>JAGIQG010000011.1:84746652-85121652 GCA_024679065.1 Sphyrna mokarran | reverse complement strand
GTGAGAGGTGTGTGTGTCTGTGAGAGGTGTGTGTCTGTGAGAGGTGTGTGTCTCCTGTGAGAGGTGGTGTGTGTCTGTGAGAGGTGTGTGTGTGTGTCTGTGAGAGGTGTGTGTGTGTGTCTGTGAGAGGTGTGTGTGTGTGTCTGTGAGGTCTGTGAGGGAGAGCACAGGCGTGTGCGTTATTCCTACGACACCTAAAGGGTTCCATGGCTGGAAAGGTTTGGAAAATTCTGGCAATTCCTATTTTACAGAAGTCAGAAGTAAAAATGAGCCCCTTGTACTCAAATACAATGCACACAATACTCTGAAAATTTGATAAGACCACTTTCCTGTTCACAGCTCAGTTACCTTAAATGTTTGTCTTCCCTAGTTCCTCAGTTTGAAACACACTGTCGCTACATACAGGCCACACTGCAGGAGTTCCTAGCCTGGCTTCACGGCGAATCTGATGTCTCAGCTGGACTGTTTGATGCTTTCCCTCGCTCTCAGTATTGGGCCTATGCCGACTACAAGTACATTGCCATGACGTTTGAGGAAAAAGCCGAGGTCTTTCAGGTAACCCCAACAGTTCAAAATGTGTTCAGCCCAAACTGAGTTTAACTGGATGTTCAAAGATCACTGCAACAGCCTTAACCCCCCAAAAAACAATTTATTAATCAGTCTGTAAATGCTTAGTTTTAATAAGATATCATCTTTTTGGATGAGATGTTAAAATGGATTCCCTGTTTGCTGCCTCCTCTGGACATAAAGGATCCAACATCACTATTTTGAGACACATTGGGCAGTTGTGTTGTGGCTGATGTTGATCCTATAATCAATATCACTAAAAACAGATGATCTGGCTATTATTGCATTTCTGGTCGTGGAATCATGCTGTATGTAAATTGATTGCTGTGCTTCCTGTATTACAACAGTGACTTCAAAAACACTTCATTGGGTTTAGTCTGATTTGGGATGTCCTGAATTAGTGAAAGGTGCAATGTAAAAGCAGCTCTTTCCTTAAGAATAAAAAAGTTCTTGTCAAATATTGATTGAGATTCCTGTGCATTAGGAAAAGAGGAACTGCGAACAGTTTTGGTCCCCTTATCTAGGAAAAGATATACTGGCATTGGAGGCAGTCCAGCAAAGATTCACTAACTTAATCCTGGGTGCAGAAAGATTTTCTTTTGTGGAGAAGTTGTGTAGGTTGGGCCTGTAGTCTTTGGAGTTTACAATAATGAGAAGTGACCTTTTTGAGGCATATCGGATTCTCATAGGACTTGATAGGGCTGAGACGTTATTTCCTCTTGAGGGAGATTCAAAGACCAGAGAGTATAATCAAAGTGTGGAGTCACTCATTGAGATGAAGGTTTTCCTGTTAGACCAGTCATGACCATATTGAATAGTGGAGCAGGCACAATGAGCCAAATGATCTGCTTTTGCTTCTATGTCAAAGGCAGAGTTGTTCCAATAGAGTATATGATTGCTTTCAATCCTACTTTCCACAGTCCATCCTGGGTTAAATTTATTCTCTTTGAGAAAATGTTTCTGTTTGGCTACATATACATCAGGACAGGCCAGAAATGAGTTCAGTCCAGGAAGGTATGTGTTTGGTGCTGTTATTGTTGGATGAGACATGACTCATCAACCGTCCAGTGTTTTTGGACAGATTAATCTGTTTCCCTGGAAGAGATTGAGCCGTCCAATTCTTGTTGATCTTTTCAAGGTGTGTGTAGATGTATTTTACTGGCAACTGTCATTGACATGAGAGGTACAGTTTTAACAATTCCTCTGTTGCAATTCAAAATCTGAGGCTGGCTTCTTCAAAGCCATCAGAATTTGTTGCAGGTGAGAGATGTAGTTGCAGATGGCAAGTTGGTGTGTGAAGTTAATCAGAAGCCATATTCTGAAGGTTCACATTGAGCAACTTTTTATTATTTTCTGTCTTCAAAGGTGGTCTAATTAAAATCTGTGTATTTGTGCGTGTCTCTTAAACCAGACTATGCACGTTTTTGAAGTTAAGAAAATTATATGATGTCAAGTAATATAACCTGCAAACCAAAACAGTAATAAAGGTTCATCCCCCCCCCTAGATTTGCCATAATTATCTTGACATTGGACATATAAAGACATACTGATTTTTTTTTTAAGCATGAGGGACAGTTCATAGGCTTGTTCTGTATTCTTTTCCTCAGGTTCAATGAGACTGCAAAGAAAAAAATCCCAGAACGTTACAAGCATACAGGAGAAATTGCAACATTGCCTACTGCAATGCCTTCTAATGTAGTGTATATTTAGCAACAGAGAAAATGTACAAAGAAGATTAACTGCAGCGAAAAAAAGACTTGCATTTGAATAAACTCAGGCATCCCAAAGTCAGTTTTTGGAATGTAGGAAACCTATTTGTTCTAACACAAACAAAAATCAAAAATGCTGGAAAATCTCAGCAGGTCTGACAGCATCTGTCGAGAGAAAATAGAGCCAATGTTTCGAGTCTGAATAACCTGAGTTTCTCCAGAATTTTCTGCTTTTTGTTTGCGATTCCAGCACACACAGTGTTTAAAGTTTATTTAGTAGTCACAGATCAGGCTTGCATTAACACTCCTGTGAAGTTACTGTGAAATTCCGGCGCCTGTTCAGGTCATTGCATCTAACCAGCACATCTTTCAGACTGTGGGAGGAAACCGGAGCACCTGGAAGAAACCCATGCAGACAAGGGGAGAATGTGCAAACTCCACACAGATAGTGACCCAAGCCAGGAATCAAACCTGGGTACCTGGTGCTGTGAGGCAGCAGTGCTAACCACTGTGCCATCTTGCCGCCCGCTACCATCATGTTGGTTCTAATAATCCTCTCCACAAAGTTTACATTTAGTGACCACATTTTAAAGGATCTTTTCAAAATCTGTTGTTTTCATTATTTGACATACAATGAAAGCTGTCATGTTGCCATTTCACCAACAATAGTAAGTTTGTTTTTTTGGTGATGCTGGTTAAGTGGGAGAATGCTGTCCAGAACACCAAGAAAGCTCCCTGTTCTCCTTCCTCAGATGCTGTGGGTTTTTTTTAAACATCTGCCAGAAACCACTGGGGCAGGCAGATTGGCTTCCAGTCTCAATCTAAAAGGGTGGCTTCCGTATTTTACCAGGACCTCCACCTCATGTGCTCAATGTCTTTAAGCCTACTTTTGACAGACACCTTATGTTAAAACTGTAGCACTATTAACTTATGATTTTTGTGCACTGGTGAAAGATGCATTGAATGGAGGAAGTGGCTAAAGAGAGACAAATGATTGTTTGCCAGCCAAATTGAAAGCTGCTGAAATGTTCTGCCAGGAAGGAGATGTTTTAACAGACCTTCCAGGTTGCTGATCTTAGCCAGTCCCTGCCTTGCAGCTGGTGAAAAATTAACATGCCCTTTGGGAGGCCAGCAGCACTACAGTACCTGAAAAGCACCTTCAAAGTAGGGCAAAAGAAAGCATGCCTGATGGTGCATTGCAGCATTGTCCTTCACTACTCTCAATCACATTGCAAACAGAAAAAAAACAATCATACGGCCAACAGCATCAGCAGTGACATTAGTGATTGATTCAGGTGCGTACACACACACACACAATCCTGCAGCCACTGTTACCCTCAGCTTAAAGAAACGTTAAATTTCTCAATCGGTATGTAGATAGCCTGACGAGAGAGAGGGCAAAACTTGATCTCCTCTTGGGAAATAAGGAAGGGCAGGTGATAGAAGTGTTAGTGAGGAATTACTTTGGGACTAGTGACCATAATTCCATTAGTCTTAAGATAGCTGTGGAGAGAGGTAGGTGTGGCCCAAAAGTTAAAATGCTAAATTGGGGCAAGGCCAATTTTGATGCTATTAGACATGAATTTTCATAACTTGATCCGGAGTCTGCTGGCAGACAAAGGGATACTGGTAAGCAGGAGACTTTCAAAAGAGTGTTAATCGGGGTACAGGGTAAGCATATTCCTTTTAGAATGAATGGCAAGGATGATAGAAGTAGGGATGATTTAGGATATTAAGGTCATTGTCAACAAGGAGAAAGAGGTGCATGACATGTATAGGCAGCTGAGATCAAGTGGATCCTTGAACAGTATAGGAAGTATAGGAATAGAGTTAAGAAAGAAATCAAGACGACAAAAAAGGAACACAAAATTTCTTTGGGAGATAAGGCAAATGAGAATCCAAAGAGATTCTACACATACATAAAGGGCAAAAGAGTAACAAGGGAGAGAGTAGGGCCTCTTACGGATCAACAAAGTTATCTATGTGCGGATCCACAAGAGGTAAGTGAGATCCTAAATGAATGTTTCTCATCAGTATGAGAAAATGATGCTTTCAGTTTCAGTATGCAACCAAGGAGTTGGGTTCTATTCCCAGCTTGGGTCACTGCCTGTGTGGGTTTCCTCCCGAAAGTCCGATTTTTCTCCCACTGTCTGAAAGTATGCTGGTTAGATGCAGAAGCGTCAGAGAGTGGCGACTAGGGGAATGTCACAATAACGTCATTGCAGTGTTAATGTAAGCCCACCTGTGTCTAATAATTAAACTTTTTTTTTTGAGTTTAATTTAGATAAATGCAAGGTGATGCATTTTGATAGATCAAACCAGGGCAGAACTCATTCAGTTAGAGTGTTGGGAAGAGCTATAGAACAAAGAGATCTAGGGACACAGGTTCTTGGCTGTTTGTAAGTGGAGTCAGAGGTGGACAGGATGGTGGAGAACATATTTAGCACGCTTGGCTTCATTGGTTAGAGCATTGAATTCAAGAGTTGGGGCGTCTTGTTAAAATTGTATAAGACATTGATAAGACTACACTTGGAATAATATGTACAGTTATGGTCATCCTGTTATAGAAGGGATATTATTAAACTAGAAAGAGTGCAGGAAGAATTTACTAGGATTTGATGGATTTAATTATAAGGAGAGGCTGGATAGACTGTGACTTTTTTCCCAGTGATCAAATAGAGGTCTATAAAGTAATGAGGGGCATAGATCAGCTAGATAGTCAATATCTTTTGCCAAGGTAGGGGGCCTAAAACTAGATGGCATTAGGTTTAGGGGAATTTCACAATAACTTCATTGCAGTTTTAATGTATGCCTTACTTGTGACTAATAAATGAATTTTAATTTTTAAATGAAGGTGAGAGGAGAGAGATCTAAAAGGATCCAGAGGGGCATTTCTTTCACGTAGAGGGTGATGAGTGTCTGGAACAAGTTGCCAGAAGTAGGTAGACGAGGCAGGTACGATTTTGTCTTTTAAAAAGCATTTGGACAGTTACCTGAGTGGGATGGATATAGAGGATATGGGTCAAACACGGGCAATTGGGAATAGCTTAGTGGTTTAAAAAAAAGTGCAGCATGGACAAGTTGGGCTGAAGGGACTGTTTCCATGTGTAAACCTCCATGACTCTAACTAGAAGGGAGCACTTAACATACAAAGCTGTTAACTGAATCACCGTATATTGCATTTTCCTTAGAAGCAATGTGGAAATGGTACAGAATTTTAGACCTTTATGTTGCGTGGTTGTTTTGGTCATATTTCCAGCATCTGTGACAATATGAAGAGTCGACATTGGCATGCTGGGCTGATTTGCCTCTTTTTACAATATTCTATCATTTTTCTTTGCCCATTCTGAGTTTCCACTGCACCACTCTGGAGGGCTGTAAGACTCAACGTTCGAAGTGTGGAACTCAAATGATTTCTAGGCTTAATCGTAGTAGATTCCTTCTTTGATCTAGCAATGAACTAAAAGTTTTAAAGTTTATTTATTTGCATCACAAGTAGGCTTACATTAACACTGCAACAAAGTTACTGTGAAAGTTCCCTTGTCGCCACACTCCAGCGCCTGTCCGGCTACACTGAGAGGGAATTTAGCATGGCCAGTGCACCCGACCAGCACGTCAGAGAGAAACCGGAGCACCCAGAGGAAACCCATACAAACAAGGGGAGAATATGCAAACTCCACACAGACGGTGACCCGAGGCTGGAATTGAACCCTGACCTGGCAGTGTGAGGCAGCAGTGCTAACCATTGTGCCAATAAAGATGGATATATCCTGGTGCCAGCCCACAAATTAATTCAAATTCACAACGTTCCTTGGTGGGGTTTGAACTCATGCCCTTCATATCACTGATCTAGGACCAGACCCACTGCACTATTGTAATGTGGCAATAAACCCCAATGCACAACAAGAGGTTATTAATTTTTATTCTGTGGCAGTTGCAACCTGAATAAGGTCTGTATGTCCAGCTGCTGCAGGGAGTTTCATTAGAGACATTGTGCTAGCTTTTGATAAATCCCCTTGCCAAAATTTCAAGCTTTGTTTTCTTTGATGCATGTCTTCCTGGTACATTTAGTCCCGCGTGTCTCTTTGAATGAATTGCCAGCAGAAATTAAAAGCAAACTTAAGAGCAAGGAAGTCAGCTCTTCTTTACTGATTGTTAAACGTTATAAGTTAACATAATTTCATCCTGCTCGCTGTTAGAGTAGTTAAGTTATCGTCCGCTATAAATTTCTATCAGGAAGCATGGAACTGTGTGGCCTTGTTTTGTTTCAAGTCGTATATTTTTTGTCCAATGTTTTCCTGCTGGATTATTGCTCCCATTATGTTGAGTAAATGTCTTCAAGAAGTCAAAGGAAGAGAATTTGTCTTGAAAAGAAGATTGCAATCAGCTATCAACTGATCTTTATCAGCTTTCGATCCCAAATAAAAGACTTAGAAAATGAAGCTGTTGCATCAGTACCATGAAGATATTTTATGTGTCCAAAAAGTATTCCACCACCTTACTTGGTTCCAGCATAGAGCAGAGTACCTCCTATTGTTTGCAGCATAGTAAGTAGTCTCTCAAGACCAGGTTAAAGTCCACTAGGTTTATTTGGTAGCACGAGCTTTTGGAACACTGCTCCTTCATCAGGTGAGGATTGAGGGATAAGGGAACGGTGTTTAACCATCATGCCAGGCTAACATGGTGTGGACAGGCTTGAAACATCCACCCTGGGCCACTCCAACTCTCCACAATTCTACATAGTTCCTTATTTATAGTGAATCAACTGATCAGCTGACTATTTCATCACTGTGTAATTGATTCTATGGTTTCCTGACCCTGACATCTTGTTCTCAGTGGTCACATTACACCCAATTCAAAGTTGTCTCTGGTTACTTCCTAACAAGGCAGCATGTATGGAGAGAGAAAGAGAGCTACTATTTCAATTTGATGATCTTTGATCTGATGATGAAGTATTGATATGATTTCTCTCTGCACAGATGCTGCCTGACCTGCTGAGCACTTGCAGCATTTTTTGTTGATGGACCAACTTGTCTTTTCCTGTTATCTTGTCTTTGCCTACTTTCACGAGTCAAGCTGATTTTATCTGCGAAGGTGTCTCAACATGAGATGTTGGTTTGTTGTGGTGTATAATTTTGTTTTGGAATGTTGTGAGGAATTACATGAAACCATCTGTGAGAATAAGTAGCCCAGTCACAGTATAACAATTATCCAAGACTATTTATTGTATTAAAGGATAGACAAATATGTATGATCAGGTCTGTGATGCTATATAAAAGTAAATACCAGAAGTAATAAACACATACAATTTTATTAATAATTACTCCTTGTTTTTAAGTTTATTTATTAGTGTCACATGTAGGCTTATATTAACACTGCAATGAAGTTACTGTGAAAATCCCTGAGTAGCCACACTCTGGCATCTGTTGAGGCACACTGAAGAAGATTTTAGTGTGACCATTCACTCACCAGCCAATCTTTTAAACTCTGAGAAGAAACCGGAGCACTCAGAGGAAACCCATGCATATGTGTGGAGAAAGTCACCCAAGGGCTGGAATTCAACCTGGGATCCTGGTGCTGTGAGGCAGCAGTGCTGATCACTGTGTTACCATTCTATTTCAAACTATCTACAATATCTGAACTCTATAAGACTTTTCCATTCCCCAGACAACATCCACCTTAAACAAATCTGTAAGTCAGATCCAGCTTAGTTACCACACAATATCAGGAGGCTGAATCTGTCTACCAAGCACATTTGCCTGGTCCAATGATAACAGGTAAATTGCTTTACAAAGCTGTCTATTCTAGCTTGCTGTAAGACCTTAAAAGTGGCCTCGACTATTAGCTGGCTTGCTGTTGGATGTTAAACTTGCCTTTCTATTAGATGTTAAACTGCCTGTCTTGCTTCTGCAAGGAGTTGGCAATTATACCCTGGTTTCTTTTTGATTCTGCTTACTGTATACTGGGCAATATACATCACTACATTCCTGCCTCTCAAAATTAGTATCTGTATGCCTCCATTCAGCTTCCTGATGATAGGGCTATTTACATTTGTTCTTATTTAGACATCTGCTAATCACATTACTCGGAAAAGGATGTATCTCCATCATCCCCTTCGAACGTTGGCTGCTGCTGTTGCTGGGAATATTCTCCCCTGTTGCTGATTATATTCTAAAATCCCCTTTATAAATTCTGGATTCTGCTGTTAGCAGGCAATTCCATGATGCAATGAATTGTTGATAGAGAATGTTACAGCACAGAAGACGATTCAGCTCATTGTCCCTTTGTCAACTCTTCAGAAGAGCGATCTCACTTCTTCTGCCGTTTCCCAATAGCTCTGAATATCTGCTCCGCTTTACATATATATATATATATATATATATATCTCATTCCCTTTCTTAAAGCTGCATCCCAAATCATTGCAATATGCTGTATTTTAAAAAAAAAAATCTTCTTGCCTCCCACTCTGGTTTGTTTGCAAATTATTTCAAATCAGTGTCCTCTGGTTCACAGACTCTCCTGCTGCTGGAAATAATTTAACATTTGAATTGATCGATTAGTGAGTAGAGAGGTTGAGTCTTGCTATTCTTCTATTGCACAGGAGTCTGGATTTGGAAAGGAAAGGGTCCATGTGTTTGATGCGAAGAATCTGTTGAGAAAAAAATTAACATGCTTGAAAACACACAGCATCTGGCACAAGCTCTGATTATTAACAAGAAGTAACCAACAC
Source organism: Sphyrna mokarran (assembly GCA_024679065.1). Classification (NCBI taxonomy): domain Eukaryota; kingdom Metazoa; phylum Chordata; class Chondrichthyes; order Carcharhiniformes; family Carcharhinidae; genus Sphyrna; species Sphyrna mokarran. The sequence goes on along the minus strand of JAGIQG010000011.1, from coordinate 85,112,646 downwards.
ATGATCTCATGCAGCTGGCAGTATTCAGGTTCTGATCAGTCCTAGATGACATCAACATATTACACTTAACAAATTGGTTTGTGTAATTTCCCTCAAGACTGGCTTGTTAACAGGCAGAAGATTCCGGCTTTTAATTTAGACATGATGTAGGTGACAAAATGGATTTTGATAATAAGATGTGGTGAAAAGCGCAGTATTGGAGATACAAATTCCTTTGGAAAAGGAAGAAGTGAACAGTGGAATACAGACGGGGAAGGCGACAAAACATCCAAGTCAAATCATGTTTGTGTCTTGGAGGACTGGGTGGTGCACTGATTAGTTCACTGTATTTTCACTTGCAATTGGGCTCAAGTCCCGGTCAGGCAAATGGAATAAACATATCCTTTCTCCATCCAGCTGTAAGGCCTGCTCTTAATCAGAGTAAGGTCAGTCTGCCCCTGTGAAGTAATAGATGGAAGCTAATGAACAGCAAAGAAAAGCAGAAGATCTATTATTTTTGGATGACTCCAAAAATGAAAGAATTGCATTTCTGTAATACCTTTCACAACCTCAAGAATACCACCAAAGCATCTCTACTATCATAAAGTAAGAAATGTTCCAGCTGATTCACACACAGTAAACTCTCACAATCAGCTTTGTGACAACAACCATCTAATCTGTTTGTTTTATTCAGTGAGGTTGATCAAGGGATAAATATTAGCCAAGAAACCAGGAGAATTCCCTTTCCCTATTTTGAAGTGGGGCTGGAGAATTTTTTCATCCACCTGAGAGGGTACTCAGTTTAATGAGCCCTCCCATATCCTTTCTGAAGCACAGATACAGAGCATCATCAGTGAAGACTAATTAAGAGGAGTTGTGCAAGGAGACTGAGCAGAATGAAAGCTTGAAAAAGTGATAATAGTGTACTAATGTGTATATTTCTTTAGTAGGACGTAGTTTGGTCTGACTTTGGGTTTCCTGGCAGAGATGGACGGGACAGCACACTTTGGATTGGCAGTGAAGCAGCAAACACGCCCTGTCACCTTGATTCCTACGGATGCAATCTGGTATTGCAAGTGCAAGGAAGGTATAGCTAAGTCCATTTTAACGGGCTTTCCCTTGATTACAATATTTGCTTGGCATGAGATTTGAATGGAAGGATGAGAATTAAGGTATTGCTTAAATGGGAGCCAACACAGATCAGCAAGCACTAGGGTGATGGACAAATGTGACTTGATTTGGGTATTAGGGTTGCATGCATACATCAGTAAATTAGAGCAAGTAGCAAGTGGAATAGAAAGGGGGACATCTGTAAGAATGTTAATTTTTGCTTTTATAATCCTTATGCATTAAAATTAGCACAGCCACAAGCCTTGCCTCATAGGTTGACCAGGTGAAAGCTGCATTAGTGTAATACATTTAATTTTGTTAATTTATGTCGTGAAAATATTTTGGACAGGATTCAACACTAGAATCTGACTATGGAAAGATAAATCTTCAAACCCTACTAAACCTATATTAGAACATAGAACATAGAACATTACAGCACAGAACAGGCCCTTTGGCCTTCGATGTTGCGCCGACCAATATAAAAAGCAATGCCCCTCCAAACTAAACCATTCCCTTCTCTTCCATATACTATCAACTAACCTCTTAAACGCCACCAAACTTGGCGCATCTACAACTGCTGCAGGCAGGGCATTCCACTCCCGAACCACCCTTTGGGTAAAGAACCTACCTCTGATATCCGTCATATAACTATCACCCCTTAATTTAAAGCTGTGTCCCCTCGTGCTAGCTTTCTCCATCCTAGGAAAAAGGCTATCACTGTCCACCCTATCTAAACCTCTAATCATCTTATGTTTCGATTAGGTCCCCTCTTAGCCGCCTCCTTTCTAACGAAAACAACCTCAAATCCCTCAGCCTCTCTTCATAAGACCTGCATATTGGACGTTTCCCATGCTAGTCATAACTTGACCTGGCAAGGAGTTTCCTTCTCTCCCCAATCCCTCCTAACGTTGCAATGTCGATAAATGGCAAATAGGAAGACCTGCATTGTGGTTTCCCCAGGTAACTTAGTGGGTTATTTTTTAAAAAGCAGTGCACAGTCTGTAGAGCCTAATTTCAATTTCTGTTTGTTGCTAAATTAATCAAACATTACCAGAGTCCTGGACGAAAACTTACAGTTACCTTTAGTGCCTCAAAGAAGAAATGAAAGACTTGCATTCATAAAGCAAGGCCTCCCAAAGTGCTTTCAACCGATAAAGTAGTTTTGAAGTGATTGTTGGAAACATGCAGCCAATTTGCAAATAGCAAGATCCCACAAGCAGCAATATAATAACGACCGAATGATCTGTTTTAAGAATTGCTTTGAAGAACTGGGCAAGAGGTTAAGAGATTCTCTTTTAATGCAGAGGCTCGCTAATGTGCTGAATTTCCTACTAGAAGCAGCAGTGGAAAGAGAATCTGCAGTAACTTGCAAAAATGAACTGTTGCAAAAAAAAAAAGTTTAAAATGACCAGGTAAATGGATCTAAGCGGACAACTCTTACGGCAATGTACAGCACAGGAACAGGTGGCTTATTGAACTCCTGTGCAGTAAGATTCAATGATTCTAAACCCATACGTGTAGTATAGGTTTAGTAGGGTTTGAGGCATTGCCAACAGCACGGAAGATTTATCTCTCCACAGTCAGATACTAGTGTTGAATCCTGTCCAAAATATTTTCACAACATAAATTAACAAAATTAAATGTATTACACTAGTGCCAGTTTTCACCTGGTCAACCTATGAGGCAAGGTTTGTGGCTGTGCTAATTTTTAATGCATAATGATTGTAAAAGCAAAAATTAACAATCCTACAGATTTCCCCTTTGCTGCTCCACTTGCTACTTGCTCCAATTAACTGGTCTATGTATGCAACCCTAATACCCAAATCAAGTCACATTTGTCCATCACCCCAGTGCTTTCTGATCTGTGTTGGCTCCCATTTAAGTAATGCCTCAACTTTGCAATTCTCATTCTTCCATTTCAAATCTCTCCATGACCTCCCCTGTCTCTATTTCTGAAAGTTCCTTTAACCCTAAAATTCTCTGAGATACACTATTTCTGGCCTCTTGAGTTTCTCTGTTTTTAATTCCTCCACCATTGGTGGCTTTCTTTCAGCTACCAGCTACATTTAGCATTTCCCATTGTGAGTCTTAGTGCCTCTCTACCTCTCATTCCTCCTTTAGAAAGCCCTTTGAAACTTAGCTCGTTGACCAAGCTTTTGACTGTGCCCTAATATCGCCTTAAGTGGCTTAGTGTAAAGTTTGCTCTGTCAAGCTTCTATGAAGCCCATGGAGATATTTAGTTATGTTAAAGGTGCAATATAAATACAACTTGATGTTTATGTATTCTTCCCAAAATTAATAAGATGTGACGTAATTGACAGTGAGATTGTACTCTGAATGCAATTCCATCAGTGTTTCTGAAGGTATGCAATGTGTCTAGATTTAAAAAGACATGACTAGAACTTTGAAGATCCTTCAATCTGGAAAGATTACAGTTCTTTTGGAATAGAAAGTCTAAGATGAGACCTGATGGAGGTGTTTAAAACTAGAAATGGCTTAAACAAATGCATTCGTTAAAACAAAATTATTTCACATGACTTTGCTATTACACAGTCCAGCTTTTAATGATCCCCCCTGCAGCTCCTTTTGAGAATATGGTACTGAGCTGGCTGGGGAAGGAGGTGTAGAGTTCCAGATTTCCAGTATCCTTTGTGTGAACAAAGGCTTCAGTTCTAATTTTATAACAATGAACCTTTCTTCTGGACCACCCCACCTGAGGGAATAGCTTCTTCCTGTCTATCTATCGTATTAAATCCTTTTAATTATCTTAAACACCTCAATTAGATACTCCATTAATCTTCTACACTCAAGGGAATACAAGCTTTATTAACATTATTAATTGATCGCAATTACTGTGTCAGTCAGACATTCAAGCATGTGGATGCTACTATAGAAGAGAGTATTTGAAACTTTATCACAGTTTTGGATGCCAGTTTTCTCTCACTCCAGCGAGAGAATGCTCTGATATGAAAGCAAACTATTTTGAATATTGGAGATCTAAAATAAAAACAAAGCGTTAGAAAAACCCATCAGGTGTCTGGCAACACTAGGGGAGACTAAAGAGTAAAATAGAGTTAATGTTTCGAGTCCAATAGGACTCCTATTTGGAACAATTCTGAACAAGACTCGAAACAATGGCCTATAATTTTCTGACACAGAATTGGATTTTGTTGGGGAACCAAAAGTTGCACTGGGGAATCTCCTTCGCAACTTCCCACGTTAAGCATTTTTTTTCTTTATTCACTTACGAGACATGGGCATCACTGACTGAGCAGCATCTATTGCCCATCCCTAGTTGCCCTTGGAGGGCAATTGAGAGTCAACCACATTGCTGTGGCTCTGGAGTCACTTGCAGGTCAGACCAGATAAGGATGGTCAGATTTTCTTCCCTTAAGAGCATTAGTAACCAGATGGGTTTTTCTGATAATTGACAATGATTTCACAGTCACCAGTACATTCATAATTCCAGTTATTTCTTTTCCTGAATTCAAATTCCACCATCTAATGTGGCAGGATTTGAACACAGGTCCTCAGAATATTAGCAAAGTTTCTGGTTTAGTGATAATACTATAGGCCCCCTCCTCTCCTTGCATGGCAACTATCAGAAACAATAACTTACCAAGGACAATTAGTGCTGGGAACTAACCTACAAAATGATTTAAATCAATTACTTTGGATAGTTTTGCTAAGGTAACGCCAATAGTTACTCAGAGAAACTTAGAAGAAGTAAAACCATTTCTAACACCAGCATGTCTATTTTAAATATTCAGATTAATTTCCGCTCGCCTTGGGACTTCCCTATCTCTCTCCCTCCCCACAACTAATTATCCTCCCCCAATGACAGTATTCCCCACTTCCTAAACCCCCATGGGATTTTCACTGGCTGGCGCCTACCCAAATGGAACCAACCCCACCCCCACCAACTCATAGGCCTGACTCTCATTCTGACTCCATACCCATTAAACCCTCTGCCAATGTCCGATTTCTGATCCCCTGACCTTTGATCATCCCACACCTGACTCTGATCCTCCCAACCACTCAAATGCCATCCACTTACCTTGGACACTTAACTTCTCCCTGGCCCATCAATTTTACTGGGCACTTTTTAAGCTTGCCTGCTTTAAAACAGGCAGCGCAATTAAAAACAAAGGGGCACGGCCTCCCTGAATCTGCAGAAGGTAGACTGCATTCTACCCTGTGGTGATTCTTTTATTATAGCTTCTAAGTAGCTCCTGCTATTGGAGCTTTCAGTGCAGGTTTCAAGAGCACCCAAATATATATAATTATAAAATATAATCCGAGTGGGGCCATTGCTTCCTGACACTAGGTAGAAGTTTTGACCCATTAACTTTGTTTCTGTCTCCACAGATGCTGCCAGTCCTGTGGAGGTTTTCCAGCATTTTCTGTTTTTACATGAGGGAACATTGTGCTTTGTTAGGAGAGTGGGTTGGGTTGCATTGCGGATTTAACTAAGTTGTATACAGTCATTTTGGCTTATGTAATTTCTCCAGGGCTTCAAATTCACAATTCTCAAGATTCTGAATCTGTTTTAACTTCAAGTGTTTTGCAAGTAAATGCATCGTAAATGACTGCATCTCTGAGAAAGCTTTGGCCATGTCCTATGGGCATACGGGAGATACATCTGGAGTCCTGTTGTTACAGAACAATCCTGTTACTTGCTCTGTCCAAAAGGTTCAGTAATGTGATTTTGGTTGAACGAAAGTAGGGACGAAAATTGCTGAAGTTGGACCACAGTGTTAAAAAACTCATTTGTTGTTTTAATGAACTGGCTTGGTACAACTTTGGAAGATGTCTTTGAAATCAGATAGGGATTTTTTTCGAATTAACAAAAAAAAGTTTATTTATTAATCACAAGTAAGATTTACATTAACACTGCAATGAAGTTACTGTGAAAATCCTCTAGTCACCAATTCCAGTGCCTGTTCAGGCACATGAAAATTTATCATGACCAATTCACCTAACCCGCACATCTTTTGGGCTGTGTGAGGAAACCTGAATACCCGGAGAAAATCCAAGCTGTCATGGGGAGAACGCGTAGACTCCACACAGACTGTGACCAAAGCCGGTAATCGAACCTGCGTCCCCGGTGTTGTGAAGCAGTAGTGCTAACCACTTACGTAACCGCTTATGAGTTATGAGGTGGTGAATAAAATAAAGACTTGTTCCTGCAGTGTGCAACCATGTCAACCCATCCACTAGACCTATCTCTTGTGCCAAGTCTTGAATGAGTTCAGAAATTTTGGCAGAGATTTTTAAGTAGTTTTATCCAGGCTTGGTTTTGTGACTGAGTTGAAGTATTCCTTGCAAATATTTATTGAACTGCAACAAGGCTTAGTGTAAGCTAAGGCAGTGGAAGAAGGTCTGAATACATTTTGGGCTGCTGATGTTTACCACTTAGATCATTCACTATTCTTGCTTGCTTCATGTTGCAATCATTACAAGAGTCAAAATAATAGGAGGCAAGTATTTTTTATGAACTTCACTGACGACCTGATGCAATATTCTCTCCCATTTATCCTTTTTCACCATCAAAATAATATATTTTATTCCCAGTTCCTTTGGTCTTGCACCATTACCCCAGCTGAAAGGTGAGTCACGTTATCTTGGTTTATCCCTTCCCTGACAATACACCTTAATTTAAAAAAGACCTGCAATTTATGGTCGAACTCCTGACTCTTGGATGAATTATTCTTTTACTGTAAAGGCAATTTACTGAAAATCAACAGCTTTTAGCAATTATGTCTTCAATTCAGTGACAGGATGGTGCTGCGGTTTAGAGTGTTGTCAATTCACTGTTGAGATATGGATTTAAATACAGCCCAGGGTAATTGGCCGAAGGTTTCCCTGATCGAGTTTGCTGTATGTAAAATGTACTTTGGACATCCTTAAGTCAGAAAATAGTAAGCATGGACCTACAGCACAAAAATTGCTGTAATTTGACACTCAAATTGTCAATCATACTCAGCAAGTAAGGTGTGGGCGGTAACAGTAAGATCATTAGGTCTTGTGAGGATTTGTCTCCAGAACAGGAAGGAGCGATTTACTCTGCGCGATACCTGAGCTGGAAGTCTTTGATGCCAGCATTAGATGCTCAAGTAAAGAAGCAATGTAAGGATTTAAGAAATAGGAACAGAAGTAGAGCATGTGGCTTATTAAGCCTGCTCTGCCTTTCAGTATGATTATCACTGATTTTTGTGCCTCAGCTTCTTTTCTTGCCCTGTCTCCATATCCTTCGATTTTCTCTGCGATCAGGATATATCAGCCTTGAATATACCGAATAGTGGAATATCTGGGGCACCACAGTGGTCAGCACTGGAGTCTCACAGCGATTCCCAGCTTAGGTCTCTGTCTGTGTGGAGTTTGCATGTTCTCCTCATGTATGCGTGGGTTTCCTCTGGGTGCTCTGGTTTCCTCCCTCATTCTGAAAGATGTGCTGGTTAGGTGCATTGACCCAAATAGGCATTCGACTGCGGCGACTCAAGAAATTTCACAGTAACTTCATTGCAGTGTTAATGTAAGCTTTACTTGTGACTAATGAATAAGCTTTAACTTTATCTGTAGTCCTTTGGATAGACAATTACAAAAATTCACAAAGACCTGAATTTTTTAAAATTCTCCTATTCTAAATGATCAGTCCTTTTTCCATGTGTCCCATGTCCTAGATTGCCCAGCTAGGGGAAATAACATCTAGTGCCTATCCCATCTAACCCCTTCAAAATCTTGTATTTTTCAATATGGTTACCTCTCTTTCTTCTAAATTGCACTGTATTTGTGCAGCCTTTTGTTATAGGACAACTCTCATCCTAGTGCCAACCTAATTAAACTCCGTTGTACTTCTTCCAAGGCAAGTATATGAAGACCAAAATTGCATTCAGTACTCCAGTTTTGTTCTGTGCCTTGGCCGATAAACATGGGCTTGCAATCTTAAACTCACTGCCTGGACGAGTGGCAAAAAAGAAGTTTCATAACATTTAAAATTACTTGAATAAGCCATTACCTACAAGGATACAGACCAAGATTTGAAAAGCGGGATTAGACTGGATGGCTGTCTGCTGGCCCATGTAGACATTATAATTCAAATGGGCTCCTGTGCTGCAAGTTTCTATGCTGTCTAGGCATGGGCTCTGGTGAGACCTTGTTCTTGTCCTCCAGCCCCCTTGCAATGAAGACCACCATACTATTTGTTCTCCTATTTGCTTGCAGTATCTACATGCTAATTTTGTGCTCTTAGTACCAAGTATAAGTTCATGCCTATTCTCATAACCAAAATAAAGAATCCTACACTCTACATTTTTCCCACCATATACAACATTTGTTACGTTGATGCTTGATTATTTGGCCTTTTTTTGCATTTTTTTGCAACCACTCTGTGTCCTCTTACATAGTTTACATTTTCACCCAGGTAACATCAGAAACATGGATACATTAACCCCTGTCCCTTCATCTTGAGTCATTAATATTAGCTTGTAAATAGCTGAGGTCCCAGCAATTATCCTTGTGGGGCACCCCAGTGGTTGCAACCTGTCGATTTGAAACTATTCCATTTAACCCTTCTCTCTGTGGATATGCCTTAACCCTACTATTCACTAAAAAGTTTTTTAAAAATCCAGGTTTGGTTTGTTCCTAAAAACATAATGAGAAATTTAAACGTATATTTCGATGGGGAGGAATGAGGGACAGGACAAAATTGCAGGTTCCCATTGATATTGCTGCAGTGGAGAGATGCCAAAGAGAGGCTGGGTGCCTTTCACAGGAATGGAAGGACAATTGAGTGACTAGTCTAGAGTCAGAATATTCGGCACTAACTTTAGTGGAGAGTTTGCCACCAGCTGGAGAATATGTACACTCAGAGTGATTAGTCTTAAGGAAAATAACATTTTAAGTACTATACATGATGTTTTTCTCATTGAATTAATTAAGAAAATTTAAAATGTATGTATTTACAGAAAAAAATGGCATCTCTTCCCCCCGGAAGGCACCTCCTTCCTGTATCCCACTCGAATTCCTTATGAAGAATCCAGTATATTCAGTAGTGTGAATGTGGTCAACCCAGATTTGGAACGCTTCCCTCGATTTCGTGGAGCTCAACCACATGTTGTGACTTTGCACCCAGGAGAGGTAAGATTGTGAACTTTGCCAGAATTTTGGAGGAACCATGAGTAAGCTATTCAGCCTATTCTGAAATTCCATTAGGTCATGGCTAAATAAGTTTCAGCTTGTTGAACTATTGTGAATAATGCATTGCAATTCATTTCGTTTCTCAGTTTTAGCCCCAAAATCTTTTCTCGTGCCTTTGTTAAGTCTAGGACATCCCAATATCCTTGAGCCTGGCCTTCTATCTTCTATCCCACTAAACTTGAACTTATGCCAAACTCTGCAATCTATTTCCTCGCTCGCATCAAGTTAACTTCATGTGTCATTCCCAGAAGCACTTCAAGTTGAACACCTTCCTCCTTGTTTTCAAATCTCTCCATAGCCTCATCCCTTCTAATCTTACCCCTCTGAGATCAGTGCCAAATTTTACATATAAATGCAAGTTGTTGTTGTTGTTGTTGTTGTTGTTGTTGTATTATTTCTAAGCTAATGTTTAGTGAGTCCTCATAGAACCAATGCCTTCAAGAGAGGGAAGGATTATTTCAAATTGTTTTCAGGGTCTGGATAACACAGGCAAGGTCCCAATTGTTTCCCATCCCTAGAATGTGATAGCAGATTTCTTCAGAGAACTTTTCTTGGGTACCAGGAGCACTCCAGTGCCAATCAGTGACACTGACATGAATTAGGCCATTTAAAATATTTTTTAAAGTTTATTTATTCATCATAAGTAGGTATATATTAACATTGCAATGAAGTTATTGTGAATATCCCCTAGCCACCACATTCCGGCACCTGTTCGGCTACACGGACAGAAAATGGATGGCCAATGCACCTAACCAGCACATCTTTGGATTGTGGGAGGAAACTGGAGCATCCGAAGGAAACCCATGCAGACGTGGGGAGAATGTGCAAACTCCACGCAGATAGTGACGCAAGCCAGGAATCAAATCCGGGTCCCTGGTGCTGAGAGCAGTAATGCTAACCAGTGCCACCATGCCACCCCAGTACTGAGATGAGGAGAAACTTCTTCACTCAGGTTGCTGAACCTGTGGAATTCCCTACCACAGAAAGCCTGCCCATCCACACCCGATTCAGGCACATACCATCCTCCCCTCTGCATACATCCACCTTGACACACACACCGTACTATTCACCCACACCCACCTTGGGGCATACCATCCTCTCTACCCAACCCCCCTAGCCACCCAAAAGGCTGTGGAAGCCAAATCACTGAATTTTTAAAGTATGAAATAGACTTTGAAGGGACTCTAAAGAATATTAAGGGATAAAGAACAAAGAACAACACAGCACGGGAAACAGGCCCAACGAGCCCGCGCCGCCATCCTAACGTCTTAATGACATATAGAGACCAATATAGGGACAATTTGTTACCCAATCAGCCTAAGAGCACATTTTTGGGATGTGGGAGGAAACCGGAGCAACCGGAGAAAACCCACGCAACCACGGGGAGAACGCACAAACTCCCGCAGACACAGGCCCAAATCCATGTGTCTGCACAGCAACAGCGATAGTCTCTGAGCTGTCACGTTGCCCATCTGATGGTCCAGTTTAAGCATACACTAACGACGTGAAGCACTAGGCCACTCCTGAAGTAACCTCCAGGACCAGCCCTCGCACGACCTGCTGAATGCATGCACCTTGTTGGTCAACAAGGTGGACCGAATAGCCTGTGGAAACAATTAAAGTATTTAAACAGTCCTCATATATCCCTCTACCTGCAGACCGCTCATGTGGCTGTCCAAGAGACCCTTAAACAACCCTAGCGTGCCTGCTCCCACCACCTTACTCGGTAGTGCATTCCACACCCCCACTACCCTTTGTGTGAAAAAATGACCTCTAATATTAGTCTTATACATAGCCCCCCTCACCCTAAGGCCGTGACCCCTCGTTCTATCCGAATCTAATGGTGGAAAAAGCTTACCACCATTTACTCTATCTATACCCCTCATAATCTTATATACCTCTAATAGATCTAATAGATATGAAGAGAGCATGGGTGTATGGTGTTGAGATGGAGAATTAGCCATGAATGGTGGAGCAGGCTCAAAGGGTTGAATGGCCTATCCCATTCCAATGTTCTATGTTTCTGTAATATTATTAAGTATTTCTTATGTATGAAGTGGGGAACAGGTGTTTGGTTGTATTTCTCCTCATCGAAAGTGGCACAATATAGCTGCTTGTGCTCAATTAAGTCTGTGTGGAATTCTAATCTGTTTTTTGCTGTTTCCCCTGTCACCCTCACTACCTTAGTATGGAAGTCCTCATCACCTCTTCAGTTGAAAATTGGTCATTCAAACCAGATCGAGTGTTGTTAAGATATGGGTGCAAAGAGTAGGGCATTCAGCCTGCTCTGCCATTCGATATGATTATCTGCCTTAATTTCACTTAATGCTCCATCACCATATCTCTTGATTCATTTAGTATCCAGAATTATTTTGATTTCTGCTTTGAATATGCTCACTGACTCTGTCATTCACAGTTCCCTGGGGCAGAGAATTCCAGACTTTCACAAGATATAAGTGAAGAAATTTCTTCTTGGCTCAATCCTAAATAGATAATTCCTTTTTCAGAGATTCATTAAAGACTCTCCAGCCAGTAGAAACATGCTGTAAGCATCTACTGTGTCAAGCTCCTCAAGAATTGTGTGTTTCAGTGCAAGCCCTCAAATTGGTGTAGACATTTAAGAACATAAGCCCAGTCTGCTCAATCTCTTCTCAAAGGACAATTCTGTCATCCCAGGAATTAGTCTATTGAACCTTCATTATAGTCCCTTTAAGGCAAGTATATAATTCCTTCATTAAAGAAATGGACTAGATTTTTGTTTTCCAATGAAGGCATGAATCAGGTCATGAAATCCTGAGCTTAGTTTTTATTTTCGGGAAAATCAATTTTCCTGTGCCTTTTTGCCTCCACACAATTTTGGTGTAGGCTTTTGCAAAATACACATGCACCTCTTCTAAGGTTGAGGTCCCCATTGGAGTAGCACAGGAAAATTACATTTCTTTCACGCAATTTCACATGGTAGTATATAGTTTTTGGAAGGCCTAAGAAAAAAACCTCCTCAAAGAATTTGTGAACTCTGCGGGAGAAACCTGCTGAGGAGTCAGAAACATCCTAACTGTTAAATGTAAAGTGACTTAATACTTTCAAATTATTAGATGCTGGACGGTAATGTATTTTTAATACAGTGATTCATCAAAGAATTCTGTCCTGCAAAGGTAAGTTGACTTTATATTGACCACCATTCTATAAATATTGCTATCAATTACTTCTTCCATTGAAGAAAGTGCCATAACGCATTAAAATGTAAAAATAGAATGTCCTGTTAGCCTCTTGTTTCATGCTGTGATATAAATTGACTGATGTGGACATGTTGGTGTTGGACTGGGGTAAATACAGTAAGAATTCTCACAACACCACGTTAAAGACCAACAGGTTTATTTGTAGCAAATGCCTAGTTTTCAGAACTGGCTGTTCCTTCATGTAAATTGAGTTTGTGTCTTTATATGTCCTGTTTGTGATCAGCACTCCCAGGTGAGTGGGAGTTCTGATCACAAACAGGACATATAAAGACACAAACTCAATTTACATGAATAATGATTGGAATGTGAGTCTTTACAGCTAATCAAGTCTTAAAGATATAGACAGTGTGAGTGGAGAGAGAATTAAGCACAGGTTAAAAAGACGTGAATTGTTTTTTTCAGATAGGAAAGTTAGTGAGAATTTGCAATTCCAGGCAAGTTGTGGGGATTACAGATATTGGGACATGAATCCAGTCTCTGCGCAGTGATTCTGTGCTGTCGTGTATCGTGAAGGCTACCTTGAAGAATGCTTTCCCGAAGATCAGAGCCAAATGCCTGTGACCGCTGAAGTGTTCCCCAGTAGGAAGAGAACAGTCTTACCTGGTGAATGTCGAGTTGTGTTCATTTATCCATTGACTGATGATTTTCTTTTTATAAGGCTTCTGAAAACAGTTGCAAGAAATTGCTTTCCCTGCTCTTTTCCTTTGATTTACCAACACTCTGCTTTGAAATGGAATTGGGGCAGTATCCTGTTCTGGCAGTTTCACGCTATAGTTTTGACAGCTGTACCCGATATGAATGCTTGTTTGGGTTACAAAAGCTAATAATGACTTTAGCTGAATAGGTGATATATTGATCCAAGAATGATTGAAACTTTGAGGCTACAATAAGAGTAATATGCCATTGTGGTTTCTTGTTTGTTTACAAACCTAATGGGCACTTAGAGTTGGAATCTTTGTGCAGCAATGTGGATTTTGTGTTGCATTATCAATGATAGTGAAAATTCAGGCGTTAATAGATTGGTAGAGATTGTTTCCGGTGATTTTGAAGTAACTCTAATCACTATTCGTTGGCTTCTGATGATGTACATGGTGCAGAGTGTATGAGTGGTAGTGTGGATGATCTGAAAGGACCTGTGGTGGGATGGGATGGGAAGGCATGGGTAACCTGATGCTACATGGGGTGGACATGGTTGTTGGCATGGGCAACCTGAAGGGGCATTGTATATCATGGGGGCAATCTTGGGGTATGGTGGCAAGGGCATTCTAAGAGAACAGTAAATTGCATGGGGGTAGGGTGGGTAATATTATGGGTGATCTGAAGGGCATGGGGTGGCAAAGATGATTTGAGGGGGTCTTAGGTAAGATAGGTGACTTGGTATATCTGAGAGTGCACAAGGTGGCATGGGACAACTGAGGCGATGTAGTGTGATTGGGTCATTAGGGGAATGTGTGGGAGGGTGATAGAGATGAAGGGTAAAATTTAAGAGATCTTTAATTGATATTGGGACTTAGATTGCTTGATTGGAGAACTGAACTAGACCTTTTAACTGGCCTACTTCTGCATCCACGCTCCTCGTGAGCTCAATCACAGTTTTCAAAATGTATTATGAATCTGATTCCTTTGTGGAAGGACAAAAATCCTGGGCAAAGCTATATGTGTGTTTTGGAATGCACAAAATATACAACTTGTATTTTCCTGAGCTGTTCGGAAAATCTAGCTCCAGAACTCTCTGTAGTACTTCAGGTGTGACCAAATCTAGCATTTAAATTGATATTGCACCACGTAGTATACTTACTATGCCCAGAATCTATGGTACAGTTAAATCATCTTGTCCTGATTTCACTTTGTTTTTAGTCTGAAGTTGGCTTAAAGATCACAGTAATATTCAATATTTAGATTTATTATGGCTTTGAGCACTGTTGTTGACCCATCCAGAATTTGGGACCATGACAAGAAAGACAAAATATCTTTGAGAAAATCTCCACTGTCTGCACTTTTTAATAGTATTGAAACAGGCCAAGACTGGACCAGAGTGAAAGTGCAGTTTAAAGAGATGTCTATATGGCTGGGTGATTTTTGTGTTTGAATATTCTAACATTGTAATACAATTTTACCATTGTTTAAACAGTATTGTTTAGTATGGATCAGGCATGACAACAAAGACCCCAAACATTGTATGGTGAAAACAAAATTGATTAAATATTGGATATGCTTTGAGAGTGCACATTCTGCATGAGCAGAAGTAATTATTTTATTTTTATGGCAATGCTGAAATTTATTGGGAAAAGTCAGTTTTATTGCATGAATTTTATGATGATGTTACTCTGTGACAAATGTTGGAATCTAGTGTGTACGCAACTCAGTAGCTCAGAACTTTGGCTTCCCACCGAATATATGAGAGCTCAATCTCACGATTGCATTAGTTTCAATTTTAATTTCTAAAAAAATTCATAGAGGTTTGGACCTTACAGTTGATGAAACTGTCAGACTTCATTTTGAATACCCTGGGAAACTGATAGCAAATTTAGGAACGTGTAAACACAGAAAACTATACTTTGTTTATACTTTCACAGACTGTCACTGGCTGAGCGAGAACTTATTGCCCATCCTTAATTGCCCTTGAGAACCACTGCCTTGATGCTTTTGCTTCAACTATCCAAGTATAAGGCCAGCAAAAGAAGGTCAGTCTCTTTGCCCAGTGTCTTGCCTCCTGTTCCCCATACTCATTGTCCTGGGCTCCCAGCACTTAGAATCTGGATTTCTGACCAAGACTTTTCCCACAACCTCAGACTAAAGAGATGATTCTTTAAAACAGAGATGAGGAGGAATTTCTTCAGCCATGGAGTTGTGAATCTGTGGAACTCTTTGCTGCAGAATGCTGTGGAGGCCAGGTCATTGAGTGTCTTTAGGACAGAGATAGATAGATAGATCTTGATTAATAAGGGGATTGAGGTTATGGGGATGAGAAAAATATCAGCCGTGATTGAAGGGCAGAGAAGAGTCGATGGGCCGAGTAGCCTAATTTTGCTCCTATGTCTTGTGGTTATGGTCACATGCAACATCACTTTAATGAAAACACTGATTTTGTGGTCATTATTTCAGTGTTTCTTGTGAGAACTTGCTATGCACAAACTGGTTGCTTACAGTATATAAGGAACAACGCTTAACTTTGCTGGCCCTAAAACCCTTTAGGACTGCCTGATGTTGTGAAAGGTATAATAGAAACACAAGCTCTTTATTTCCAGAGGGTACTTGACTGAAAATTTCAGATATTTTTCCAGCAAATGCGAAGTTGAAAAATTATGTGTACAGAACCAGAGAACAGACTCACATCATTCAATTCATGTTAGCATATTTTCACTCCCTGAAGGCTCAAAGCCAGGGTTGGTAAGGGAATTGGAAACCTCTCAGAAATTCCAACACAGAATTAGACTATTTATCCCTTGTGCTTATGCTGGTTTTAAACTGCAGCTACCCAGTCCATTCTTTGTTCTTGTAAAGGTGCAGTAAAATAGTCCATTAAGGCACATTAGTGCAACGTATGATGATATTGTGTACCTTTAAGAAATATATTTATATCAGATTTCTTCTAAGCAGTATGTTTAGAATTCAGATTGGTTTTGCAGGGTAATGATTTGTTCAGGAAAACCTTTAAATTAATACTGGGAGCACAAGAGAATTACTAATTTTTAGAGCTGGAGTGTTTCTTTTAGCAAAGCTAATGCATTTGTGCTTACTTAGATTCCTCCCTGGGGTTTCAGAGTCGAGTTTTAATTAGATTGATTGAGAGTCACATGATTAATGGGAGAAGCTAAGGTTGTATGAAGGAAAGGGTTTCAGTTTTGAGCAGCCGACAGGATTTCCAAAAGAAAGCAGTCTCTCAAAAGACCTCTCTGGTAACTTAAATCATAGCAAGTATGCCTGTGATTTGTTAACTAATTTTAAAAGAGGGGTTTAAATCTATAAGAGAAATATTGCTTCAATTGGAATTCATAGCGATAAGTTAGCAGTTAAGACTTATGTGCCTTGTCATGTTTAAGTACTGTACAATTGCTAAAGGTTAAGCTAATTTGTTGTAGTTAAATTGTGTTGTTAAATAAAGTTTGTTTTGATAAAAGTTTCCTGGTTTGCCAGTAAGATCATGCCTAGAGTGAAACACCTTATTCTCACACTAATGTCAAAATAGAAAATTGTTATGGTCTAGTCTGGCTTCAAAAAATACCTTGATGAGAAGTCACACGACAGCAGGTTATAATCCAACAAGTTTATTTGAAATCACAAGCTTTCAGCATGCTGCTGCTTTGTCAGGTGATGTCGCCTGAAAGCTTGTGATTTTAAATAAAACTGTTGGACTGTAACCTGGAGTTGTGACCTCTCATCTTGTCCACCCAGTCCAACACTGGTATCTCCACATTATAATAAACCTTAGGGTACCCAAACAGATGGAATGAATTAGTCTTTATCTTCTCTCTGGCCTGCGCTGCACCTGATTGTTTGATGCCACATTGACTGAAAGAAGTGAAAATCCATACTCTAACAGTCAAATGTCATAGAATCACCTAGACCAGAAGGATGTCATTTGGCTTTTTGTATCTGTGCTGGCTCACTGAATGATATGTCCAATTAGTCCCACTCTCCTGCTCTTTCCACAATTTTTTTGTGGAAAGCACAATTTTTCTTTTCAAGGGTACACTCTATTCCCTTTTGAAAGTTACCATTAAATCTGCTTCTTCACTTCTTCAGGTTGAAAGCCCAATTTTGGAATTTTTGTTAATTATCTTAAATCAGTATGCTTTGGTTATTGACTCTACTGCCAGTGCAGAGAGTTCGTAGAATCCCTAGAGTGCAGAAGAAGACCATTCGGCCCACTGAGTCTGCACTGACTTTCTGACAGACTATCTGACTCGGGCTCACCACCCTACCCTATCCCATGGCTAATCAATCTAATCTACACATCATTAGACACTAAGGGGCAACTTAATCATAGGCAATTGGCCTAATGTGCACATCTTTTGACTTTGGGAGGAAATTGGAGGACCTAGAGAAAACCCACACGTACACAGGAGAGCATGTAAGCTCCACATAGACAGTGATCCAAGGGCAGAATTGAACTGAGGTCCCTGGCGCTGAGAGGCAACAGTGCTTACCACTGTGTAACTGTGCCATCCTTTGATAGGGAAACTGTCAAAACCGTTCCTATGTTTGACCATTTCCCTTTTCCTTCTCTGTATTAGGGTGAACCATCTCAGTTATTCTGACTTGACATTCTAGGTGGGAATTTAAGGTAATTTTTAAATTGAGCATTAGGTGAAGGTTATTGAAATGGCACTTGACCTGCTCATATTCACTGTGCCGCTATGATTAATTCATATCTGAAGGTGATGATTGATGATGTCAGCAGTGCGAGTGAACCAATTGAGTGTTGCTAATAACTTAAGAAAGTATATATTGAAAAAGTATCAGAGGTGGGTGACTTGATTGTTTACTCAGACTCAAGAACAGTTTAATTGCTTTTTATGATTTAATGAGAATTTTTGTTATTGGAGTTCTATCATCTCCATAGACTAAATTAATCTAGTTGGGGTGTGTGTGCGCATATGTGTGTGTGTTGCAGAGCACTTCACCAGGCTTTGCAACATAATTTGGGGTTTTATTGAACGTATGGACTGTTTTATTTTTCCCATCAGCTTACACAAGTTATCTTTTTATTTGTCCCATCAGTAGAGTACAATTTTCAATTGTATTTTCAAACACAACTTTACTGACTGAGTGATGTGTAGAATTAATTGTTTATTTGTTTATGCTTATTTTGCGAAAGTGCACAGAAATTAGTTTCTGAAATATGACAGTAAATTGGAAATCTTGAATTATAATTGAGTGGATGGGGACAAAAAAATACAATCATTCTGAATGTAAACTGTGTGTCACAAAACCGATAATGGGTGCAATTGTGAAATATCATGTTATGTTTTGTGTAGTAAAATGATGGATCGCAGTGCTCAATTATGCTAATCTTAGACAACATCTTAATGAAGAATAATTTATTTTGATAAAATCTGACAAGTGATCCTGCATGTGGATCAGAAACTATGTTGAATTGGTAAAAGCATAATTTTGTTTTACTACTTTTGTAAACCAGACAAAAATTAAAAGGCCCAGAATGGATCTACAATAATTTATATGTTTATATAGTTTCTTTTAAGTAATAAAACATCCTCAGGTGCTCCACAAGAGTATTATCAGATCAACTTTGACAACAAACCTATAAGTAGATGTTAGGGCAGATGACCAGCAACCTAACCAAAGAGGCATGCCAAAATCTGATGCTGTTTACACCAGATGGATCTTATGGCCCCACCAATGGTACCCAACCATCTACTCATTCACATCCCTGTCCCCACAGACTGTCTTCTGGGTGGTTCATGGTGGGACCACAAGATCCCATTGCCAACAAGTGGTGCACTGCCTCCCACTGCTGCAAAAGATGTGAAGGAGTGAGAGGAAGATCCCACCTGTAACCTTTGAGTGTTGAGGCTGAGGGAGTGCTGCCCACGGCAGAGGGCATAATTGCCAGCAGTGGAGCAGTTGAAATCAGGCATACACATGAGACTGGAATTTGAGGAAGGCAGAGATGTCAGAGGAAGTTGAGAGATTAGGAAGTGTGAGGTCGTGGAGGGATTTGAAAATGTGCTTGAGAATTTTAAATTTGAAATATAGCCAGACCTGGAGGTGATGTAGGCAAGTGAGCATTGGGGTAATGAGTGAAGAAGATTTGGTGCAGATTAAGATATGGGCAGCAGAGAGATAAGCTGGAGTTTGTCCCAACACTCTGGTCACTTATGCCTTTTGGACCCTTACCAAACATTTATCTTTACTTTTAATTCTCCTCTGTCAATATGCCTGGAGCTACATTAGGAATTTGAGCAGCTCTGTGTGGACTTCTTAAACATTTTTATGGTTTGTATTTAAGAACCATAAAATATCTATAGTAAGAGGTTCTTCAACCCATCATGTCTACACTAACTCTCCAAAAGAACATCTTATGCAGGCCTTCCCATCTGCCTTTCCATGAAACACGAAGCATTTACCATGACCGATCAACCCAACCTGCACATTTTTGGACTGTGGGAGGAAACTAAACCACCCGTATGAAATCCATGCATTTTTTTCATGCTTTTCAAAATTTGCAGACATCCCAAAGCAGTTCACAACAACTTTTGAAATGTGATCATTGATCTGTACTGCAAGATCCCATAATCATGATGAGAAAATGACCAGATTACCTGTTGATGTGAAATCGATTGAGCCAATATTCACCAGGGCACTGTGGTGAATAAGGCTGCTCCTTTTTGAAAAAGTGCCAGGAATTCTTGACCATCGCCTGAGAGGGCAAATGAGGCAATTTCTCATCTGAAAGCAAGCATATCCAGCAATGCAGGATGTCCTCAGCACTAGCATTGGGAGTGTCACCCAAAATTTGACACTTAATTTTCTGGAGTGAAACTTGAATTCTCAGACTTCTGACTCCAAATGAGTGTTTATAGAGAAACACTGGAGAGATTCAAATTCTTTGGGTGCATTTAAAATCTTACTTTGGATGGAAATTCACTGTTTGTCCTTTCAAGTACTCATACTGTAGACATAACTTGTGGTTGACTTTTTGTGGTTGACTTCTTATTCAAGTGTCTCTGGGTTTTTTTTTTCCATTTCTTGCCCCACTCCCACAGATAGATCCATGGCTTTTGTGTTTTGTCTGTCCTTGTTTATGGGCTTGCAACTAACACACTCTGAAAGCTCAATCCTCAAATGATTCAAAAGAAAAATAACAATTTGCAGAGTAATGCCACGTATTAATTAGTATTTGTGACAACACTGTCACTAGCTATACTTCATTTGCTTCTAAGTAATTACATCTGTTAAAGCAGTAATCAGCTCAGTTGCAGTGCTGGCTAGGAATCGTGCCCAGAAAACAGTGTCTGCTGTTCTAATTGTTGATCGAAACCAACAGCGCGTCTTCTGCTGGAATGAATCTCTGTGCTAAAACATACTTCAGCTGAGCTATACAATTAAGAAGTAAATCTTGAGTGGCTCTTGCAATGCTTTCTTTTTTGAGTGATAATTGGCCTAAGTTTAGTTAGGTAGCCGAGCTCAATAGGTGTGAGATATGATTTAGAGAGCACCAGATCTTCTAAGTTTGTACAGAAGTTAAAAGGCGTTCCTGAGGCCTTTGCCAAATTTTTTGGATGGACACCATGTATAGTGAAACATTATGGCTTGCGTAAAGTCAGGGTGTTAGTTCAATTGTGATTTGTGTCTTTTTTTGGCTGCGTTATTTTGTGAGGCAATCTGAGAAAAATGTAGCCATAAAACAGATGGCACAGACAAAAATACAGATCGTAGACTCTATCAGTTTTTTCTTTAACTACGTTGATCATTTGGAAGCAAAGATCCACTTGTTCAGGTTTAGACTGTTTTGAGCTCTGTACAATTCTAAAATGCATGACAGCAATTGGAGATGTGCATTGAATAGGTATTTTGTATAGCCCTTCACAGTGGAAAACACAAACATGCAAAAATTGATGATAGGAAGGCAATAGCAGGAACCTAGAAACTATCATTATCATGAAAGAGGTAGTGTTGGGCAAGTTACTGGGGCTAAAGGTAGACAAGCCTCTTTGTCCTTTTGGAATGCATCCCAGGGTACTAAAAGAGATGGTGGAAGAAATACCGCATACACTAATGAAAACTTGCTGGACTCTGGGATGGTTCCGACAGATTAGAAAACAGCAAATGTGACGCCACTGTTTAAAAAAGGAGCTAGATAAAAGATAGGTAACTGTAGGCCGGTTAGCTTAACTTCTGTAGTAGGGAAAATGCTTGAATCTATCATCAAGGAAGAAATGACAAAACATCTGATATAAATTGTCCCATTGGTAAGGCGCAGCATGTGTGCATGAAGGGCAGGTCATGTTTGACTAATTCGGTGGAATTCTTCAAGAACATTAAATGTGCAGTGGACAGTGGGGAAGTTGTGGATGTGGTGTATCTGGATTTCCAGAAGGCATTTGACAAGATGCCGCATCAAAGGCTATTACATAAGATAAAGGTGCACAATGTTACGGGTAATGTATTAGCATGGATAGAGAACTGGTTAACTAACAGAAAGCAAAGAGTAGGGGTAAATGGATATTTTTCGATCAGTGACTGCTGGTGTGCCTTAGGGATCGGTATTGAGACCGTAATTGTTTACGATTTTCATGATTTGGATTGGGGACCAAGTGTAGTGTGTCAAAATTCTCAGATGACATAAGATGAGCAAAGTGTGCATAGAACATTGAAAGTCTGCAAATGGATATAAATAATTTAAGTGTGTGGGCGAGGGTCTGGCAGATGGAGTACAATGTTGGCAAATGTGAGGTCATTCATTTTGGTAGGAATAACAGCAAAATGGACTATTACTTAAATGGTAAAAAATTGCAATGTGCTGCTATGCAGAAGGACCTGGCTGTCCTTGTACAGGAATCTCAAGGAGTTAGTTTCAGGTGCAGCAGGTAATTAAGAAGGAAAATGGAATTTTGTCCTTCATGCTAGAGAAATGGAGTTTAAAAACAGCGAGATTATGTTGCAGCTGTATAAAGTGTTGGTGAGTCCACACCTGGAGTACTGTGTACGATTTTGGTCTCCTTACTTGAGAAAGGATATATTGGCGCTGGAGGGGGTGCAGAGGAGATTCACTAAATGATTCCAGAGTTGAGAGGGTTGGCTTATGAGAGAGATTGAGTAGACTGGGGCTATACCCATTGGAATTCAGAAAAATGAAGGGAGATCTTATAGAAACATAAGATTATGAAAGGAAGTTGTTTCCACTGATGGGTGAAACTAGAACTAGTGGGCATAGCCTCAAAATAAAGGGAAGCTGATTTAGGACTGAGTTGAGGAGGAACTTTTTCATACAAAAGATTGTGAATCTGTGGAATTCCCTGCCTTGTGAAGCAGTTGAGACTACCTCATTGAATGTTTTTAAGGTAAAGAAAAATAAATTTTTGAACAGTAAAGGAATTAAGGGTTATAGTGAGCGGGTGGGTAAGTGGAGCTCAGTCCATGAGAAGATCAGCCATGATCTTATTGAATGGTGGAGCAGGCTCAAGGGGTCAGATGGTCTACTCCTGCTCCTCATTCTTATGTTCTTATATTAAAAAATACACAACTTGCAGTTTAACATATTATTTCTCTTCCTGTGAGCTTGTTCCCTGACTTTTCCACATTGAACACAAGCGCTTTGTGTTTGCATTCTTAGACCCCAAATGTTCCTTGGAGACCGGCCAATGAATTGATCAGAAACCTGATTGCATCATTCGATTAGGCCAATCAAAGCCATCGCAGAGGCTTGCCCCCCACCACCACCTTGTTTTTAGGCCTTTGGAGGCTAGTTTACATTACAATGCCCCTATAAGGTAATACTTGCTCCAAAGGTTCCGTAACTAATTTCCTCAGCTCTTTTGTTTTGGGGACAAGTATTAAGTTTAACACATTGTGTCCTTTGATAAGTTTCAAGCCAGTTTAACCATTGGAAATCTCATCACACGTTAAAAACAACTTTGGCCAGAAATCAGGTTTGCTTGATTGAAGATCCTTTAGCATATTAAAAGTTAAATTTCTGCAGGCCATTTGGCTACAGGGTGAAGACATTTCTCCTCATCTCAGTCCTGAAGGAAATATTACATTTTGTTCCCTCATTTAAATCATTAATATATATTGTGAATGGCTGGAGTCTTTGCACTGATCTTTACGATACCTCACTAGTCATTGCCTGCCATTCGGAAAATGATCTGTTCATTCCCACTGTTTCCTGTCTGCAACCAATTTTCTACCTATCTTAATAACACTATTTCCAGTCCCGTGTGCTTTAATTTTACATGCTACTTTCTTATTCAGGATTTTGTCATAAACTTTCTGAAAGTGCAAATAAACCACATCCACTGGCTCCCCCTCATTAATTCTACGAGCTACATCCTCAAAGAATTCTCTTTCATAAACCATACTGACTGTGTCCACTTCTACCACTGTTTTGTGAAGAAATGCTCTCCTGGTAGAGAAAAGGAAACCTTGGCTTAACATCTCACCTGAAAAATGGCACTACTGCCAATACAGCACCCATTCAGCACTACATTCAAGTGTCAGACTGGGTTACGTGCCAATATCTCTAATGGTGCTCGAACCTACAACCATACTCCTGACTTAAAAGTTGACAGCGTGTTATGGTTCAAGTTAAAAACTCAAGTGTTTTATGAAGTCTGCTTTAATCATAAATTTTCCATTTTGATTTTGACTATGATAAGCATGAGATGTTTCACTTCAGGTATGATTCAAGTGTCCCACTAGGGAAATTTAATCAAACAAAATTTATTTAAGAATATAGTTAACATAAATTAGTAAGAAGTTTATCACTTATAAACAAGAAACAAAACAAACCACTACAATATATCACCCTTAATGAACATATATAAGTTGTCCCAATCAAACCAATTTCCACAGACCAAAAAAACTTTTTTCACAGGTTTACACACACAGACTGCTGCTCACGTGATAATGGAAATTTGAGTTTTTTGGTTGAAGTCTGAAGTTCTCTGGATTCCCTCCAAACAGTTTGAAGACAAGACAGCTTCCCAAAGCAGCAAAGAGACTCTGGTCTAGCCCCCAAGAACAGCAGACTTTCACTCTTTAGGGAAACAAGATCTTGTTTTCAGCTAATCAATACAATTTTCAAAACAACAGGGAGAGAGAGAAAAACACTTCTTTTTAGCTTACTGTCCCTTCAGAAACTCAACTCTAACCTGCAGCTCCAAATTGAAACAGAAAATCAATTCATGTCACTTGACCTGCCCACAGGTTTTTTTCTCCTCCCAATAATGACATCACCTAAGGCTGTAACTATGAATTGAAATAAAACTCAGATATACTCACATCACAAGTGTGATACTGAGTCATGGCTGACATTCCAGTTGCATTGTCAATAAACTTTAATTCTACTTTTTGCCTCCTTTCCTATTGTGATTTCTCCTTGATCTTGGAGTTGGTAAAAGGGGATAATTATGAAAACCCCTTTTTGCCATGTTCAGGATTGTATTTCCTGGTGTGCATTCTGCAAAGATTGCCATGTAAGATCAGATTACATTGTTGTTTCCTGTGCAAGTGAAAATAAAAGGATGATGGCAAGCTTTGAACATTGGTATATCCTTAATAGCAAAGAATTACATCCTCTATTTTTTCCCCTAGAGTAATTGTTTAAAATTGAATGATACTACAAGTTTTCATAATCAATGAATCAATCACAAGAAGATGCAGACAGGTGAGTTTATTACTACTATGTTCTTCATGCATATAATTGCTTTCTCCCTCTAGGTCCTGTTCGTTCCCAGACATTGGTGGCACTATGTGGAATCCTTAGATCCTGTCACTGTCAGCATTAACTCCTGGATTGAACTGGTAACATATACAGCCTGATTAGTTTCTTTATCCTTTGGATCAAAAGAATGACCTGCATTTATATCATGCCTTTCATGACCACTAGAGATTACAGCCTGTTACTTTTAAATTAGTCGCTGTTGTAATGTAGAAAATGAGACAGCCAGTTTGCACATAGCAATCACCCACAAAAAACTATGTCACAGAATGTAGAGCAATACAGCACAGAAACAAGCTCTTCAACCAGTCCATGCCAACCATGGTGCCTTGCCAGCTAATCCCATATTGCTTTAAGACTTGCCCATCTATGTACTTAAATGCTTTTAAAATGTTGCTATTGTACCTGCTTCAACCACTTTCTCTGGCAGCTCATTCCACATATGCACCACCTTCTGCGTGAAGAAGTTGCCCATCCAGTGCCTTTTAAATTTTTCCCCCTCACCTTAAACCTATGCCCTCTAGCTTTCAATTCCCCTATCCTGAGAAAAAGACTATATGCTTTCATCCTGTCTTTGCTCCTCATGATTTTATGCACCTCAATAATGTCACTCCTCATTTTCTATGATTCAAGGAGTAAAGCCCTAACCTGGCCAATTGCTCCCGATAACTCAGATCAAATATCTCTGAAAACATCCTTGTAAATTTCCTTTGCAGTTTTTTTTTGTAATGTTGTCTGAGGGATGTACTGAAAGGTGCTATATAAATGTAAGTCTTTGATTTTCTCCCCCACATCCTGCAGCCAAGCAGTTTATGGAAATATACAATGCAAAGTTGCTAATAAATTTTTATTACTGCACTTAGTACTGACTGCTTGGTAACAGTGGCAGAAAGGTTAGCAGATATATCTGTTGGATTCTGTTAAAGTTGTGAACTTCTAACCTTTTCTTCTCAGAATTTTCAATAATGCTGGATTCAATAATGCATCATGTAGATAAAGAAGTTCTACTTGATATGTGTATTACCTCTGTAGAAGAAAAAATAACCCTTTAAGCCATAAGCTCCCTTGTATTTATGTGAAGTGTGTGCAGTAAAACAGAACAAAGTATTGGAGTATCACATCAGAGAGCCGAAGTCATTATGTTGCCAGCTTCGACCCCAACAATTTTCTGTTTAGTGTGAGGATATGATGTAACCCTACATATTTATCACGCTAATCTCCTGACAGCGACAATTTAGTATGGCCAGTTAACCTAACCAGCACATCTTTGGGCTGCGAGGGGAAACCAAAGCACCTCGGGCAAACCCATGTAGACACAGAGAGAATGTGCAAACTCCATACAAACGGTGACCCAAGGCCAGAATTAAGCCCAGGTCCCTGCATTGTGAGGCAGCATACTAAACACTGTGCCACCCAATAGGGACGGAAAATGCAGAGGAAAATGCTCCTCTTACTCTAAATCTCTGACTTCTATTAGTTAGCTAATCCTCTATCCATGTAATGTATTGCCCCCAGCAACATGGGCTCTTACCTTATTAAATAGCCTTTTGTGTGTTAGCTTATCAATACCTTTTGGAAATCCAAGTATATTGTATCTACTGGTTTCCCTTTATGTTGCTCATTACTATCTCAAAAAATTCAAACTAATTGGTCAGACATGATTTCTTCTTCATAATTCTGCTTGATTATAGTACATTTCTAAATGCTTTTCTATTACATCTTTTATAATGACCTCTAACATTTTCCCAGTGATACATGTTAAGCTAACTGGTCTATCGTTACTTCCCTTTTTAAATAAGGGTGTTACATTAGTAGATTATCTGGGACTTCTATAGAATTTAAGGATTCCTGGAAGATGACTAATACCTTCACCATCTCTATAGCTTCTTTCTCTAATATCCGAGGATGCAACCATCAGGTCCAAGAAACTCATTGGCCTTTAGCCTTATTAGTTTCCCAGTACACAAAATATTTATTTAACTCTTCTGCCATTTCTGGTTCCTCATTAATATTTCCCTTATTCTCTAAGGATCCTATGTTTACTTTGGCCTCTCTCTTCCTTTTTATATACTTAAAGAAGCTCTTACTGTCCGCTTTTGTTATAGTGACTTCATAGTTTAACTTCTTCCTCTTTTTTGGTCATCTTTTGTTAGCTTTTTAAAGTTTCCCAGTCTTCTGGCTTATCATTAATCTTTGCCACATTGTATGTTTTCTCTTTCAGTTTAATTCTACCCATAACTTCCTTGGTTAACTCTGCCCTCGTTCCTTTGTAATTACATTTATTTAGATTTAGTACAGTTGTTTCTGACCTAAGTTTTTCACAATCAAACTGAATGCTCAAGTCTACCATGTTATGATCACTATTTCCAAAGAGATCTTTTACGCTGAGATGGTTTATTTAACCTGAGTATTACTGAAAAAAGTACGTACTATCAAGGCTTTTCATCTTGTATTCATTTGGATAGCTATGCAAGATAAATGGACAGTAAAGGAAACAACAATTTATAATTCATGAGAAGAGAGTACTGATTGATTGACATGGATAATGCAGCAGTGAACAATGAAATGTTAACTGCCAAGGTTTTGTTTCAAATTCTCACTAGACAGGGTGACTCAAATTATAAGTCATGTCATGGGGAGGGAATGGCTGGCTGCCCCCTCCCACCAGATGGTTTTTTTGTTGGAAAAGGGAATGAATGGATGTACTCCTTCGGTCTGGACTCATCATAAGAACATAAAAAATAGGAGCAGGAGTAGGCCATCTAGCCCTTTGAGCCTGCCCCGCCATTCAAAAAGACCATGGCTGATCTGAAGTCGATCAGTTCCACTTTCCTGCTTTCTCCCCATAACTCTTAATTCCCTTGTCTACCAGAAATCTATCTACCTGTGATTTAAATATATTCAACAAGGTAGCCTTCACCACTTCAATGGGCAGAGAATTCCAGAGATTCACCACCCTTTAAGTGAAGAAGTTCTTCCTCAACTCCGTTCTAAACTGTCCCCCCTTCTTATTTTGAGGCTGTACCCTCTAGTTCTGCTTTCCTTTCTAAGCGAGAAGAATCTCTTTACCTCCATCTAGCCCCTTCATTATTTTGTAAGTCTCTATAAGATCCCTCCTCAGCCTCCTAAACTCTTAACGAGCACAGACCCAGTCTACTTAATCTCTTCTCTTAAGTTAATCCTCTCATCTCTGGTATCAGCCTGGTGAACCTTCTCTGTACTCCCTCTAAGGCCAATATATCCTTTCGCGAATAAGGAGACCAAAACTGCTCACAGTACTCCAATTGCGGCCTCATCAGCGGCCTGTACAGTTGCAGCAAGACCTCCCTGTTTTTATATTCTATTTTTATTATGTTCTATTCTTCAGAATAGAATAGAATATTATATTCTACTCTTTTTTATATTCTATTTTGGTCAATTTTGATTTCAATTTTGGGCTGTCTTCATCCCACATAAAACAGGATGAGGTATTTGCTGAGATTGAGCTCTTCTACTTGAGTGTTCCCAAAACAAACCAGAAGGTGCTGAATCTTAGAAAATGTGATCCAGCTGATCTAGCTCATGTTAGAGACTGACTCCCGTTGCTCCCTTCATCAAGTGGTTTTCTTGTATGTAACAGTGACTGCACTTCAAAAGTATCTCTTTGGATGTAAAGTAGATTGGGATATGTCTAGATTGTGAAAAGTCCTAAAGAAATACTATCTTTTTTATGACTTGTATTTTTCTTGGCGCTATACAATTTCTTCACTTGTCCTTCCCAGAAGGCTTAATTTGCTGTCCTTCAATGTGCTATGTAGAACAGCACTCAGTCTTTTTGCATGCAATTCAATTAAGCAACTGAGTAACAGGATGGATGAAGTAGAGGTACAAAGGGGGTGAATCATTTGCTTATATATAAATTGGATTTGAAAATAAACAGCTTAATCATAAAGAGACTAAGTGGTATTGCAGTTGATGTGGTTTGAGAACTTGGGCGACTTAAGTTGACAGGCCATGTATACAAATGCATTGCATTGTGTACAAGTCTATTTATATATTGGTAAACATATTTATAAATAAATGAATATTCATGCACACACTTAGATTACTCATGTTGCAGCATTGCCTCCTGCAGTGCTGAATTTTAAAAGTTTGACTTTCATTAGACCTATAAGCCCCTGGATGGTGTAAACATTAATGTTCATTGTGCAGAGTAATGTAAATTTATGAATGTGACCTTCTGTTGAATTAGACTGATTCAGCATATGTTTAGATTATTCATATCACATTGTAAAGTCAAGTATCATATTACACTCGCTATACTTAAAATTATGTTCTTACCAACTGTAAATTAAGGGCAGTACAATATTTTAAACGCTGAGAGCTTAAGAGGCCAGGGAAGAATCAAAACTAAAGAATCAGCACATAGGAATAAATAAATCACTTTTATATAGTAATAAATGCAACTTACATTTATACAAAGGCAGTGCTTTGTGAATGCAACAGATGCTGGAAATCTGAAATAATGACATGCTGGAAATACTCAGGTCAATGGAGAGTTAACGTTTCAGGTTGATAACTGACATGATGTAACATCATTGGCTTCATACTGAAGGAGTAGAATATGAAGATAGGCATGATGGGGAGTCGCTGGCTTTGGACTAGGGTAGGACGAGCTTTCGGAGTCCCGTTCCTTCATCAAGTAACTCATCTGATGAAGGAGCAATGCTCTGAAAGCTCATGCTATTAAATAAATCTGTTGGACTTTAACCTGGTGTTGTGAGACTTCTTACAATATTAAGGTAGGGTTATAATACTTTTAAGAAATTAATGGAGTCGCTGTACAGATTGTCATTGTGAGACCGAATTGGAAAAGCAAATCTGTAGACAGAGTGACCCGAGTAGAAATAACAAAATGATTTTATCAAGGTGATTTCGATGTCCCACTCGTTGACTGGGATAAGGAGAGATGGAAAGGAAAAAAGTAAATGTATACTGTTCTTGAAACAATATCTGTTCGCCTGTAGAAAGAGAGGCACTGCTAGATCAATCATGAGTAACAAAATAGTTGAGCAGTGGTGAGTTACGTAATGTGTTAAACCTGAATTAAAAGCTTTGAAAAATTGGGGCATTTTCCCTTAGAATAGAGAAGGTAGCAAGATGATGTGATAGTTATTTAAAATCGTGAAAGGTCATGGTAAGAGAGAAAACTAATATTTTCAAATGTTGAAAGGACACAGATGTTGTTGAAAGAGATTCCGAGCAGAGAACAGGCATATTAATGATTGAAGCAGCAACATGTCAACATTAAGAACAAGTTAAAAAGAATTTCCATATATAGTGTCTTTGATGATGGCAGTTTACTCAAACAGCTTAATAACCAATAAAGTACTTTCTGAAGCGTATTCACTATAATGTAGGAAATATGCTAGCCAATTAGTACACAGCAGGGTTATATAAACAGCAGTGTGATGAATGACAAGCTAATCTGTGTTAATGATGTCGGTTAAGCTGTAACAAGTGGCCCTACAAGACATTGGGAGATCTTCAAAACAATTCCATAGGGATTGTTGTGAGAGGAAGCTCAGGTCCTCGGTTTAATGACATCTGACAGTGTAGCACTGCACTCGAGGGTCAGCCTAGATTTCTCATTAAAGTCTCTGGAATGGGACACAAACTTACAATGAGAGTGCTACCCATTCAGCCATGGCTGGTACCTAACAGCTGAAACTTACAGACCAAGAAAGTTGCCAGGTTTATCTCCTAGTCTACTTCATGGTAACTATATTCAGTAGGCAGCAATAGGAATATTACAGAAGTATCTCCTCAGACTCTATACTCATGGAAGGACACATCAGACTGACCTTTGATGCTTGCTGGCCTTCCAGTAACTTTTGCTTTGCTTGACTGTGATATTTGTTTTCTCATAAGGAACGGTCACTTGGTCAGCTGTCGGGAGGGCAATTGAACTATGCTTCAATGCGGGTCACTACATAAAGAATAAATCAAATAATCAAATGTTCAGATGCTGGATAACCTTTTCATGCAATGCTAACGGCATTACCTCCAGCAGAAAACTCCCTCAAAAGAACAAAATGACTCCCAGGAAATAAATTGCAAAGGAGAATGGAAATGCCATATCTCCATCATCCTGACCGATTGACAAATTGTGCTTTTGCTTGATCCTATTATTTACGCAATATGGGAATGAAGAAAAACGCGAAAATATACTTAAACATATCATGTGTATGTCTCAGTTGTGTTTTACATACAAAAAGATAGGGTGCAATGAAAGGAAAAGAATGATTCAAGTGATGAGTTTTGAAAGCAACCATGGAAAGTTATGAAAGGACCCTGAAGGAGTCTGTTTGTTTTAATTAAATATATCACATGTAGTATATTGTTGACTGCATTAGAGCACTTTGTGTTTTTGTTGTAGGACCTCTAATTACTTTAGGGTAATTTCTTCAGCAACTCGAGTAATAAAGATACCTCATATGGTATTATGGTTTATATGACTGCTGGAATATGGTAGTAAAACAGCAGGAATCTTTATGGATCTTTACTTATCATGATGTGATGGGCCAGGGAGTTTAAGATCCAAGTGTTATTATACATAACACATTATTCTTGCTCAAGCGTCATTCCTTATTGCTGCTTCATGTTGAGTGTAAAATATTTTCTATATTGTTCTCCCCCCCGCCACCGCTTCATGTTGAAAGTTGCACATTTTGATAATGCTCCCCATGTATTTATTTTGCCTTTAGCAAAAGGATTTGGCTGTTTGTAAACAAATCTGTTTTATAAAAAGACTAGTAGACAAGCACAAAAAAGCAATTTAAAAATCGAATGGAACATTGGCTTTTATCTCTAGTGCCTGCTTACAAAGAGGAGGATATTATGCTTCAATTTTACAGATCCTTGTTCAGTGCCTCACTGGAGTACTGTGTATTGTTCTGGGCAACATGTGTCAGCAAGGATATATTGGCCTTGGAGGGATCGCAATGCGATTCCCTGGTGTGATACCATTGCTTAAGGAGTGAAATTCTGTAGACAGGTTACATAAAACTGTCTGTTATTCTTTTGAGCTTTGTTTAGTGACCTAATTGAGGGATTTAAGATGACAAAATGATTCAGTGATGCTGATACACGACAAGGGGGAATAATCTTAAATTTAAAGCCAGACTATTAAGGAATTAAATGAGACGGCATTATTCCACACAGAGGGGAGTGGAATTCTGCAACTTTCCCCCAGCATTTCAGAACAGTGACAGATTTCGAGTGATATGGAGCAAGAGTAGGAAAATGGGATTAATCCGTTATGATGGAACAAGCCTGAGGGGCTAAATGGCCAATTCTTGTTCCTAGCTTCCTAAAAACAATACGTTTCAGATTTTCATGTTCAATTCACACTCATAATTGAACGTTTAATGCAGAATTGTGACTTGTTCTATATCTGAAGCTTTAAAAGGAAGTTTCACTTTGGAAGATCTTTCTAAAGGGAGCATCGCTTACTTGACAGCATCTGTGATGGACAATTTATGCTTATTGTAATAGAGAATAGTAAATGAAATGCTTTCTTCACTGCCCAATTAATTTTGAAAGCAAAATAATGAAAATTCATGTCCAATAAAGTATCAGCTGAGCCAGGCGACTAGGGCCCTTGGATGAATTTTAAAAATGAAGTGCAGTAATTGTGACCTCAGATCTTGGTTAGGAGAGTTTGGGCGCTCTTCTAAACCTGAACCAGATAGACCATAATAAATTCTCTGTACTGTTGGATATGTATTGGGATTGTGGCACACTTTTAAACTAGTGATAGCAGTATTTTTATTCCATTCCATTCTTTCCAGGATAATGATGATGAAGCCAGAGTTGGGGAGGCATTGACTCGCACTGTTGTATGTGCTCTGAAGTCTGCAGATCCTTGTGCTGATATTGATAGCTGGCTGAATTCCACAGAGGTGCGTAAGTCTGTGTTGAGTTTTGATGCAGCATCTGCATTTACCAAATTTGAATATCAAGAATATAAGCATTTGAATTTTACATCTGTAGGCATTTTAATGAACTGACTGAAAGTTTCATTGGTGATCTTATTTGCTGCAAATACAGAAAATGCTACAAGTGCACAGCCAATCAGTCAACACATTGTTTCTGCTGAAGAATTGCACCAGAAATGTTCACTGATCTTTCTGACTTATTGCATATTTCCTGCTTGGATAACTAAGCATAGATTCCCTGTAATGTAGAAGGAGGACATTCAGCCCTTTGAGTCTCCATCAATTATTTTAGAAAGCATCTTTTCAGGCACTAGCCCTGTAACCGAATTGAATCCGGGGCCCTGGAGCTGTGAGGCAGCAATGTTAATCACTGTGTTACCATGCCGCCCCTAATTTGTGTAGAATCCCTACATTGCAGATAAGGCTATTCAGCCCATCAAATGTGCACTGAGTCTGACCCTGAGTATCTTATCCAGGCCTCTTCCTCCCGTCCTATCCCTGTAATCCCGCACATTTACCATGGCTAATCCATCAAATCTAAGGGGCAATTTAGCATGGCATGTACTGTCTCCTGTGGTTTTGCTCATGACAGCAGAGAGATCTTTAAGAATCAATGGTGAATCTCTGACATCTAGTGAAGCAGCTGGTGGATGTTTAAGTATTTTCTCGTTGGTGTAAATGCACCAGTGACCTAACTTGGACCAACAGTGTCAGGGTGTTTATTGATTGGTTCTAAATTTTCTCTGATTAGGTAATGTAAACAGTAACAAAGTGTTTTTTGATTGGCTGCTGGGAAACTTGAAGCCAGTGAAAATAAATAAACCCTTTGCACGATAGACACATTTGAAGTAGGATTGTTTTTTGATTTAAATGATTGTCACTGAGGAGCATTTGTTGCTTGTCCCTTTAGCTAAATGGTTTGCTAGGCTATTTCCAAGGGCACTTAACAGTCAACTACATTGCTGTGCAGTTTGAAGTTACATTTTGATTTGATTTATTATTGTCACATATTACCATACAGTGAAAATAATTGTTCCTTGCATGCGATACAGAGAAAACATAGAGAAGGAAATGAGAGTGTGCAGAATGTAGTGTTACAGTCATAGCTAGGGTGTAGGAAAAGATCGACTTAATGCAAGGTAAATCCATTCGGCAGCAGAGCAGAAGCTGTTCTTGAGTGGATTGACACGTGACCTTAGACTTTTGTGTCTTTTTCCCAATGGAAGAGAGATGTCTGGGATGCATTGAGTCATTGGTTATGCTAGCTGCTTTGCTGAGACAGTGGGAAGTGTAGATAAAGTCAGTGGATGGGAGGCTGGTTGGTGTGATGGATTAGGTTACATTCACATCCTTTTGGACGTATATTCCAAATCGGGTAAAGATGGCAGATTTCCTTCTCTAAAGGACATAAGTGAACCAGATGGGTTTTGGCAACAATCGATGATAATTTCATGGTCACCTCATAACCGAGACTGTTATATTTATAGATCAAAACATTTTGAAGATTTTTCTCTCCTTGTTTAGGATGAAATCCCTTCGCACGAAACAAACCTGCACTACCTCAACCTTGCAGTCCAGGCCTGTCTAGATAAGCCAAAGAGTTGCTGCGCCAAAGGCGGAAATCTATCAGCGTTGGATTCATCTGCCTTTTCTAAGAAAAGGAAATGTGGTTCAGGTGAAGGACCAGAGAACTCTGCAACTGCAGATGCTGTGAGGAACCTTGAAGGACCTAAATCTGCCCTTGCCACCAGCATTCCTTTTGGGCCTAACCTAGTCCCTGTTGTCCAAGAAACAGCTGCTGCAGCCCAACACACAGTATCCAGTGTCCCTGAGGGTGGTGATGTCTCTCTGACCAATACCCTGGAAGCTAACCATAGCAGCGGAAGAATGGACTGTAATCCCAAACCTCCTGGTACTATGAGAACTGTGATATCCACTGATGAGTTGCTGAACTGTTTGGTCCACCCTGCTGTGATCAGCCTAATGACTAAGATTCTGTTGGACAGGCACTGCTCTCATTAATCAGATGAGAGCATTAATGCCGTTTTTTTTAAGTGTGGAAATAAATCATTCCTAAAAAGAGTCATAACTTCATTTATCAGTAATATTAAAAAGATTATACAGTTGTAAGAAATGGGAGTCGGAGTAAGCCATAAGGACCCTGGAGCCTTTTCCACCATTCAATAAGATCATAGCTGATCTTCTAGTTCCACTTTGTTGCCTTATCACTACATTTCTTATCGATCTATTTTGAATGTATATTCAATGGCGTTCCTCAGGGATCAGTGCTGGGACCTTTGCTGTTTGTAATCTATACAAATGATTTGAAGGAAATTGCAATTGGTTTGATTAGCAAGTTTGCGGACGACACAAAGGTTGGTGGAATTGCGGGTAGTGATGAGGACCGGAGAGATGGCAGGTGGAGTTTAATTTAGACAAATGTGAGATAAATACAGCTGGGGAATATGCAGTAAATGGCAGAACCTATAAAAGTGTTGATAGGCAGAGGGATCTGAGTATGCAAGTACACAGGTCACTAACAGTGGCAACGCTAGTGGAGAAGGTAGTCAAGAAGGCATACGGCATGCTTGCCTTTGTCAGCCAGAGCATTGAGTTTAAACATTGGCAAGTCATGTTGCAGCTTTATAGAACCTTAGTTAGGCCGCACTTGGAATATGGTGTTCAGTTCTGGTCGCCACATTACCGGAAGAATGTGGAGACTTTGGAGAGGGTACAGAAAAGATTTACCAGGGTGTTGCCTGGTATGGAGATCATTAGCTGTGAGAGGTTGGAGAAATCTTGGTTTGTTCTCACTGGAACAATGGAAGTTGAAGGGCGATCTGATAGAAATCTACAGGATTATGAGAAGCACGGACAGAGTGGATAGTCAGAAGCTTTTTCCCAGGGTGGAAGGGTCAACTACTAGGGGGCATAGGTTTAAGGTGTGAGAGGCAAGGTTTAAAGGAGATGTACAAAACAAATCTTTTTCACAGAGGGTGATGGGTGTCTGAAACTCACTGCCGGGGGGGTAGTGGAAACAGATGCAATAGCGTGTTTTAAGGGGCATCTGACAAATACATGAATAAGATGGGAATAAAGGGATATAGTCTGCAGAAGGATGGGGGGTATGGTTTTAGTGCAGTTGGGCATTATGGTCGGTGCAGGCTTGGAGGTCTGTTCCTGTGCTGTAATTTTCTTTGTTTTTTGACTGAGCAGAGAAAACTCCAAAGATTCATGGTCCTCAAAATGAAACAGTTTCTTCTTATCTCAAACGTGTGGCCTACTATGAACCTTTGTTCTAGATCTACTTGGCTGCAAACATTACGTCTGTTGTCACAGTCTTTAGTCACATTTTTTCTGACAGTATACACCATTAGAAATTGCTGTGTCAGCGGTCGCAATGTATTTGAAGACTTTGCCTGCTGGCTATCTCTGAGGTGCTTTGTTTCCCCTTCTTGTATGTATTAAAATATTTATTTACCAACTAATTTTAGAGCATGCTTAACAGGAGCAATAATATTATGAAGTGGTCGTCTCTCACACCACCTGCCACTAATCCAATATTACAGCGACAACAGCAAGCACAAGTTACTCAGCGTGAACAAAGATTGAAACGGAGGAGTTTTAGACAAGGAGAGAGTTTTAGTGAGAAACTACAAGTGATCTACAACAAGAAGGGTACCTTCAACCATTTTAGCTAAGACAGGCCCAGTTTTATACAGTGCAACTTAATGATAAGAGAATATGGCAGGGAGACACAGATCAAATCCTCGCTTCAGTAAGTGAATTAGCGGAGACAATATCAGAAATGCTTGTGCCAGGAACCCAAGATTGTGAAATCCCTGGACCAAGAATTACTACAGACCTACTCTAGTAGAACAACCAATATCTCTGGAAGCTGACAATGAAGCAACTACGTAAGATGAAGTACCTGAGGAACAGATTGCCAAAGGTTTGGAACATCATATCTTATCAAAACAAAATCGATGTCCACCAAAAGGATTCATGTTAATCATACATATGTAGGTAATGTCTGGTAATGTAAGTGATGTTCCTAGTTAACCATTAATGTCTAAAGATTTGTTGTTATACTACTGAAATAAAGAGGGAGGAACATTATGTATTGTAAAGCAATGCATCTCTGTGTGATTAGTTACTTGACATGTTATGACGTTACCAGTATTGGGGGGTTTCTTCTCTCTTCCATTTTGGACTTCAATCTGGCAACACCTTTTAAATAAATCTGCGTTGAGTTGGTTCAAAATCCACAATGTGATACCTTAGCAGTTTTTGTCTTGTTAGTACTACTGGTAAGATATCTAATCTGTCACAGTTCTGAATGATGATGATATTGCTGAAAGTATTTGCAAGATCTTATGGAATGGTGGTGCAGGCTCAGAAGGACTGAATAGCCTAGCCCTGCTCCTAAATCCAGTGTTCCATCTTAACTAATCTCTTCCAGAGATACATTTACAGAATGCTCTTACATCCATGTCTTCCGGTGCTCTTGCTGCATTGGAATTATCTCATCATGTTGATGCTGAATGGTGTAATTATGATGTCAAGCCACAAGGAAGCTTCAGATCTCCCAAGACTGACCTGAAGCATGATCATGTAGTGTGTAACTTTTCTGTCAGAACTGCCACATCAAATTAATAACAAGCTTCCACAATTTGAATCTCGTGGAATGAAATTATTAAAATGTAGGAGCAAGCAAATTGCAGGTTTGCAATTTTCATGCCTAATGTAAGGACCCCAACTTAAAACAAATGGAGCCATGGTTTTCAACCAAGAAGTTTATTGCATTCAGTGAATATATTGAACAAAATTGCCTCCACTGTTAAATGTTTGGATTTATTTCTCTACCTTCCATTCCATTCCCCCACTCCTTGATACCAACATCATGATCTGTGGAAGGATATCTTAATTTGACTTTGTGTGGTGTGAAGTAGGAATACAGCTACATTGGGCAAGGGTGGTGCTTGGAAGGTTTTGCATTAAACAGGGTTTGATTGATAGACAATCTCCAGGCAGTTATGGTTGTCTGGTGGACCAGTAGTGCTGTTGGGCCTAATGC
The DNA here is from genome assembly GCA_024679065.1 of Sphyrna mokarran. Classification (NCBI taxonomy): domain Eukaryota; kingdom Metazoa; phylum Chordata; class Chondrichthyes; order Carcharhiniformes; family Carcharhinidae; genus Sphyrna; species Sphyrna mokarran. The sequence goes on along the minus strand of JAGIQG010000011.1, from coordinate 85,074,657 downwards.
TGCCAGTGAACTTTTGGCAGAACTCTTTAATTTTTTGCATTTTATTTTATATTTTGCTTAAATGAATTGTAACCCCTTTTTTTCAATTAAGCCTCTAGCTGCAATGGGAGTTGATTTTAATAAACCTTTTAATAATAAACTTATTAATTATATTTCATGACACATAAATGATTCATGTCATTGACTTATCCTATGCAGGTAGAATGTTACACTTTAAAGAGTCCTCTATTTTTCCTTCTTCACAATCTATCAGATAATAAATAGTTTGTAGCTCCTCTGCTTTACAGCTTATCTTGATGCTGTTCATTGCTTGAATTTAATTAAATTTACAGCACTGAAGCAGTCAATTGATCCAAATGGTCAACTTCAGTTACATTCAACTAAGAGATGAAGGAGCAATGTAAGGAAGAACATTTTTACACAGCAAGTGGTAATGATGTGGAACTTGCAGTCTATGTAGGTGGTGAAAGTGGAGACATTTCATGATTTTGAAACAAAATTGGATTGGCACATGAGGGAAACAAACTTACAAAGCTATGTGAAGGATATAGTGATCAACTTCAGAAAGCATAGTGAAGAACATGCCCTTGTCTCCATCAAAGGTAATGAAGTGGAAATGATCAAGAACTTCCAAGTTTCTAGGTTACAGATCACCGACAACCTATCCTCGTCCCTCCAAGCCTTGCTATATTTAAGGAAGCTCACCAACAGGAGGCTAAGGAAATTTGGCGTGTGAGCATAGTGGCACAGGGATTAACACTGGGCACTGGCTTTGCTTCCTGACTTGGTGTGGTGTTTATACATTCTCCCATTATCTGTGTGCATTTTCCTCTGGATGCCACGGTTTCCTCCCATAGTCTGAAAGACATACTGGTTAGGTACTCTGGCCATGCTCAATTTCCCCTCAGTGTACCCATACGGTGCAGGAGTGTGGCAACTAGGCGATTTTCAAAGTAATCTCATTGCAATAAGCCTACTTGTGACATTAGATTTTAAAAAGTCGGCTGAGACTCTCAACAATTTTTCAGATGCATCATAGAAAGCATCCTTTCTGGTTGGTATGTCTTCTACTCTGACCAAGATTGCAAGAAACTATGAAGGGTTGTGAACATTGCTCAGTCCATCACACAAACCAGCCTCCCATCCATTGATTTTGTCTACATTTCCCGCTGCCTCAGAAAAGCAGCCAGCATAATCAAGGATCCCACACATCCAGACATTCTCTCTCCACCTTTCGTTGGGAAAAAGATACAAAAGCCTGAGAACGCATACCAACCAACTCAAGATCGGCTTCTTCCCTGCTGCCATCAGATTTTTGAATTGATAACCATATATTAAGCTGATGTTTCTGTACACATTATCTGTAACTATATTTTGCATCCTTTTTCTCCCCTGCATATGTTTTATCTGTACTCTGCACAAGAACAATACTTTTCGCTATATCTCAACACCTGATAAAATAGGGGAATGTGACTGGATTGTTCCCCTTAGAGCTGCCATAGGCTCAATGGACTAAATAGCCACCTCCTATGTCAGATTGACTCTGTGGGGCAGCATAGTGGTTAGCACTGTTGCCTTATAGCACTAGGGACTCACATTTGATTACCAGCATGGGTCACTGTCTGTGTGGAGTTTGCACATTTTCTCCCTGTGTCTGCATGGGTTTCCTTCCACAACCTAAAAGACGGTGCTGGTTAGGTGCATTGGCTATGCTAAATTGCCCCTCAGTGTACCCAAACAGATGGCAGAATGTGGTGAAGAGGGGATTTTCACAGTAAATTTGTTGCAGTGTGAATGTAAGCCTACTTGTGACACTAGTAAACTTTAACTTTTTCTTTACGGAGGTTTTTGATTATTATTTGCTCTGACTTGGTTGGCTTTCTGTGACATTTGGGTTGGGATCATTTTGATGTCTCTCGCATGGCCCTAGATGTTTTGATGACTTGAGGCCTGTTGAAGGTGATTGATGGACCCTTCGGATGGAAAATTGTCATGGTGGGAATTGGAAAGGGCTTTCTATAGATTGCAACCTGATTGTTACACAGCAAGGATATAATACGCTGGAATCAAGAGCTGAGGAAAACTTCCACGCATCATGTAGAACACTAAAATGGCAAAAGTTTGATTCTATAGTGTCACAGCCATTACTGGGATCAGAGAGCATGTCTTGTGCTTGGGGAAAGATGAGTTAAAATTATCTAGTTTCATTTGACATTATACAGAGGCTGTTTCTGACATCCATTCTGTTTTGGAGGAGGATGTGCAGTGGGGAAACAATTGATTTAATGTCATGGTTCATGAATGATACTCAGAAGATCAATTCTCCCTTTAATGCCATAAATCCCACATAGGGATTGAATCTTGTTTTCCATAAGCTCACACAACCCTCTATTGAGTCTCCAGTCTCCAGATACTTAACAATTCTGATCTAGAAAGGAAGCAGTTAGAGTGAGAAGGTTCAAAGAGCAGCAAACTTTGGTTAATTTAATCCTACCATTCATTGAAGTGAAAAAAACCTTGCAGTTTTCGTGTGCCTTTCATGACCTCAGGACCTGCCAAATCTCTTTTCATCTAATGAAGTATTTTTGAAGTATAGTCATTGTTGCAACTTAGGATACCCTGCTGACAATTGGTACACAGCAAGCTTCCATACACAACAATGTAACAATCAGAATCCTACAGTGCAGAAGGAGGCCATTCAGATCATTGACTCTGCACCAACCACAATCTCATCCAAGCCCTATCCCTATAACCCTATGCATTTGTGCTTTATAGTCTCCCTGACAATTTAACATGGCCAATCCACACATTGAGGTTTACAGAATGGAAACAGACCCTTTGGCCCAACTTGTCCATGCTGCCTTTTTTATTAAACTCCAAGTTCCAATTGCCCACGTTTGGCCCACATCCCTCTAAACCATCTGTAACTGTCTAAACGCTTTTTAAAAGACAAAATTGTATCCCCTTCCACCACTATTCTGGCAGTTTGTTCCAGACACCACCTTCTGTATGTAAGAATTGCTCTTCTAGATCCTTTTCTGTCTCTCCTCTCTCACCTTAAACCTATACCTTCTGGTTTTAGACTTCACTATTTTTGGAAAAAGGTATTGACTATCTAGCTCATCTATGCCCTTATTATTCCATTGACAGGTGAAACTAGAGCTAGGGGGCATGGCCTCAAAATAAGGGGAGGCAGATTTAGGACAGAGTTGAGGAGGAACTTCTTCACACAATGGGTCGTGAATCTGTAGACTTACCTGCCCCAGTGAAGCAGTTGAGGCCACCTCATTGGATGTTTTTAAGACAAGAATAGATACATTTTTGAACAATAAAGGAATTAAGGGTTATGATGAACAGATGGGTAAGTGAAGATGAGTTCACAAAATGATCAGCCATGATTTTATTGAATGGCAGAGCAGGCTGAAGGCGCCAAATGGCTTACTCCTGCTGCTAGTTCATATGTTCTTATTATTTTATAGACCTCTATAAGATTACTTCTCAGTCTTCTATGCTCCAGAGAAAAAATTCCCAGCCTACCCAGCCTCTCCTTACAACTCAAGCCATCAAGTTCCTTTAGCATCCCAGCAAATCCCTTCTATATTCTTTCTGGTTTAATAGTATCCTTTCGATAATAGCAAGGCCAGAACATCTTTGGAAAATGACCAGATAATCAGTTTAGTGATGACAGTTGAGGAATGAAGATTAGCCAGGACACAGGGAATGTCTCACCAGCTGTTCCTAACAGTAGTGCTGTAGAATTTATTGCAGATGAGTCTCAGTTTCAGGTCTCATCCAAAGGACAGCACCTCTGTCAGTGTGGTGTTCTCTTAGTACTGAGTGGGGATCAACTTCACAAACTTTCTTATTCGCAGGCAAGAGTGCTACCGACTGAGCCACAACTGACACACTGTGACAGAGTTGGACCTGGATTCAATTTGCGGCTTGGGTCACCGTCTGTGTGGAATTTGCATGTTCTCCCCATCTCTGCCTGGGTTTCCTCTGGATGCTGTGGTGTCACCCACTTTCTGAAAGACGAGCTAGTTAGGTGCGTTGACCTGAACAGGCACCGGACTGTGGCGACTGGGGCAATTTCACAGTAACGTCATTGCAACATTAATATAAACCTTACTTATGACTAAAAAAATGAACTTTCAGCTTTTGTACTGGAACCATACCCGAGCTTTTCCCTTGGCTGATTTCAGCTCTGTATAATGCACCTTCAACATGTTTCCCTTCTGCTTGTTCACCAGGTGATTCATGTGTTCCTTTCCCATTGATCTGTATCAAGCTCCTATGTCAGTCTGCTACCCATGTAAACATTTCACACAAGAGTGCACTCGTCATATCTAATGATGACAAGAACTTGCAAGGAGGATACTAGAGATGCATGGTTGTCTGCATTAGGGAAGGATCGACAGACTGGGTCAATTCAGAAGAATTAAAGCTTAGCAGTCACCCAAAATAAAGGTTTTTAAATTATAAAAAATTTTGCTGGAGTGGATGCAGAAAGAATGTTTCCTCTTATTAGGGAAAAGCTTAACTTAGAGGCCATCAAGCTAAGATAATCTCTAAGGAATCCAATAAGCAATTCTGAGGAAACTTCTTTAACTTAAAATGTGGAATTTGTTACCATGGGGAATGATTGAAGTAAATAGGATGGCACGTGACACAGTGGTTAACACTATTAACTCACAGCGCCAGTTTGGGTCACTGTCTGTGTGGAGTCTGCACGTTCTCCCTATGTCTGTATGGGTTTTCTCTGGTGCTCTGGTTTCCTCCCACAGTCCAAAGATGTGTAAGTTAGGTTGATTGTCCATGCTAAAATTGCCTCTTGGTGTCAGGGGGACTAGCTAAGGTAAATGCATGGGATTATAGGGATAGGGCCAAGATGGGACTGTGGTTGGTGCAGACTTGACAAGCCAGATGGCTTCCTTCTGCACTGTAGGACTCTATTCTGTTCTATAAAGATGAAGCTAGACAAGTACATGAAGGAGATGGGAATAGAAGATTACAATAATAGATTTAAAAGGGAGCCAGCTCGAAAGGATTATTAATCCTAGCATTGGCCAGTTGGGCTGGATGGCATATTTCTGTCCTATATACTTATAGAACGTAGAACACTACAGCATAAACAGGCCCTTCGGCCCACAAGTTGCACTGATCACATCTATACCTACCAAGCCATAGACCTATCTATAACCCCCAATCCCATTAGATCCCATATATTCATCCAGAAGTATTTTAAAAGACCCCAGCGAGTTCGCCTCTACCACCACCGACGGCAGCCGATTCCATTCATTCACCACCCTCTGAGTGAAAAACTTAACTCTAACATCTCCTCTGTGCTTGCTTCCCTGCACCTTAAATCTGTGTCCTCTCGTAGCGACCATTTCCCAGAGAAATAGCCTCTGAAAATCCACCCTATCTATTCCTCTCAACATTTTATAAACTTCTATCAGGTCGCCTTTCAACCTTTGTCTCTCCAGGGAGAAGAGTCCCAGCTCCCTCAACCTATCTTCATAAGGCATACCTCCCAATCCAGGCAACACCCTTGTAAATCTCCTCTGCACCCTTTCAATAGCTTCCACATCCTTCCTATAGTGTGGCGACCAGAACTGCGCACAATACTCCAAGTATACTGTATGTAATCCTATATGATCACACAATCTGTCAGAAACCAATTCTGCCATTTTACTACAGTAATGGTAAATGACTGATCCCTTGAGGAGTTTAGTGAAATTTGCTTTTTCATTCATTCCTATGCCCCTCGCTGACTGGCCAGGATTTATTGCCCATCCCAAGTTACCCTTGAGAAGGTGGTGATGAGCTGTCTTCTTGAATTGCTGTGGTCCACGTTCTATGGATTGACCCACACTGCCATTAGGGAGATAATTCCAGAATTTTGATCCAGCAACTGCAGAGGAATGGCGATATATTTACAAGTTAGGTTAGTGACTGATTTGAAGGGGAACTTGCATGTGGTGTCTTCCCATTTCGGGGACTTTAACTTTTCTCGGGGACTTTAACTTTTCTAATATCGATTGGAAAAGCTATAGTTCAAGTACGTTAGAGGGGTCAGTTTTTGTTCAATGTGTGCAGGAAGGTTTCATGACTCAGTATGTAGATAGGCCAACAAGAGGCGAGGCTATATTGGATTTGGTACTGGGTAATGAACCAGACCAGGTGTTAGACTTGGAGGTGGGTGTGCACTTTGGTGATAGTGACCACAATTTGGTTACGTTTACCTTAGTGATGGAAAGGGATGGGCACGTACCGAATAACAGTAGTTATAGCTGGGGGAAAGGTAATTATGAGGCTATTAGGAGAGATTTAGGATGCATAGGGTGGAGCAGGAAATTGCAGGGGCTGGGGACATCTGAAATGTGGAGCATATTTAAGGAACAGCTTCTGCATGTCCTTAATGAATATGTACCTGCCAGGCAGGGAGGAAGTGGTCGAGTGAGGGAACCATGGTGTACTAGGAAAGTTGAATCTCTGGTGAAGAGGAAGAAGGAGGCTTATATAATGATGAGACGTGAAGGCTCAGTTAGGGCACTGGAGAGCTATAAATCAACCAGGAAGGAGCTAAAGAGGGAGTTGAGAAGAGCTAGAAGAGGACACTAGAAGACTTTGGCGGGTAGGATTAAGGAGAATCCTAAAGCTTTTTACAGGTATATAAATAATAAAAGATTGGTAGGGCAAGATTAGGGCTAGTCAGAGATAGCAGTGGGAAGTTGTGCGTGGAGCCTGAGGATATAGGAGAGACACTGAATGAGTATTTTTCGTCAGTATTCACGCAGGAGAAAGACAGTGTTGTCGGGGAGAATACTGCGATACCAGGTTGTAGACTGGATAGGATTGAGGTTCATAAGGAGGAGGTGTTAGCGAATCTTGAGGGTATGAAAATTGATAAGTCCCCTGGGCCAGATGGGATTTACTCTAGGATTCTCTGGGAGGCTAGAGAGGAGATTGCAGAGCCTTTGGCTTTGATCTTCATGTCGTTGTTAGCTACAGGTATAGTGCCGGAAGACTGGAGGATGGCAAATGTTGTCCCTTTGTTCAAAAAGGGGAGTAGGGACCATCCTGGAAATTATAGACCGGTGAGCCTGACTTCTGTTGTGGGCAAGGTCTTGGAAAGAATTATAAGGGATAGGATTTATAAGCATCTAGAGAGGAATAAATTGATTAGGGATGGTCAGCACGGTTTTGTGAAGGGTAGGTCGTGCCTCACAAACCTTATTGAGTTTTTTGAGGAGGTGACCAAAGAGGTAGATAAGGGTAAGGCAGTTGATGTAGTGCATATGGATTTTAGCAAAGCGTTTGATAAGGTTCCCCATGGTAGGCTACTGCAGAAAGTGCAGATGCATGGGATTGAAGGTGATTTAGCAGTTTGGATTAGGAATTGGCTAGCTGATAGAAGACAGAGGGTGGTGGTTGATGGGAAATATTCAACCTGGAGTGCAGTTACAAGTGGTGTACCTCAAGGATCTGTTTTAGGGCCACTGCTGTTTGTCATTTTTATAAATGACCTAGATGAGGGTGTAGAGGGTTGGATTAGTAAATTTGCTGACGATACCAAAGTGGGGGGAGTTGTAGACAGCGAGGATGGATGTTACAGTTTGCAGAGGGACATAGATAGGTTGCAGAGCTGGGCCGTGAGGTGGCAAATGGAATTCAATACGGATAAGTGTGAGGTGATTCACTTTGGTAGGAATAACAGGCATATGAAATATAGGGCTAATGGAAGGACCCTTAATAGTGTTGTCGAGCAGAGGGATCTTGGGGTACAAGTACATAGCTCTTTGAAAGTTGGCACCCAGGTTGATAAAGTTGTTAAGAAGGCGTACGGTGTGTTAGCTTTTATTGGTAGAGGGATTGAATTTAGGAGCCGTGAGGTTATGTTACAACTGTACAAAACTCTGGTGCGGCCGCACTTGGAGTATTGCGTACAGTTCTGGTCGCCGCATTATAAGAAAGATGTGGAAGCATTGGAAAGGGTGCAGAGGAGGTTTACCAGGATGTTGCCTGGTATGGTGGGAAGGCCTTATGAGGAAAGGCTGAGGGACCTGAGGTTATTTTCATTAGAGAGAAGAAGGTTACGCGGTGACCTAATTGAGGCGTATAAGATGATCAAGGGATTGGATAGGGTGGATAGTGAGAGCCTTTTTCCTCGGATGGTGATGACCAACACGAGGGGACATAACTTTAAATTAAGAGGTGGCAGTTATAGGACGGATGTCAGAGGCAGGTTCTTTACACAGAGGGTGGTGAGAGCGTGGAATGCCCTGCCTGCAGCAGTTGTGGACTCGCCTACTTTGGGGGCATTCAAATGTTCGGTGGATAGGCATATGGATGATATTGGAATAGTTTAGGTTAGAGGGTCCACTGGCCGGCGCAACATCGAGGGCCGAAGGGCCTGTACTGCGCTGTAATGTTCTTCTATTTATCTACTGCCCACGTCCTTCTAGATGGAAGGGTTTGTGGGTTTGGCAGGTGCTAAAGATTTTTGGTGAATTGCTGCAGTGCATCTTGTAGGTAGTACACACTGCTGCTACTGAGTGTCAGTGGTGGAGGGATTGAATATTTATAGAAATGTACCCAACATCCATTATAATGCAAAATGAAGCAACCTCCTGGAATTGACAATGCAAAAAGGAAATGGTAGCGTTATCCAGGGCTGGGGTTGATCATCTACATGCATCCATTGAAAACATCAGATGTCCTCCAGAAGATCATTTGCCCTTACAAACAGTAAGGGCAAATAATCTTTTTTTCTCCTCAAAACATTGTCAGCCACTTTTTAATCTAGCGCCATCATTCCACTGCCCCTTCCCCACCCTGCTGCCATTTTGCCTTTTAATCTATCGTGCTGCACAAACATTTCTGTATGTTCTTTTCCCTCCTCTTCCCAATTTCTCTATCTCTCCAACTGGTTTAGGACAGGAACATCTCTAACATTTTCTATTTTCAATGCATATCCAATGGCCTAAAATACGGACTCTGCATTTCTCTACTGCCCTGTTGAATATTTTAGTTTTCCAGCATTTGACTGCTGTTTTGGTATCGGCATCCAAAATATTGTGTGACTTCAAGAAGAAATTAGATATAGCTCTAGGAGCTAAAGGGATCAAAGGATATGGGAGGAAGGGGGGATCAGGATATTGAATTCCCAATGGTGGAGGAGTCCAGAACTAGAAGTCATAGTTTGAGGATAACATAGAACATTACAGCACAGAACAGGCCCTTCGGCCTTCAATGTTGAGCCTACCAATTAGGAAAAAGCAATGACCCTCTAACCTAAACCATTCCCTTTTCATCCATAAACTTATCTACTAACCTCTTAAATGCCATCAAACTTGGTGCATCTACAACTGCCGCAGGCAGGGCATTTCATACCCTTACCACCCTCTGGGTAAAGAACCTACCTCTGACATCCGTCCTATAACTACCACCCCTTAATTTAAAGCTATGTCCCCTTGTGCTAGCTTTCTCCATCCTAGGAAAAAAGCTAAGGAGTAAATCTTTTTGAACTGAGGTGTGGAGAAATTTCATCACCCAGAAGGTGGTGAATATGCAGAATTCACTATCTCAGAGAGTAGTTGAGGCCAAAATGCTGTTTGATTTTAAGAAGAAATTAGATATAGCTCTTGGGGCTAAAGGGATCAAGAGATATGAGGGAGAAGGGGGGATCAGGATATTGAAATCAATGCTCAGCCATGATAAAAATGAATAGTGAGCAGGCTCAAAGGGCTGAATGGCCTCCTTCTGGTTCTATCTTCCTGTGTTTCAAATGGACAGAAGAGAAATGGAGTTTGGTTGCCTCCCTGATCACTGCCACGTGATCAGCACATCAAGATTTTGAGGATAAGAACTGGATGTGTGAAAGATGGCGCAAAATAGAAAACGGAATATGAGGCAGGATTTTCCAGCTGTGCTCACTCAAAGGCCGGAAATTCTCAGCCGAGGTTAACGGATCCTTGCATAGTCTGCTGGGTTTTCTGTCCTGTCCGCTGTGATTCCTGTGGCAGATGGGACGGGCAAATTCTGTCCATAGTCTTTATTCTGATTCTGGATGTTATGGGAATAGATTTTGAGATCAAATCCATTGGATTCTTAATCCACCAAACTATCCCCCATTCCCTCTCTACAACCCCATCCAACACACCACCCTCCCCCCCTTTTTGAATTTCCTCTGCTGTTTCCATCACCCTTCCAACCACCATTTTGATTGTATATTCACATCTGCAGGAGACGGGGAATCTAAAGAAATCCGGCACTTGGCGTTAACAGCTATTGGTTGTCTTCTTATTAATCCTATCGCTAGTTACATAACCCAGCTGGTCACGAAAGGGTGACAGCGATAAATGGTCTTTCAGCCTAGTTTCCATTGCCCTTCAAGATTAAAGGGACTCGCTTGTTTACTTTAGACACCTCTATCATATCAAGCAGTTGTCAAATAAATTGAATTTTTGAAAGTTAGTTGGAATTTTTCATTTGTTAAGAATCCAACCCCCCCTCCAGTTTTGTCTTGTATCAACATCAGCCTCACTGATATTACACCAAGTCTTAGTAAAGTTGTCTCATGCGTAATGTGTGAACCCCTAAAATAGGAATGATTCATTCCTGCCTGTGCATCTTCAAATGTGACAGTTTTTGACCCATTTACCAACAGCCAAAGCAGTGAGTGGCCTTGACCAAATTCCTGACTTCCCGGGGACGTGGGAGGATTTTTGTAGAGCAGGCTGATGGCTTCCATGTATTAGAGTCTGAATGCTGGACTATTTCCATAAAACAGCGCAGAGTTTTCATGTTAGTTTTATTTATTTGACTTACAGGAACTTGGGCAAATGCCCAAGTTTGACATACCTCTCCAATTCATCTGTTTAACCCGCTCAGCCCTCAGATTGATTCATCTTTGTTCTTACATCAATGCATTTGAACAATATTTATTTTAATCTTAAGAAAGTTGAGTAATATTGAGCTGGAGTTAAATTGCATGTAGAATTGCCCTCTTCAACCTATCCTTTCCCTTCCCTCAAAATCCCACTATTCCTCATAATCCAATGATTTTTTTTTAATATAGAATATATTAGGCTGCATGGTGGTGTAGTGGTTAGCACTGCTGCCTTGCAGCACCAAAGATCCAGATTTAATTCCAGCCTTGGATCACTGTCTGTGTAGAGTTGGGATGTTCTCCCTGTGTCTGCATGGGTTTCCTCCAGATGCTCTGACACAGTCCAAAGACGTAGGGGTAAGGCTGATTGGTCATAGTAAAGTTGCCCCTTAGTGTCAGGAGGATTAGTAGAGTAAATATGAGGGGTTATGGGAATGGGGCGTAGGTGGGATTATGGTCGATGCAGACTTGATGGGCTGAATAGCCTCCTTCTGCACTGGTGGGATTTTATTCTATGAATATTTCTTTTTAAAAAGTCGAGCAATATTGAGCAGGAGTCAAATTTCATGGAGAATTGTTCTCTTGATCCATCCTTTCCCATCCGAATAAATCCCACTGTTCCTCATAATCCAAAGATCTTCTTTTAATACAGAATGTGTTAGGCAGCACAGTGGTGCATTAGTTAGCAGGGACCCAGGTTCAATTCCAGCCCCGGGTCACTGTATGTGTATGGAGTTTGCATTTCCTCCCCATGTCTGTGCGGGTTTCCTCCCACAGTTCAAAAGATGTGCGGGTTAGGTGGATTGACCCTGCTAAATTGACCCTTAGTATCAGGGGCACTAGCTGGATAAATGCATGGAGTTATGGGAATAGCGTCTAGGAGGATTCTGGTTGGTGCAAACTCTGATAGGCCAAATGGCGTTCTTCTGTACTGTAGAGATTCTATGGTATAGAAGCCATTTTGCCCAAGGGGTCTGCACCATCTCTCCAAAAGAGCATCCCCCCCCAGACCTCCCCTCTGCCCTATCGCCATAACCTCGTGCATTTAGCATGGCTAATGCACTTCACCTACGTATCTTGGGACACTAAGGGACTATTTAAGGTGGCCAATCCACCTAACCTGCACATCTTTGGACTGTGGGAGGAAACCAGTGCACCCATAGGAAACTCAAACAGAAGCAGGGAGAACATGCAACTCCACACAGGCAGTCACCCAAGGCCAGAATTGAACCCAGGGCTCTGGCACCAGTAGTCCAACAGTAACATTCAAAGGAGAATTGGATAATAGTTGAAGGGAAGAAACATACAAGGTTATGTGGAAAGAAGAGGAGGATGGGATCAATTGGATAGCTCTGCCGAAGGGCTCAGACAAACACAATAGGGTGAAGAACCTCCTCCTGTGCCGAAGCACGTTCTGATTTTATGATTGTAACTTGGCTCATTGGAAAGGTTGTGTAGTTAATAACTTACCTCATTGCGGACTGTTCCCTGACTCATAAGAATTATGAAGACATCTTTTATTGAAATTGCTCAGGCCACTTCAGCTATCATTGTCAGAGTGGTTATTTAACCAGTGTGAGTTAGTAATGTGTAATTGTACTGTTCGAATACATTAAGAAGCTACATTGCCTTCAGTGCGACCTCTGTTTATTATTGAATAGTCCCAGTCGAACACTCCATCGAATACAGTCATGGGAGTGAAACATTTTGATTCCAGTGAGCTAAAGCCCAGGTGGATTCACTCGGGCTGTGTGAAGAGGGGGTGCCAGCGAATGACAATTGTGAATGACACCAGAAAATGTTGGAAAACGCTCAGCAGGTCAAGCAGAATCTGCGGAGGGAGAAGTAAGAGATAAATAGGTTCTTGATTAATGAACAAGGGGATCCGAGGTTATGGCGAAAAGACAGGAGAATGGGGATGAGAAAAATATCAACCGTGATTGAATGGTGGAACAGGCTTGATGGGTCGAGTGGTCTAATTCTGCTCTTATATCTTATGGTTTCAGATCAGCAAATTTTTCTTCAGAACTTGGAAACAGTAGCTGAGGGAAAAGGGAGAGAATAAAGAGCGCCGAAGTGCATGAAGCAAAGATGGAGGTAAGGTATGTGATAACTGCCATCCATTGGAAATGCAGGACCAGTCTCGAGGGGGCGGAATGGCCTGTTCATGTTCTTTGAAAATAAGAAAAGGGGGCAGGAGGGGGTTGAGTCAGCGTTGGGCGAAGATCAGAAATGATGAAATGGCAAAAGTGATGCTGGTGCAAGGCAAATGATGAGACAATTGTAGAAATGAGATGAGACGTTTACAGCGGCATTGCACAAAGGAAGGGAAAGCACGCAGAATCTGGCCAAGGGGAGAAGATTCCCATGACCTGGAATGCGGCACTCTGCTCTTCCACTAACAATGGAACGTCAAGCCGAAGCATTAACTCTGTCTCCCTCTCCAGGATGCTGACCCTGGCTCGAGGGTTTTCAGATTTGCGGTACTTTCATTTTGTTTTGCTGCTGGTGAGAACTCCTGCGTCTTGGTACCAGTTGGGTGAATTCGCGGGCGGCGAGTCTCAGGATCATTTATACACGCAGGAGAGAAGTGATGGGGATAAAGGGAGCAGAGTCCACTCAAGATCACAGCAACCACAACTTATAAACACAGAGGGACTGAATCATAGAGTTACACCATCGAACAAAATTAATTCTGTCCGCTGAGAGTACTGATAAGCTTTAAATTCAGTTTGAACAAAGCGACTGTAAGGTCAATAAATATCTACTTATTAGTATGAAAATTAAAGTCAATTTGATAATTTATTAGATAATTATAATCAAAGTCCTGTTAATTAATTAGGTCTGGGAGATAAATAACAAAAGATAATAACAATAAAGATTCTGTTTTTTTTTAGTAAATTGACATGAGATTGTAGATAATAAGAACTAATTAAAAGCATTTAACATAACCACACCATTAAGATAAAGTGAACATCACACAAGGGAAACAGCTGATTGGCAAGCAGCTGCTAAATCAAGCCTTAAGTTTATTTCTGTTATATCAGCTATTAATCTAACAGCGGCATGGCAGGGCATCTTGGTCTCGTGGAGTTTGCATCCTGTTACATGTGAAAACGATGATGTAGAAATGCCAGCATTGGACTGGGGTAAACACAGTAAGAAGTCTCACAACGCCAGGTCAGAGTCCAACAGGTTTATTTGATTGTAGTCCCACAAGCTTTCGGAAACGGTGTTCCTTCATCAGAACCTTCGCCAAGGTCAGAACATTCCACACATCTGACGAGGGAACAGTGTTTCCGAAAGCTTGTGGATTACTATCAAATAAACCTGTTGGAGTTTAACCTGGTGTTGTGAGACTTCTTACTAAGACAGATAGTGCCAGAGTAAGAAATATTAATGTGGAGTCAGAATAAGAGGAAATGTAATAATGTTCAAATTATGATTACAGTACCTCTAAGATCTTCCCTTGGCCTTCTCTGCTCGAAGGAGAATTGACTCCAGCCTATCCGGGCTCTCTTCATAGCTGAAACACTCCAGCCCAGGCAACATTCTGGTAACCTCCTTTGCGCCCTTTGTAGTGCAATCGTATCATTCCTGTAGTGTTGTGACTAGAACAAGTACACTATTTGTGGTCGAGCAAGTATTTTATACAGCTCCATCCTATGGGCGAGATGGTGGCACAGTAATTAGCATTGCTGCCCCACACTGTCAGTGACCAGGTTTGGGTCACCATCCATGTGGAGTCTGCACATTCTCTCCTAGTGTGCGTGGGTTTCCTCCGGGTGCTCTGGTTTCCTCCCATAATCCAAAAGACATGCTGGTTAGGTGCATTGGTCATGCTAAATTTCCCCTCAGTGTAGGAATGTGGTGACTGGGGGATTTTCACAATAACTTCATTGCAGTGTTAGTGTGAGATATTTGTATACTAATGACACTAATAAAAGAACTTTAAGCTTAACCTCCCTGATCTTAAAAGCAACAGAGGTGCCATCCCACAGAGATAGTGAATGGTATAGACAACTAATTAATAGAAAAAATACAGCAGAGGAAAGTTGCAAGGGAATTACAGAGAGATGCAAAAACTATAGAGTAGTTACAATGGAGGACTTTAGTTCTCATAATATAGATTGGGATAGCAGTGCTGTAAAGGGCAGAGAATGGGAAGAGTTTCTGTTTGGGAAAATGAAGGTTTGAATGCCTACAGACTGCAGGAGAATGGAAGAGCAGATTTTGGCTGTGAGGTGCTGGCGGAGAATGGTTAGGAATCTCACACATCTTTGGACAAGAGTAAGGGGGTGATCTCATTAAACAGATAAGGAACAAAGAATAATACAGCGCAGAAACAGGTCCTTTGGCCCAACACGTTTGTGCCAACACAGATGCCTCTCTAATCTAATATTGTCTTGCCTCTATGTGGTCCGTACCTCTCTATTCCCTGCCTATTCATGAATCCATCCAATTGCCTCTTAAACATTGTTATAGAATCTGCTTCCACCACCTTGTCCAGCAGCACATTCCAGGTAATCATTATCCTCTATGTGAAAAGCTTACCCTCACACCTCTTTTAAAGTTTCAAGCTCTCACTTTCAACCGATGCCCCTTCGACACTGGGAAAAAGGCCCTGACTATCCACTCTATCCAAGCCCATCATAATTTTGTAAACCTCAATCAAATGGGGCAGGAGTTTTCAAATTGCGTAGCTTCCTAACCCTCAAAGTGTCAGCAGGGAGCGCATCTCTGACAATCGTAGTAGCCTCCACAGCATTCAACGTCCAAGAGGTGTTAATTAGCTGAAAACAGGAGTTGCCCTCTCCCGTACTACCTCCAACACTCCCTAACCTCACTGGGGAGAATGTCTCTGCATATCTAGCAGCACCAGCAACAGCAGTGACCAAGACTGGGACTATAAACAGTGCCCGGATCTGTAGTCCCGGAGTCCAAGACCCGATAAGTGCAGGAGCTTCCATGACAGAGAGGGAAGGAGAGGCTGATGGAAGGGGCAGTAGGCTGAGAAGGTTTCAAAGTCTTGATGGAGAGATCAGACGGTGAGGGGACACTGCAGATTGAAGAGGGCGTATGCATTGGGGAAGTCCAATGTGGAAAAGGGACCTGCGAGGTACTCGAGACTCAAGCAGGGTAACTTGCTGAATTCTCTCCTGCCCCTGAAATTCTCCGACCAAGTTGAGATGGATGGTGGCTGTAATTGGATGGATGAATGGCCATAAAATTGGGGACAGGTCAGGGTGAGAGGAAGGTGAAGGGAAGACCAGTGGGAAACTTTATTGCTCCCTCTGCCTGAAAACACACCAGCGGGGCATCGTAAAATTCTGCTTCTGAATTTTTTAAGGAGTTTGAAAGAATTGGTGTTGACAAGCTGTTTTATTAATCTGGAGGTTCTAGAATGATGTGGAGATGCCAACGTTGGACTGTGGTAAGCACAGTAAGAAGTCTCACAACACCAGGTTAAAGTCCAACACGTTTATTTCAAAGTAAAAGCCTCAAAGCTTTCGGAACCTGTTGGATTTTAATCTGGTATTGTAAGACTTCTTGCTGGGTTCTAGAATGATCATAGTCTTAGGATAAAAGGTTCATTATTTGGTCTGAGATGAGGAAAGGTTTCTTAATCACTCTTGGAGTTATGCATCTTTGGATTTCTCCACCCTAGAGCCATTTGTTAATGTGATTAGAGACAGATGTTGGATTAGCATAACTAATGACCCCACGCACCCCGGACATTCTTTCTTCCACCTTCTTCTGTTGAGAAAAAGACACAAAAGTCTGTACTCACGCACCAGGCGACTCAAGAACAGCTTCTTCTCTGCTGCCACCAGACTTTTGAATGTACCTATCTTGCAATAAGTTGA
The DNA here is from genome assembly GCA_024679065.1 of Sphyrna mokarran. Taxonomy (NCBI): domain Eukaryota; kingdom Metazoa; phylum Chordata; class Chondrichthyes; order Carcharhiniformes; family Carcharhinidae; genus Sphyrna; species Sphyrna mokarran. The sequence continues at coordinate 85,057,896 of JAGIQG010000011.1, read as the reverse complement.
TCTGTCTCTACAGCCTAGCTATGACTACAACACTACATTCTACACTCTCTCCTTACCTTCTCTATGAGCAGTATAATCAATAAGGGGATCAGAGGTTATGGGGAAAAGGCAAGGGATTGGGGATGAGAAAAATATCAGCCATGATTGAATGGTGGAGCAGACTCGATGGGCCGAGTGGCCTAATTCTGCCTCTGTATCTTATGATCTTGTCTGTATAATGCCCAAGAAACAATACTTTTCGCGATATGCTAATATCTGTGACAATAATAAATCAAATCAAATCAAAAATCATATTATTGTTCAAACGTACTTTGCCATTCAGTGTGATTATGGCTGGTCATGCATCATGCATCACCTCACACCTCTCCGCACTAAACTTCATAGGTGTGACGTGTAACTCAATGTGGAGAAGTGTGAGATGGCGCATTTTCATAGGAAGAACATGGAGAGATAATATAAAATAAGAGGTGAAGTACTGAAAGAGGTGAAGGAGCAGAGGGATCTGGGTGTACATATGCATAGGTCATTGACGGCAGCAGGACAGGTGGAGGGAGCAGTTAGTAAACCTTACAGTATTCTGGGCTTCGTTAATGGAGGAATGGAGTGTGAGAGCAAGGAAGTTATGCTGAATTTATAGAAGACACTACTTAGATCTGAGCTGGAGTATTGTGTACCGTTCTGGGCACCACAATATTATTTTCCCACGGGAAGAATGTGAATGCATTGGAAAGAGTGCAGAAGAAGTTTACAAAAATGATTCTAAGAATGAGGGGTCTTTTCTCCTTGGAGTGAAGAAGGCTAAAAGGAGATTTGATAGAGATGCTCAAAATCATGAGGGGATTGGACAGAGTAGATCGGGACAAACTGTTCCCACTCGGAAAAGGATCAAGGACAAAAGGGTACAGATTTAAGATGATTGCAAGAGAAGTTAATACGGTGTAAGAAAATCATTATCACACAGCAAGTGGTTGGCGTCTGGAATACACTGCCTGGAAATGTGGTGGAGGGAGGTTAATTCAAGAGGGATTGGATTCTTATTTGAATAGAAACAACGTGCGGGGTTATAGGGAAAAGGAAGAGGAATAGCACTAAGTTGTGATGCTTGATTGTATATACAATGGGCCAAATGGCCTCCTTCTGCACCAGAACAACTCTGTGATTCTGTGACTTTCTACCCGAGCTCCACAATCCCACTGTTTCCACATATCTATTGATGGCTTTCGTGCCCAGGAATCTATCGATCTATGTCTTGAATACACTCATTAACTGAGGATTTACATCTCACTGGCATGAGGAATTCAACAGTCTTAATAAACCTACTTAAGACTTAGATATATAGTTCTTTTGGACACTAAGGAAATCAAGGGGTAGGTTGGGAAAATGATATTGTGGTAGAAGATTAATTATGATCTTATTGAAAGACAGAACAGGCTCAAGGAGTTGTATGGGCTCCTCTTATTCCACAAGCAGTCAGGATTGATGATGTGATCGGCTGTGCTGCCAGGCTTATGCATTGGAGCATTGACGAGCAACCAACCTGAGGTTGGACATCAACTGCGTTAACTCAAAGATGGGCTTTCAGTTCTTCAATTGACAATGCACAGAGCTGGTTATCATTAACAATGTACCACAGCCCATTCTATTCCCACATAATTCAGTGAATCCTGTAAATTCTACAAAATTGGTCATCGAATGTTACATATCACTTTGTTTGTTTATTTATTAGTCACAAATGGGCTTACATTAACACTGTGTGGCCAAATGGGTTCTCTAGAATGGCGATTTACGAAGCATGCTGGGATAATTGGCCAAGTAACGAAATAGGCAAGCTGCAGCTTAAAGGACAGCGATAAACAGGGTGCAGCTCAGTCGACCAAATACACAGGAAATAGGCCATCCCAAAGACAATGGACACTCTCTGGTCAAATAGATTTGCTTACCAGACAAAGGGGATCCTTATTTGGAAGGGAGGTATGTGACCCACATACCTCCAGCACCTACAGGCATGGCTGTTAGTTACTCACTCAGTGTGGCAGCACCTGATTGGATTCTTACCGATCAGGGTGATCAAGCGGTGATTGATTGATTGGCGAGAATCAAGAGGACGCCCAAAAGGGCATGAAACCAAGGAGGGATAAAAGGTGCTGTCCGACAGAAAACTCTCTCTCTCTCTCTCCCTTTACCTCTCTCTCTCTCTTACTCAACAAATGAACAACAACAGTGACCATCACCAACAACAACCAGCAAGAGGAGAGCCACCACACCCAAGAAGGAAGGAAGACCAGGTCTGGAGTGCCAGATCAGACCAAAGAACCAGACTAAAGCAGAGGACTGCAGAGACCAACATGCGGATAAAGACCAATATCTGACTTGGTACTTGCCAGTCACGCAAAAGTTGAGTTAAGGTCTCGTGTTTGACTTGAACTTTAGTATTCTGTAAGATGTTGTAGATTGGATGGATGATTAATAATTGTGTGTAAATAAATATTGTTGTATTAATAAGAAGTCTCATTGCAATTCTTTGTCTGCCATATAAGGGTTAAAACAAACTATATGGCAGGCACAGCAGCATAATTAGTGACTTTGGTGGGATATTGACAAGAAATAACTTTGTTACTCTGATATTGAATCCCACAGAACCTAATATTTCTGGAGATTTAGCCAGAGCCTGAATTAAGATGGCAAATGCTCCATGTGATGGCCAGTATTTCAAGTAAATCAAAGTGAATGGAAGGTCTATTTTGAATGATTATTTTATACTCAGAGCCAACAAGTGTAAACTATTTGTTGGACAAATAACTGCTTTTGGGAAAGTGTTTATTGTTGCATGGGTTGTTACCCACAAGGGTGATAGTGTAAACTCCGCAGGTTTATATTAGAATCCAGAGAGATTAGGGCTAGAACATAGCCCAAAGCTATACTTGGAGTCTGATCAGATCCCGATCCCTTGGCGTTGAATACAGAATGGCAAGAAACAGCGCAAGAGACAGTGAAATGCCCTATACGAGAAACAAAAATCAGAGAATACATTAGGAAGAAAGGGCAGAATTTTGTGCCAATACTGAGATGGGACCAGATCCCTAGGGCAGAAGTATTGGCACAATTTAGGAAAAGTTCAGGGAAAACGGACAATCAAATGTGAGAAAGCGACTGCCACTGTGAGCTGCTAGCAACAGAAAAGGAATTAAACCATGGTTCATAGGGAACTGAAGGAATCGAAGCAGGAGGAGAAAGAGAAAGAGATTAAGAAATTAAAAGAGGATTGGGAGGAGAGGAGATAAAGAAACTGAAAGAACAGGTGAATATCAATTCAGGGCTTGGGTCACTGTGAAGTTTGCATGTTCTCCCCGTGTCTGTGTGGGTTTCCTCCAGATGCTCCGGTTTCCTCCCACAGTCTGAAAGATGTGCTGGTTAGGGTGCATTGACCCGTTCAGGCACCAGAGTGTGGCGACTAGGGGAATTTCACAGTAACATCATTGCAGTGTAAGCCTTACTTGTGACTAATAAATAAACTTTAATTGCGGGCAGTCAGGACACTTTGCCCTAGATTGTAGGAGACCCCCAGCACCCTATACACGGCCCCCAAGACCACCAGGAGCACCAGCTCCACCACTTAGGCCAGTTCCTAGAGTGTCACACACTCAAGTATGTAGCAATTCCGCCACCGTGACTAAAGCAGGAAAATCAGTGGCCTGAACTTCGACACAGATGAGCAGTCCCCAGAAGATGTTTTCCCCAAGTCCGAGCAGACCTCTGAGGTGAAAGTGATTCCATGGCGTCCCACGGTTTCAGCTTCATCGCTTTCGAAAACCTGGACGATGCCAGGGACACGCTGCAGGCAATGAATGAAAGATCCCTCAATGGGGGCCAGATCCTGGCGGATAATGCCAAGAAAAGATTTGGAGGTGGCTGCGGGTATGGCTGAGGCAGCTATAGAGGAGGGTACAGTAATAGCAGCTGCAGGAGAGGAGCAGGAGGTGGCTTTTCAGATAGTGAGAGGAGCAGCGGCTAGAACAGAAGAAGCCAGTGTGACGCAGGAGACTGGGATAGCTATTCGGGTAGGTACAAGGCCCAAGGTGGATACCACTGTGGTGGTAGTGGTGGTTACAGAGGCCACTCATACAGGGACTCTGACTGATCAAAGCAAGAGAAGCGTTGCTGGCAGGTTCTTATTTGACCACCTTGTTCCGAAAATGGTTCCTGGAACCACAGAAAGCGCTATCCGATGAAATTTGATTTGTCTGTTATGCTAAACTGCTAAAAACCATTTTCACCATGATTAATCTTGTTATCCAGTTGTTGATTTGGCTAACTCGTTATGAGGATTGAATATTTCATGAAAGAAAAATAAGCCACGTGACTTTTAATGGATTTAAATGTCTTCACTTGGAAAATTGGCATGGAACATCTGTCGAGGGATTGAGACCACAAGTTGAATATTGGCAGCAATGTACCCAGTTACTTTTGAATCATTTACTTTACTGAAAAGTAATGAAAGATTTCCCAACACAGCAGCCTCTTCCTGTAATTTACTCCAAGACTCTTTGAAAGCAAACTGATGGTCTTTTGTTTTAAAACTCATTTCTTGAAAACGGTATCCTGATTTTTAAATATGAAATGTCATTTGTTGCAGTTTCATCAGCGGGCATGGTCTTTTGAACAGAATGTTACCACTTGAGAGTCAAATCTTTTGTCAGTGGATTATCTGAATATAACGCAACTTCAGAAAATAAAGGGGAAATAATTTAACAACAGAAATTATTTGATCTCCTCAGGACAACAACAAAGATACAACTTAAGATCTACCTCATCAGTACATCATCAGAGTCAACATGCAGGACACCCCAAGCGAGATGGATTCTTTTCATATCCTGGCTACTTGTGATTTGACACAATGATAAGACATGGAGTCCATCCTCGAATCACAGACCCCGCTAATTCATTAGCATAATGTTTACAGAGAACCTGCTGGATTACTCTTTGCACTAATGGACAATGATGGGCTGTTGAAAATCTTAATTGTACCCTGGACCAGTGAGTATTTATTGCAATTGATTTTGAATGTTTAGTTATTTGTAATTGGCTTATTTTAATGACTTTGTTTTAGAATGCATGGTTAGAACAAAGAACAAAACAGCACGGGAAACAGGCCCTTCGGCCCAACGAGCCCACGCCGCCACCTCGATGTTCCCGCTTCCGCCCATGATCCCTGTCTATGTTTATAGAAATCTGCATTGGAACCAAATTTGCGAGACAATCTAGGGAGAATTTGGTTGTTTGTAACTGGCTTATTTTAATGATTTTGTTTTAGAATGCGTTGTTTGTAACTGGCTTATTTTAATGATTTTGTTTTGGAATGCTTGGCTGTTTGTAATTTATGGTTAACAGAGTGTTTGCTGTCTGTTAACTGAACAGATCTTCTGAAATGTAAATTGTTATTACTGCATGTGCCAGTGCTTGGGCCTTGTTGAGTGACTGGGGAATTCCTAACAGATATTGGTCCTGAGTCTGTGATCCATCACGCTTTGCGTTCAGGATCAATAGGAGGGAATGTGGCTGAACGGGATACCTAAAATGGCAATTTACAGAGCATTCTGGGATAATTGGCCAAATACAGAAACAGACAAGCTGCAGCCTCAAAAGAAAAGATAGAGATAAATAGGCTGCAGCTCAGTCGAACGATTACACAGGAAATAGGCCATCCCAAAGACAATGTACACTCTCTGGTCAAACAGATTTGTTTACCAGACAAAGGGGAGTTAAGCCCTTTATTTGGGAGGGAGGTATGTGACCCACATACCTCCAGCACCTACAGGCATGGCCGTTAGTTGCATTCTAATCAGTATTCTGTAAACTGTGTGTGTCTTTATATGCCTTTCTCTGACGGAGGAACATTGTTTCCGAAAGCTTGTACGATTGCTATCAAATAAACTGGTTGGACTTAAATCTGGCATTGTGAGATTTCTTACGTTAGTTACACGATGTGACAGCACCTGATTGGACTCTTATCGATCAGGACGATGAAGCCCTGATCAATTGATTGGCAATAATCAAGAAACCGCCCAAAAGGACACAAAACCAAGGAGAGATAAAAGGTGCTGCACACCAGAAAAAGCTCTTTCTTTCCCAATGACAAACAGTAAGAATGGTGACCGTCACCAACAATGAGCAGCACAGAGAGAGCCGCCACACCCAAGAAGGGAGGAAGACCAGAGCCAGAATATCAGACCAGACCAAAGGACCAGACTACACAGAGGACCAAGAAGACCAACGCACAGATTAGGCATCTAGGTCTTTTGGTTAAGATGCAAATAAAAAAAGTCTTGGAGAAGGTGCAATGTCTGCTCCAATCAGCTTGGATCATGTAGATCAAGCCCAAGACAGGAGTCTGTCTTGTCAGCTTGGATCTGGAATATCTCACTTGCTGAGACTTTGAATTGGACTTTGATTGGGTTGAGTTGGATATAAACAAAAATAATATATCTACCTGGATATTTGCCAGTCACGCAAAAGTTAAGGTCTAGTATTTGATCTGAACTTCAGTATTCTGTAAAATAACTTATTGTTGTTTGGGTGGGTGATTAGTAATTGTGTGTAAGTAAACATTGTTGTATTAAGAAGACGTCTACTCGCAAATCTTTGTTCACTGTGTAAGGGTTAAAACGGCAGGCGCTGAAACAACTGCAATGAAGATACTGTAAAAATTTCCCTAGTTGCCTCACTCCGGTCCTGTTCGGGTACACTGAGGGAGAATTTAGCATGGCCAACGCACCCTAACCAGTCTTTGGGCTGTGGGAAGAAACCAGAGCACCCAGAGGAAACCCACACAGACAAGGGAGAATGTGCAGATTTGGTACAGACTGATCCAAGGCAGGAATCGAACCTGGGTCCCTGATACTGTGAAGTAGCAGTGCTAACCATTGTGCCGCCTCTGGACAGATCCAGTTAGTAAGCCTCTGATGCTACTTTCTCACGCAACTTAGCCTCATCCGTGAGATTAGAGAGCTTCCTGACGATGACACGGCCAGCAGAGTAAACATTCTCAACAACAGGGGGTTTGATAAGTTAATCCCCGAGGGCCCAGTGGATGTCGCTGCATGATTGTTTCTCATTATGCAACTCACAAAGAATTCATTCTATGTTCAGTTTTTGGATTCCATGAACAGTCACTCGAATCCCATGTCTGTTACAAGGAAGGTCCTCTGATGCTTTTCGAAGATTGAGGTACATGTCATGGACTCCCCCCTTGCATGATGCTGCACCTCAGAAATTTGGTCCAGAAAAGTTGGCCTGCTGCTCATAATTTCTTCCCACAACAGATTTATTGTTTTATCTCTTGCTAAGTGCTCTTGAATGACATCTTTTATAATAGGCTCTATAATATTACCCTCTCATTACTGATGTCAAACTAACAGTCATACAGTTCCCAGAATTATGTGTCTGACCTTTTCTTGAATGTTGGAATCAAATTGATGATCTTTTAATCATTTAAGCGACAAGTCTTGAGTTCCAATGAACTTGTGCAGCATTTCTCTACCAAGTCTTGTCTTCCATTCTTCTGTATAGTCGTAGAATTACAGAACGATAGAGGGCAGTGACTCTCACTAAATTTTTGCACCATAGAAAGCATCTTTTTTCTTGGCATGACTACTGCTCTGACCAAGACCACAAGGAACTGTGAAATCCATCCACCATGCAAACCAGCTCCATCTACATTTCCCTCTGCCTCGGAAAAGCAGCTAGCATCATCAAGAATCCCACACACCCTGGACATACTCTCTTCCATCTTCTTCTGTTGGGAAAAAGATACAAAAATCTGAGGTCATGTCCCAACCCACTGAAGAACAGCTTCTTCTCTGCTACCATCAGACTTTTGAATGGACCTACCTTGCATTAAGCTGGTGTAGAATCATGGAATCCCTACAGTGCAAAAGGAGGTCATTAGGCCCATTGCATCTGCACCAAATACAATCCCAACCAGGGGATTGTGCATGCTGGGATAATTGGCCGAACTTTTCTCTGCACCCCTAGATATAACTGTAACACCTTGATCTGCACCCTCTCCTTTCCTTCTCCCCTACGTATTCTATGAACAGTACATTTTGTCTGGAATAAACTGTACTTTTCACTGTATACTAATGCATGTGACAATGATAAATCAAATCAAATCAAAGGACAGAAGAAGGCCATGCAGCCCATCGAGTCTGTGCCAGCTCTTTGGAAAGCCTAACCCAATTAGTCCCACACCTCAGGTCTTTTCTCAAAGTCCGAGGTTTATGTTATGAAATCCTGTTCTGAATGACCAATTCATTGCTTGGCATTTCTGTTTTGTCATCGATTCTCATTTCGCTTGTGAACCTGTGAAAACTAACTTCTAAATATCCTTTATAGATGGCTTCCTCCCAGTGTATTTTCCTTTCTCCCCAAGGTATTTAGTTTATGATTTATATCTTCAGTTTCTCATTTGTAAAACGAACTCTCCTGATATTTGGTACATTAATTTTAATACCCTTTTGCTTCAGCCAGTCCTAAGAAGTTGAATCTAATGACAGTCTAATGTCTGACCTATCCATCATATTAGCTCTCCTAATAAACTCTGGATCATGTTAGATCAGTTTGAAAAATTGCAAATGCAATTGCAGAGCGGGCTACGTGTAGGGTATGCATGATGCAGGCTTCCCCAACTCGAAGCTTGCATTTATATAATGCCTTTCACAACCTCAGGATATCTCAAAGTGCTTTGTGGCTGATAAAGTATGTGTCACAGTTGTGGCAGCCAATTTGTACACAACAAGCTCTGACAAACAGCAGCGAGATAATGGCCAGATCATCTGCCTTTGTGATGTTGATTGAAGGATAAGTGTTGGCCAGCACACAGGGGAGAATTCATAGTGTCCCGCAGAATCCTACAATGGAGAAGGAGGCCATTAGCCCATCAGTACCGACTTTCCGACGAAACACCTTACCCAGACTCACCCACTTCCCTGTCCCCATAACCCCACATATTTATCTCACCAATCCCCCAAATCTACACATCTGTGGTCATTAAGGGACTATTTAACATGGCCAATCAACCCAGGCCCTCTCCCTATAACCCCACACATTTACCATGGTTAACCCATCTAACCCACACATCTTGGAATACCAAAGGACAATTTAGCATGGCCAATCCACTTAATCTGCACATCTTTGGACTGGGGAAGGAAACCGGAGCACCCCGAGGAAATCCACATAGAAACGGGGAGAACATGCAACTCCACACAGACGGTTGCTCAATGCCAAAATTGAACATTGGTCCCTGGTACTGTGAGGCAGCAGTGTTAAGAACTGTGCCGCCCTACCATCCATCTGCTCTTTAAATTAGTGTCATGGGATCTTTCGGCTCCAAAGGAGGGAGAACAGGACCTTGGTTTAACCTATGGTCTGCAAGGCCCCAGCCTTGACACCGTGATTCTCAAGTCCCTGGATTCCAAGTCAAACCTACAGCCTTCTAACTGAGAGGTAAGAGTGCTATTGCTAAGCCATGACCCTCACCCTGGGCCTGTCAGATAGCCAGGCAACCACAGGCATGGTGTGTTGATCTAGCAGCAAATTGCTGAGCATGAAGGGAAGGGGTGGCACGGTGGCACAGTGTTGAGCACTGCTGTCTCACAACATCAGGAACCTGGGTTCGATTCCCGCCTTGGGTCACTGCCTGTGTGGGGTTTGCATACTCTCCCCATGTCCGCATGGATTTCCTCGGAGTGCTCCGGTTTCCTCCCACAGTCCAAAGATGTGCAGGTTAGATGGATTGGCTGTGCTAAATTGCCCCTTACTATTAGTTAGGGTAAATGCATGGAGTTATGGGGAATCGGCCTGGGTGGGATTGTGGCTGGTGCAGACTCGACGGGCTGAATGGCCTCTCTCTGCAATGTAGGATTCTATAAGTGAACTCTGCACCATATAGAGTGAGGAAAAGCCTGTGGAACCCACACACATGCAAATACAGCGAGAAAGGATAGTAACAAACAGGGTGACAAACTTTATATGTTTTTTTTTGTTCATATGATTTATATGTTTTTATATGAATATCCCTTATCTTTGAATGTTGGTCCTCTATCCCTCTGGATGCCTTTTGCTTCCCATTTCTCAAAGAGCCTGTAGCAGATTGATCCTGGGACTCTCCAGGATGAACTTGTGAATTCTGAGTCAGACTGTAAGTGAGCCAGTCAGCCAGCAAAGAGATGATAATGTTATAACTCAACAACGCAAGTTTTAGCTGATTGTGGTAAGGAGACCGCCTGCTATTTGTGATAATGAGACTTCTGCTATTTGTGGTATCAAGACCCTCCCTCCCTCCCCCTCATGGTCACCAGCACCTGACCACCCTGGTCCCGTGCTCAAAATGTCCCCGGTTACTTTATTTGTGAGTGGATTCTCCTGATACTGAGGTACATTGCTTTATGAGTTAAAACATACATCAAACTATGAAGAGTTCTCCACATGGCTGCACTTAACTTCTGGATAATTGAAATCATCGATAACAAGTGCTTCAGCTTCCAGATACTTTCCTCGTTTATTCCAATAATGTCCTATCGATGCCTTCTACTCCCCTGGTCAATCATCATCATCAGTGCTTCAGCTTAAGATAGATTTTGGCTCAACTTTAACTTCTCCAAATCACTGTGTCTTCAATTCTCCTTCCCATTCTTCAAGCAGTCAATAACAAATACAAGTGATTTATTTCGATGCACTTTCAAATTAAGCGTTGATTTTTTTTTCCATACAGTGAAAATTACAATCCTATATTTCCTGTGCCGGTTTGAGAGCATCTACTTTGCACCTAAGAAAGATAAATGGGTGTATTTTTGAAATGGTGAAAGACTAGATACTGAGAAGGAGCAATGAGTTTCGAGAACATAAGGACACAAATCATTGATTTGGCTGACAGGTGCAAAAAGCAACCAACAATGTGAAAGGAAAGTTGGCCTTGATCTCAAAGGGTACTGGCACACAAAGGGAAGGAAGTGATGTTTTAACTATGTTTTAACATAGTTAAACCATGTTTAAGTGTGGTACCATACCATAGTCCAACTTCCATCAGGAATATTGTGCTGTTGTGAACAAAGTATCTCAGGACATATACATTAGACACCTTTTTCTGGCCTTTTCCATTGGTGGGATCTTCCAGTCCCACTGACATTGACCATTCCTGCTGCAGGTTCGCCAGATGGTGCCAGCAACAGGAAATCCCATTGACAGCAGCGGGACTGGAAGATTCTGCCACTAATCAGTGGCAAACCATCTCCGTAATACACACCATGAGCGGGATTTTCTAGCTGTGTTCACTCCAAGACCGGAAAATCCTGCTCGAGGTCGATGGACATTTGCATGGTCCTGTCCCACTCACTATAATTCTGCCCTGTGTGTGTGTGTGTGTGTGTGTATTGGCAGAGCGAGGAGGAGGGGTTCGGGGCAGAGTGTATGGAAAATCCTACCCATTGACTTCAGCAGTAATGCATTCCAGAGCTACCAAAGTGGAACCGAGTGCAAAAGGATTAAATGTTGGGGCCAGGCTACATAAACTTGGGTTGTTTTTTCTCGTATATTATGAGGGGCTAATCCAATGGAGATGTTTAAGGATTCAGCAAAATGGATAAATATCTCCTCTAGTGAGAAATCCAGAACAAGATGACATAATTTTAAAATTTTTGCCAAGTTATTCAAGAGTGAAATCAAGAAATACTTCTTCACCAAAGGGTAATTCTTACAAATTCAAGAATTTCTGCTACGATGTCTTTATTGGAACTGAATGTAGGATGGCTATCTGTAGGCTGCACGTCATAACAGAGGTTATATAGCTACACCTAGCCAGATAGGACCTTTAGTACAAGATTGTGTTTCAATCCAGCAGTTGTGGAAATCCAAACTCTTGCCCTAAATGGCCCTGGATACAAGAAACACCTGAAACTTCCATGAAATTGCATTAGGCAAGAGTATTCACAGAATGTCAGTAAAAAAAGATGAGTAAATGGGCTTGAGGTGTAGACCAGCCTTGGTAGAACAGATAAGATGGGCTTGTTTCTACATAAATGAATATAAATATCCAATATCAATGATTTTACGCTGAAAAATTGGGTTGCACTGTGGCACAGTGGTTAGCACTGCTGCCTCACAGCATCAGGTTCGTTCCCAGCCTTGAGTCACTGTTTGTGTGGAGTTTGCATATTTGCCGCGTGTCTGTGTTGGGTTCCTTCTGGGTGCTCTGGTTTCCTCCCACACTCCAAAGATGTGCAGATTAGGTGGATTGGCCACACTAAATTGCCCCTGAATGTCCCAAGATGTATTGGTTAGATGGATTATCCATGGTAAACGTATGGGGTTGTGGGGATCTGGTGTGGAGAGGGCCTGGGTAAGATGCCCTATCAGAGAGTTGGTGCAAACTCGATGGGCCAAATGGCCTCTCTGTGAATTGTAGTGATTCTATGGCTCTAAATAAAAAAGTGAGGGAATGGTGTCCATTATCTTAAACATTCGATCCTTCCATCCCCACACATGGTGGCAGCAGTATGCACCATCTACAAGATGCACTGCAGGAACTCACCAAAGCTTGTAGAGAGCACCTTCTAAATCCATGGCCACTGCCATTTAAAAAGTGCCTTTTAAAAGTCTACAGAACAAACATCGTATCTCATCTTGTCAACAAGCTTATTCAGTTAGTAATCTACATCTGCCTGTCTTTCCAGTACAATGCCTTTGGCCCTGAAATTTTCCTCTCCAATGTTTTGAGTGTTATTATAAAGAATGATTTAACACCATTCACAATCATAGGATGCCCCAAAGTGCTTTACAGCAATGTGGTCTCTACCCCAGGCGAGCAGACATGACCTCCATTCAGCATCTTATCCAGATAGTTCCCTTCAAGAAACTCGTCTTCTTGATTTGTTGTTCAAGAAGGCATTTCATCATTGCATTGAGTGCTCAGTCAGCATCAAAGGAGAGACGTGTAAATCTAAGGGCTCATTTGGCAAGGAGGACACAATAAAGGAAGATAAAACAGATATGTTGAGGGTGTTCTGAGAAGCTGCATCGATAAAGACTATTTACACTTGTCAGTAATTTGCTAATGAGGGCATAACTTTAGGATGAATGACAAAGGAATTAAGGACAAGGTCAAAAAATATTTGCCAACCACAGGAACAGAGAATGAGCGATGCATTAGAAAATTGAATGCGGAAGGTAAACGAATCATTGGATTTCGGAAAGAATGAGATAAATAGTTAAGAATGAGGGTATTCTGTCATAGGGAAAGTACAGTAGCTGTCAGATGGAGCTTGTGGCAGCATAGACAGAGTGAGATAAATGTTTCTTTCCTTGCTGAGGTTTCTATAGTGAGAACATTCTACTAACCTTGCCTGTGAGATTTTAATTGATTGAAAATGTTCAGTTCCTTTCTGACAAGTCAGTTGCCCTTTTCAGATGGGTGAAAGATAGGAAGGCCTTTAACAAGCACCTTATATCCCGAGCAACTCATCGAAGGGAGATTGTAGACGAGGGATTACATTGGACAATTATCATTCTCGCATTTCACAAAATTTTTAATGTGATGATGGATTTTGGGTGATGAACCTCATAGAGGGGCCATTCTCTGGGGAGGCTGAGGCAAACTTCAACAGCAAAAGTGTGAGGACCCATGGATGGCACAGTGGTTAGCACCTTCTGCCCCATAGTGCCGGGGACCTGGGTTCAATTCCCGGCTTGGGTCACTATCTGAGTGAAGTTTGCATGTTTTTCTTGTGTCTGCATGTGTTTCCTCCGGGTGCTCTAGTTTCCTCCTACAGTCCAAAGATGTGCAGGTTCAGTAGACCAGACGTGCTAAATTTCCTCTTAGTGTTCCAAGATGTATTGCTTAGATGGGATTAGCCATGTTAAACATGTGAAGTCATTGAAATAGAACAGGGGAAGAGGGCTTGCATAAGACATCCTCTCAGAGAATCACTCATCAGAAACATAAGAGTTAGGAGCAGGAGTAAGCCACCTGGCCCCTTGAGCCTGCTCCACCATTTAATAAGATCATGGCTGATAGTTTCGTGGACTCAGCTCCACTCATCCACCCACTCACCATAACTCTTAATTCTTTTACTGTTCAAAATTTAATCTATCTTTGCCTTAAAAACATTCAATAAGGTAGCCTCAACTGCTTCAATGGGCAGAAAATTTCACAAATTCACAACCCTTTGTGTGAAGAAGTTCCTCCTCAATTCAGTCCTAAATCTGCTTCCCCTTATTTTGAGGCAATGCCCCCAAATTTTAGTTTCACCAGCCAGTGGAAACAACTTCCTTGCTTCTACCTTATCTATTTCCTTCATAATCTTATATGTTTCTGTAAGATCTCTCCTCATTCTCCTGAATTCCAACAAGTATAGCCGCAGTCTATTCAGTCTCTCCTCATAAGCCAACTCTCTCAACTCTGGAATCAATCTAATGAATTTCCTCTGCAACCCCTCCAGTGCCAGGATATTCTTTCTCAAGTATGGAGACTAAAACTGTACGCAGTACTCCAGGTGTGGCCTCACCTTTTGACCTTTAGAGCACTTTTTAGAGCTGTAACATAACCTCTCTGTTTCTAAACTCCGTCTTTCTAGCAATGAAGGACAAACTTCCATTTGCCTTCATAATTACCTGCTGCACCTGCAAACCAACTCCTTGAGATTCCTGCAAAAGGATACCCAGGTCCCTCTGCACAGCAGCATGCTGCAATTTTTTACCACTTAAACCATTAGACTAGATGGACCAAATGGCCTCTTTTGTGCTGTAGGGATTCTATGATTCTATAAATCTGGTATATCTCTCAGACAAGAGAGTATTTAAAAGAGCCCTCACTCAGAATATGAAATGAGTTAATGTGGAAGACCATGTAGTCTGGGAAATGAGCAGCTGATGAAGCGATTGGCTTTTTCCTCAATCATTACTCATACTTGCAGCAGCACATAGAAACATAGAAGATAGGAGCAGGAGGAGGCCATTTGGCCCTTTGAGCCTCCTCCGACATTCATTACCATCATGGCTGATCATCCAACTCAATAGCCTAATCCTGCTTTCTCCCCATAATCTTTGATCCCATTCGCCCCAAGTGCTATATCCAGCTGTCCCTTGGGTTCAAGGACAGCACAGAGCAGATTGAGAGTAAAATAGGTTGTGATGGACTTTGAATGCAGAATTGCAACCTTCATGGCTCCAGCCTGACATTTTCTACTCTTGCGACATTTCTGCTTGCAGATTTTAACTTCAGGCCAGAATAAGGGTATCTTTCTCGCTTTGGGTTCACAGCTATACGAACCAACTTATCAGTCCATTTTCCTTCTGTCGGGCATTTACAGGGTGTGTGAGAGGGGGTAAGGAGAGCAGAGACTGGAAGGGGGAAGCCTCTGGCAGATTTTAAATGCGCGGACTTACGGCTAATCAATCCTGAATGTTGGTTCAGGACTGACTCAGTCGCTCCATTGAGATGTTTCAATGAAGAAGAGTGGGAGAGACCCCTTCCAACACCATTCGTAACCACGAAAGCCAATGGGTGACTCAAGGAAACAAAGCTAATGCTGTTTTAACTCACAGAGTACATCGCACGTCTGTCTAGGAGCACAGCTGGAATTCAAAGATGTTAATGTTGACTGACAGGAAGATAAAATCTTCTGTCAGCCCGTGTCTATGATTCATCAGGCCTCCTGCCCAGATAGAAAAGAAAGATCTCTTCCACTTAAGGATAACGAGTGGTTTGCAGACAGCAAGGATTGTGGTTGACTTTATTGAGTAAGATGTGCAGCCTTCGCCGACTCAGTGCGATTCACTGTAAGCAGGTGCTAAATCTACCCGAGTTGGCTTCTTGCCGATTCACCCAGCGCCGATAGCTGAGGCTACTACCAGTTAATTTGTGAAAGAGAACTCAGTTTAGTCTAGTTTGCACTTTCCCCTCAGAGCCATCACTGCAGTTCAGAGTCCTGCCAAAGTGGATGCTGCTATTCACCAAGTGAGTTCACTTACATCTACATACCTGAATATTGCTGAAAACTCAACACCGGGTTAAAACCCAATGGGTTTTTTTGGAGCTTTTGGAATGCTGCTCCTTCCTCAGGTGAGTGGAGAGTTGGGTTCACAAACACGGCATATAGAAACACAGACACAATTCCAAGATAATGTTTGGAATGCGAGTCTTTACAGGAAATCAAGTCAACTGATCTGATGAAGGACTAGCTCCCTGAAAACTAATGATATCAAATAAACCTGGTGGACTTTAACCTGGTGCTGTGAGAGTTTTCACTGTGCCCACTCCAGTCCAAAGCCGGCATCTCCACATTATTGCTGAAAAGAGAGAGGTATTGTTGAAGCTTTTTGTCTCGTACTCATCAAGACAAATGCAAGAATGCCAAATTTCAAACCACACTGCAGGAACAAAGGGTAATGTTTGAGTGGCGAGTCAAATCTGACCTGAATAAATGAGGAATTATAGGCTCCTCAAACTTCCGGGTTGATGTGGGAAATTTCTAACAAGTTAATAAGGTTTTTCAGACAGTAGATATTAAGACACGGATAGAATTACCAGCAAAGAGTTAAATGATTTCTAAAACAAGATTTTATGTGAGTCTTTATAGCTAATCAAGTCTTAAGGAGTTACCCCACAACTTGCCTGGACTTGCAAAATCTCACTAACTTGTCTTTCTCGAAATAATACACATCTTTTTAACCTGTGCTTAATGCTCTCTCCACTCATATTGTCTGTATCTTCAAGACTTGATTAGCTGTAAAGATTTATATTCCAATCATTATTTGTGTAAATTGATTTTGTATGTTTATATGCCTTGTTTGTGATCAGAACTCCCACCCACCTGACAAAGAAACAGCCAGTTCCGAAAGCTAGTGGCATTGGCTACAAATAAACCTGTTGGACTTTAACCTGGTGTTGTGAGTCTTCTTACAGATGCTGCCAGACCCGCTGAGATTTTCCAGCACTTTTTCTTTTGGTTTCAGATTCCAGCATCTGCAGTAATTTGCTTTTATCCGGGGTTCTAATGAAATCTGGCATTACACATGGTCAGGATATTGCCACTAAATAGCTGAGGGAGGGAGGGACCATTGAGATAATTTCTTCCTCATCCTGATAACAGATTCAAGAAACAAGCCACAATATTACATCTGAGAACATCATTTATTTATTCCTGATTTGAAACCAAACAGATTTCTTTGAGAATGGTCCGCAGTGAGCCCTGCTTGTATTAGCAGCTGCACAGGGAATGCCGTATTGGGTAATCGCTGATCCAGGACTATTCATGTTACCTGATCAAAAAGGTAGGAGAACATCTCTGGTGAATGAAAGATTGGATCACTTTTTTTAATACTGCTTTCTTTTGTGGTCCAGTTCTTGCTGAATTCAACCTGTATTAAGAGGCTTTATAAGCTTTAGGATCTTTGAAATGTTAGACAGGGATGAGGGGGCCTCATGTCATACCATATCATTATATGCTTTTGTTGCTCTTCCTGAGCTATAACTTTGCTGTGGATGTTAAAATTTACAACACAGAAAACTTTTATAAATTGAGATAATTCCCTCTCTTATACTGCCCCCTGCTGTGATTAAAAACCAGTGTTTTAAAAGCCTACAGAACAAGCATTGTAGCTCGCCTTCTCAACAAGTTTATTTACTTAGTAATCTACATCTGCCCGTCTTTTCAGTACAATGCCATTGGCTCTGGATTCATCCTCTCCAATGTTCCCAGTGTCATTTTAAAGAACGATTTTACTCCATTCACAGCCACCGGGTGCCCCTTTACAGCTGTGTAGTGTCTTCCATCTATTCCAGTTAACATCCCATCCAGAGGAGAGCTCCTCAGACAGTGCAGTACTCCCTCAGCACTGCATTGGATGGCCAGCCTTTATTTTCATGTCAGTGTCTGGAATGAGATTGAGGGGGAAATGACAGGATTTGTGAGCAAACCAGTTCCTTTAGATTTATTTGTTCATAGGATGTTGCTGGCTAAGCCAGCATTTATTGTCTATCCCTAATTGCCCTTAAAAAGGGTGAGCTGTCTTCTTGAACTGCTGCAATCTCTCTGGTGTAGATACACCTACAGTGCTGTTAGGGAGGGATTTTGACCCTGCGACAGTGAAGGAATGGTGATATATTTCCATGTTAGGATGGTAAGAAATTTGAAGGAGAACTTGCAGTTGGTGGTGTTCCCTCATTATCTACTACCCAGTGGCTCCTAGATGACAGTTGTTGAGAATTTGTGAGATTGAATAAACTAGGATTGTTTTCACTGGAAAGATAGAGGCTGAGGGAGACCTGATAGAGGTCTATAAAATTATGAGAAACATAGACAAGGTGAATAATCAGAGGTTTTTTTCCTGGGGTGGAAGTGTCACTTACAAGGGGACATAGGTTCAAGGTGAGAGGGGGAAAGTTTAAGGGTGATGTGCAGGGAAAGCTTTTCACACAGAGAATGGTGGGTACGTAGAACACGCTACTGGAGATGGTGGTGGAAGCAAGCATATTAACAACGAGACATCTGTTTGGATACATGTTATTGAAGGTACCTTGGTGAGTTGCTATAGTGCATCTTGTAGATGGTACACACTGCTGCCATTGTTTGTCAGTGGTGGAGGGGTAGAATATTTGTGGATGAGATGCCTGTGAAGTGGACTGTTTTGCTCTGGATGGTGTCAAAGAACAAAGAAAAGTACAGCACAGCAACAGGCCCTTAGGCCTGTGTTGAACATGATGCCCTAACTAACCTAAAAAAAACCTTTTGTCCTTACTGGGTCCATTTCCCTCCATTTCCTCTTATTGATGTACCCATCCAAATGCCTCGTTGTTAATATGCTTGCTTCCGCCACCATCTCCTGTAGCGTGTTCTACGTACCCACCATTCTCTGTGTGAAAAGCTTTCCCTGCACATCACCCTTAAACTTTCCCCCTCTCACCTTGAACCTGTGTCCCCTTGTAAGTGACACTTCCACCCCAGGAAAAAAACCTCTGATTATTCACCTTGTCTATGTCTCTCATAATTTTGTAGACCTCTATCGGGTCTCCCTCAGCGTCTATCTTTCCAATGAAAACAATCCTAGTTTATTCAATCTTCCCTCATAGTCAACATCCTCGAGACCAGGCAACATCCTGGTGAACCTTCTTTGCACTCCCTCCAAAGCTTCTACATGCTTCTGGTAGTATGGTGGCACATTAATCCAGGCAGGTGGAGTTTATTCCATCACAGTCCTGACTTGTGCCTTGTAGATGGTGACTAGGCTTTGGGGAGTCAAGAGGTCAGTTACTTTCCACAGAATTTGCAACCTCTTCATGCTTTTGGAGCCAAGATGTGGGGATGCTGGCGTTGGACTGGGGTAGGCACGGTAAGGAGTCTCACAACACCAGGTTAAAGTTCAACAGGTTTATTTGTGCTAACAAGATAATGGTTGGTATTTGGTAGCAATGTTGTAAATTGAGTTTGTGTCTTTATATATCCTGTTTGACTCCCATTCACCTGATGAAGGAGCAGCTTGTGTTACCAAATAAACCTGCTGGAATTTGACCTGGTGTTGTGAGACTTCTTTGTTATACTTTTGGAGTCACGGTGTTTACCTGTCTATTATATATATTTACATCTACAGAGCTGAAGGAGGCCATTCAGCCCGTCGAACTTGCACCAACTACAATCCCTTGCAGACTCTATCCCCATAGCCCCATATATTTACCCTAGCTAATCCCCCTAACACTCAGGGGCAATTTATCATAGCCAATCCACCTAACCCACATATCTTTGGACTGAGGGAAGAAATCAGAGCACCCAGAGGAAACCTACGCAGACATGGGGAGAACATGCAGACTCCATACTAACAGTGACCCCAAGCTGGGAATTAAACCCTGGTCCGTGGCACTGTGAGGCAGTGTAACACTGTGCCACTAGTTTAGCTTCAGTTCAAATTCCATTAAATAAACTGTTCTATCTGTGATCTGTGTTAGGATAAGGGAAAAATATTTTTATCATCTTACAAGAACAATTTTCTAGTTAATTAATTGCATTAAGACTCATCATGGAAATTGCTTAACTTATTTTCCTTTATTTATGTGAATAAGATCACAGGGTGGAGTATAGTGAAGCTGACAAGTGTTGAGCTGGGCGGCACTAATTGTGCTTGAGATGAAATATCAATTTCCCATGTGATGGAAGTTGGGAACTATGTTGGTGGTTTTTGATGTCAAGCAGCGGGAACCTATTTTTAATACATTATCATGCTCTGTATGCTCATTAAACCCACATAGTCATTGGATTAACTCGTATCTTTGCGATGTGCGATAGGCTGTGGGCATGGCTGGTTGGGCCGGCATTTGTTGCCCATCCGTAATTGCTCTTCAACTGAGTGACTTGCTTGGCCATTTCAGAGGGCAGTGAAGAGTTAATCACATTAGAATCACAGAATCTACAGAGCAGAAGGAGGCCATTTGGATTGACAACAATCCCACCCAGGTTCCCGTAACCCTTCATATTTACAGTCTCCCTGACATTAAGGGACTATTTATCATGGCTGACCAACCTAACCCAACATTGCTGTGGATCTGGAGTCACATGTAGGCCAGATCAGGTAAGGATGGCAGGTTTCCTTCCTTAAAGGACATCAGTGAACCAGAGGGGTTTTAAACAATTGACAATGGTTTTATGGACATCACTAGGCTTCAAATTCCAGATTTTTGTTGAATTCAAATTTCACCGTGCTTGGATTTGAACCTGGATCCCCAGAGCATTACCCTGGATCTCCGGATTACTAATCCAGTGATGATACCACTACACCAGTACCTTCCCTAAGTCAATGGTGAAGAAGAAACATGTGCTTTCATATTCATGACTGGTTAAAGGTGTCAGTTTGTAGGTGCAGAAGTCTGCCTGGTGAGTTTGGAGATGTTGGAGTGGATCTCCTTGTATGGGGAGCTTTGCTTGACCGGGTAGGAGGGAGTTGAACTGTTACATTGACCTTGAGTGCCAGCTGTCAAGGAAAGCCAGGCTCAATTGTTAATATCAAAAATTATTTGATAAGCTGGACATTTATTGCCCATCCCTAATTGCCCTTCAACTAAGTGTTTTGCTTGGTCATTTCAGAGGGCAGTTAAGAGTTAACCACATTACTGTGGGTCTGGAGTCACATGTAGGCCAGATCGGGTAAGAATTGCAGATTTCCTTCTCTAAACAGAATGGGTTTTTCTGACAATTGACAATCGTTTCATGGTCATCGGTAGATTCTTAATTCCAGATTTTTTTTATTGAACTCAGATTTCACCAAGCAAAATTCATTGGTCCAAGCCTGGGGAGATAGGGAGGATAGGGGTAGCAGCAGTTCAATTTCATAGGCTTATCCTCAAACATGCAGGATGTTGCTGCTGTCTGACTGGCTGCAGTTTAAATATGATGCCTGGACCTTGAATCCCGTAAGGTAACGGTGGGCTCACACTCACACTCTCCTCATAGTGGGACCTCTACAAGAGAGATGGTCTACACCTGAACCAGAGGGGAACTAATATCTTGGGGGGAAAATTTGCTAAGGCTATGCAGGGGGCTTTAAACTGATTCGGGGGGGGTGGGATCCTAAGTAGTTGGGGTGCTGAGAGGGATGAGAGTAAGGGGGTCATAGAGGAAAGCTGTAAAACACAGCAGCATACGGGTGGGGTAGGGCATGGTTTGAAATGCGTATACTTTAATGCAAAGAGTATTCGCAATAAGGGGGAGGAACTTGCAGCTTGGACCAGTACCTGGAACTTCGATGTTGTGGCCATTTCAGAGACTTGGGTAGCGCAGGGACAAGAATGGATGTTGCAGGTTCCAGGGTTCAAATGCTTTAGTCGGAGTAGAGAAGGAGGTAGAAGGGGGGGAGGAATGGCATTATTAGTCAAAGACTGTATCACAGTGACAGAGAAGAAGTTTGATGAGGACTTGTCTGTTGAGGTAGTATTGGCTGAGATTAGAAACAGGAAAGGAGAGGTCACCCTGTTGGGAGTCTTTTATAGACCTCCTAAAAGTTCTAGAGAGGTTGAGGAAAGGATTGCAAAGTCAATTCTGGTCAGGAGTGAAAGTAATAGGGTCATTGTTATGGGGGACTTTAACTTTACTAATATTGATTGGAATAGCTATAGCTGTAGCTCGTTAGAGGGGTCAGTTTTCGTACAAAGTGTGCAGGAAGGTTTTTTGACTCAGTATGTAGATAGGCCAACTAGAGGTGAGGCTACATTGGATTTGGTGCTGGGCAATGAGCCAGACCAGGTGTTAGGCTTGGAAGTTAGTGACCATTTTGGTGATAGTGACCACAATTCGGTTACGTTCACCTTAGTGATGGATAGGGATAGGCATGAAGCTGGGGCAGTAGTTATAGCTGGGGGAAGGGTAATTATGAGGCCATCAGGAGAGAATTAGGGTGCATAGATTGGACTAGGAAACTACAGGGACTGGGAACATCTGGAATATGGAGCTTATTCAAGGAGCAGCTGCTGCGAGTCCTTGATAAGTATGTCCCTGTCAGGCGAGGAGGAAATGGTCGAGTAAGAGAACCTTGGTGTATCAAAAAAGTTGATTTGCTGGTTAAAAGGAAAAAGGAGGCTTATGACAGGTTGAGGCTTGATGGCTCGGTTAGTGCAATGGATAGCTATAGATTAGCCAGGAGGGAGCTAAAGAGTGAATTGAGGAGAGCTAAGAGAGGACATGAGAAGACTTTGGCTGATAGGATTAAGGAGAATGCTAAAGCTTTCTTTAGATATGTTAAGAATAGAAGATTGGTTAGGGCAAGATTAGGGCCAGTCATAGACAGCAGTGGGAAGTTGTGCGTGGAGCCTGAAGAGATTGGAGAGGTACTGAATAAATTTTTCTCTTCGGTATTCACGCAGGGTGATGTAAATGTAGTTATGGAGAACACTGAGGTACAGGGTAGCAAGCTGGAAGGTATCGAAGTAGATAGGGAGGATGTGATAGATATTCTCGAGGGTTTGAAGTTGGATAAGTCCCCTGGGCCGGACGGGATTTACCCTAGAATTCTCTGGGAGGCTAGAGAGGAGATTGCAGAGCCGCTGGCTCTGATCTTCAGGTCCTCGTTGGTTACGGGTGTGGTTCCGGAGGACTGGAGGATAGCGAATGTGGTCCTGTTGTTCAAGAAGGGGAAGAGAGACCTTCCAGGGAATTATAGGCCAGTGAGTCTTACTTCTGTTGTGGGCAAAGTAGTGGAGAGAATTATTAGGGATAGGATTTATAGTTATTTAGAGAGAAATGAATTGATTGGGGATAGTCAGCATGGTTTTGTGAAGGTTAGGTCGTGCCTTACTAACCTCATTGAGTTTTTTGAAAAAGTGACTAAGGAGGTGGATGGGGGTAAGGCGGT
Organism: Sphyrna mokarran; assembly: GCA_024679065.1. Taxonomy (NCBI): domain Eukaryota; kingdom Metazoa; phylum Chordata; class Chondrichthyes; order Carcharhiniformes; family Carcharhinidae; genus Sphyrna; species Sphyrna mokarran. The sequence continues at coordinate 85,034,514 of JAGIQG010000011.1, read as the reverse complement.
TGATATGGTACATATGGACTTTAGTAAGGCGTTTGATAAGGTGGCCCATGGAAGACTTCTGCAGAAAATGCAGATGTATGGGATAGAGGGTGATTTAGCTAATTGGGTTAGGACTTGGCTAGCAGATAGAAGACAGAGGGTGGTGGTTGATGGGAGATATTCATCGTGGAGTTCGGTGACAAGTGGTGTACCTCAGGGGTCTGTTTTGGGGCCCCTGCTGTTTGTAATTTTTATAAATGATCTGGATGATGGTATTGAAGGATGGATTAGTAAATTTGCAGATGACACTAAAGTGGGTGGAGTGGTAGATAGTGAAGAGGGGTGTTATAGTTTGCAGAGGGACTTGGACAAGTTGCAGAGCTGGGCCGAGAGGTGGCAAATGGAGTTTAATGTGGAAAAGTGTGAGGTGATGCACTATGGCAGAAATAATAAATGTGTAGAGTATAGGGCAAATGGTAGGATTCTTAGTAGTCTAGATGAACAGAGGGATCATGGTGTGTATGTGCATAGATCCCTGAAAGTCTCGACAAGCTCCGGCTTGTCCCGGGGATAGTTGGTGAACCGCTGGCGGATGCGGTCACGGCTGTCATGGTAGTAGAGGTACCTGCGACCCCCTACCCACACGATTCGGTACAGAGGGTGAGACGAACGAACCGAGCCTGGAGTGACACGGAGAAGGGACGCAGTGCCCCGTCTGGTCTCTGATGTTCACTACCAGAGGATGGCAACGACACCGATATCCACCCTAGGTGTCGAGGTACGTACGGGCAATACGTCAGCCCTGTGAGTAGCACTGTTGGTTGGCCGGCTACTTGGACCCAGGGTCGGTTCCCGACCTGGGCCTTGTGGCTGGGGGAGTTTGCACTTTCTCCCCGTGTTTGCGTGGGTTTTCCCCGGGTACTCCGGTTTCCTCCCACATGGCCAAAAATGTGTTAACTAGGTTAATTGGCTATGACAAAATTGTCACGACACCTAATCTGGCTTCCCTGAATTCGGTCTAAACTTATCCCTTAAATTTCCAAATTACCTCCTCATGCAGGAGAGCCGAGCACCGACCACAAAGTACCGACAAATAGGCACTAAATGCCCAATTAGATCAGGGAGGACGGTACCAGCTCACTACCCAGCTAATTAACACTCCTAGCAGGGTATCCAACCGAGCCACAAATGACATCAAGTAGACCCCGGCTGGGGCTCTGCGAGCCACAGATAAGGATCAAGCAGACCCCGGCTGGGGTTCTGCAAACCACGATTTGGTACAAGATCAAGCAGACCCCGGCTGGGGCTCTGCTAGTGGTAACTCAAGATCAAAAAGACCCCGGCTGGGGATCTGCTAGTGGTAGACCAAAACGTCGACGAGCGACGTAAAGACTCAGAAAAGGCACTCATGCGAGTGTATTAAAATAGGCAGTCAAGTCGAGAAGGTTGTTAAGAAGGCATATGGAGTCTTGGCTTTTATTGGTAGGGGGATTGAATTTCGGAGCTGCAATGTCATGTTGCAACTGTACAAAACTCTAGTGCGGCCGCACTTGGAGTATTGTGTGCAGTTCTGGTCCCCACATTATAAGAAAGATGTGGAGGCATTGGAGAGGGTACAGAGGAGTTTTACCAGGATGTTGCCTGGTATGGAGGGCAGGTCTTATGAAGAGAGGCTGAGGGATTTTGAGGTTGTTTTCGTTAGAAAGAAGGCGGCTAAGAGGAGACCTTATTGAAACATATAAGATGATTAGAGGTTTAGATAGGGTGGACAGTGATAGCCTTTTTCCTAGGATGGAGAAAGCTAGCACGAGGGGACACAGCTTTTAATTAAGGGGTGATAGTTATAGGACGGATATCAGAGGTAGGTTCTTTACCCAAAGGGTGGTTCGGGAGTGGAATGCCCTGCCTGCAGCAGTTGTAGATGCGCCAAGTTTGGTGGCGTTTAAGAGGTTAGTTGATAAGTATATGGAAGAGAGGGAATGGTTTAGTTTGGAGGGGCATTGCTTTTTATATTGGTCGGCGCAACATCGAAGGCCGAAGGGCCTGTTCTGTGCTGTAATGTTCTATGTTCTATGTTCTATTAGCCACACTCCTACACTGCGCATAGCGGCGCAGTGGCACAGTAGTTAGCACTGCTGCCTCACAGTGCCAGGGACTCAGTTCAATTCCTGGCTTGGGTCACTGTCTGTGCGGAGTTGGCACATTCTCCCCGTGTCTGTGTGGGTTGCCTCCAAGTGCTCCAGTTTCCTCCCATATTCCGAAAGAAGTGCCGGTTAGGTACATTGACCCAAGCAGGCACCGAAGATTGGGATTTCACAGCAACTTCATTGCAGTGTTAATGTAAGTCTACTTGTGACTCATAAATAAACTTTAGTTTAAACTTAGCTAATTTTCTGGTTGTCACCTCACTGCATGTGGTCAGCCTTCCCAATTCCAATCGGAAGCCTTGCTCACTTCCCATCCCACTGCTCACTCATTGCTGCAACATGATCCTGTCCTTTGGGCCACAGCCCATTGCATTCATGGCAATACCCTACCACCTCCAGTTATCTCCTGGATTTTGTTCTGTACAAGCGGGAATTATCTCACTGAAAGAAGACTGTAGACTCTCATCAAGTACTTAGTTTGGAGGAACAAGACAGGGAATATTCAGGAGAACAATGACTACGCTAATGTCATTTGAAACAACTCTGGGTAGAGTTGGAGAGACATGAGGCAGCTAGATTTTATGATCTGAGCACTGAATGTTCATCCACAAAGAAGCCTTCCTGATCCATTTTTATCTTGCAACAAACTATCCTGACTGAGAGAAGGGAGTGGCTGATTATGAAATATTGCTCATCGGAATCAGATATTTGGAGATGGCAGGTAACAAATCTTGGATGGATGTTGTGCGGGACAGGAAATGTTTACCAGAAAATTGGAAACCAAACTTCTTAGAGGCTCGTTTGGCAAAGGAGGAGAAATGGGATTGGAGGGAGGCAGATAACCTAATCGGTTTGGAATGGCTTTCTCAGACAAAAAAAAAAGGAAAGCGCTTGGTTATTTATCCTTGAAGGCATAACCATGTGAAATTTAGCAATAGGGTTACACCCCATGGAGAATATGGTGTGGCTGATTGATGAGTCATTAGAGGCATTGACTGAAAGGAGCCAAGCCTGTCAGCAGAGTGTGGATCAGGGTTTCCATCCACCCTGGAGTGAAAAATGGGTTGAGGGTGTGGCATGACACTAAGCAAAATAAATTCCCTTAATATTTGATTTGAAGAGTTTATTTTCTTCCATTACATCACTAGAACATTGGAAAAAATCAGAGCTGCCACGCAAGATGCCTTGTCTTTAACATAGGCTGTAGTCTCTTCCGCACAATTAACCCTTCGATTTCTTTTACCTTCCTGTTCAGCTCCTAACTACAGTGAAGCTTGCTGGGAAAAGCGACACACTGGCATCCTCTGATGAAATTAAGTAATTTAGTTCAGAACATAAGGGGAGTGGGAGTAGACCATTCAGCCCTCACGAACCAGCTCCACCAATCAAGAGGTTAATCTACATTTCTGGCCTGCCCCACCATTATTTAATTTCCTTAGAGTCCAGCACGATATCAATCTCACTCTTGAATTTAATCATCAATTACGTTTCTACACTTTGAAAATTGCTTCACAACATATGGGTGTTAATTAACCATCCTATATTGGCTCCTGAGATGACAGATTGCCCTCTCAAACTGCTGCAGTTCCTGTGGTGTAGGCACACCCACTGTTCATGTATCCACAGTATTTATATGGTTGATTCAGTTAAAATCCTGGTCAATGTTAGTGGGGGATTCTGTAATGATAATGCCATTGAATATCAAGGGGAGTTAGTTGGATTTCCTTGGTGGTGATCATTGCCTGGCACTTGTGTCCTGTGATTGTTACTTGCCACTAATCTGTCCAGGCCTGAACATTGTCCTGGTCTTGCTGCATATGGACATGAACTGTCTCAGTACCTGAAGATTCGCAAATGGTGCTGAACATTGTGCAATCATCAGCGAACATCCCCACCTCTGACCTTATGATGGAGAGTAGATCATTGAAAGCAGCTAAAGATGTCTGGGCCTACATACCATGAGGAAATCAACAGCAGCAGAATTGTACTCCAGCACAATCTGCAACATCGTGTTCCAGCATATCCCCCACTAAATCATTACCATCAAGCCAGGGACCAACCCTGGTTCAATAGAGAGTGCAGGAGGGCATGCCAGGAGCAGCAGTGGGCATAGCTAAAAATGAGGTGTCAACCTGGTGAAGCTACCAGACAGGACTACTTGCATACCAAACGGCAAAAACAGCAAGTGATAGACAGAGAAAAGCAATCCCACAACCAACGGAGCAGATCTAAGCTCTGCAGTCATTCCACATCCAGTCGTGAATGGTGGTGGACAATTAAACAACTCACTGGAGGAGGAGGAGGCACCGCAAATATCCCATCCTCAATGATACAGGATCTCTGTACATCAGTGCAAAAGATAAGGCTGAAGTATTCGCAGCAACCTTCAGTCAGAAATGCCAAGTGGATGATCCATCTTAGTCCCCTTCAGTGTTCCTAGCATCTCAGATGCCAGTCTCCAGCCAAATTGATTCACTCCATGGTTGGAGGCACTGGCATTGCAAAGGCAATTGACCCTGATAACATTCTGGCAATGGTATTGAAGGCTTGTGCTCCAGAACATGCTGCTCCCCTAGCCACTGACATCTACCCAACAATGTGGAAAATTGCCCAAATATGTCCTGTACTTAAAAAGCAGAACAAATCCAATCCAGCCAATTACCGCCAAATCACTCTATTCTCGATCATCAGTAAAGTGAGGGAAGGGATCATCAACAGCACAATCAAGCAGCACCTGCTCAGCAATAACATGCTCAGTGACGCCCAATTTGGGTTTTGCCAGGGTCACTCAGCTCCTGACCTCATTACAGCTTTGGTTCAAACATGGACAAAAGAGCTGAATTCCAGAAGTGAGGTGAGAGTGATAGCCCTTGACATAAAGGCCGCATTCGACTGAGTGTGGCACCAAGGAGCCCTAGCCAAACTGGAATCAATGGGTATCAGTGACAGACTCTCCGCTGGTTGGAGTCAAAACCGGTACGTAGGAAGATGGTTGTGGAGGGTCAGTCATCTCAGTTCCAGAACATTTCTGCAGGAGATCCTCAAGTGAGTGTCCTAGGCCCAACCATCTTTAGCTGCTTCATCAATGACCTTCCATCATAAGGTCAGAAATGGGGATGTTCACCGATGATTACACAATGTTTTGCAACTCCTTAGATACAGAAGCAGTCCAAGCTCAAATACAACAAGATCTGGACAATATCTGGACTTGGGCTGACAAGTAACAGTCATACCACACAAATACTAGGCAGTGACCATCACCAATAAGAGACACTCTAATCACCACCCTGTGACATCACTGAATCCCCCATTATCAACGTCCTTGGATTTACCATTGACCAGAAACTCAATCGGACTCACCACAAAAACATTGCAGTTGTCTGTGAGAATTTGCATTCCTTTTTATAATGGAGAGATGGTCATTGAAATAGTTGAAGATGTTGGTCCTAACATTGCAACAATATCCTTGACCTGCGATACTTGGCCTCCCCTCCAACAATCACAAACAACTTTCTTTTGTGCTAGTTTTAAAAATAGTGGCTACAAGAGCAGGTCAGAGGTTAGGAATACTGTGGCAAGTAACTCACCTCCTGATCCCCCAAAGCCTATCCACCATCAACGGGGCACAAGTCAGGAGTGTGATGGAATGCTCCCCACTTGTCTGAATGGGTGCAGCTCTAATAACACCTAAGAAGCTTGACACCATCCAGGACAAAGCAGCCTGCTTGATTGGCACCACATTTACAAACATTCAATCTCTCCGCCACTGACGCTCAGTAGCAGCAGTGTGTACTACCTACAAGATGTACTGCAGTAATTCACTAAAGATTCTTAGACAGCACCTTCCAAAACTACGGCCATTTCCATCTAGAAGGACAAGGGCAGCAGATACATGGGAACATCACCACCTGCAAGTTGGCCTCCATGCCACTCACCCTCCTGACTTTGAAATATGTCATCATCCCTTCATAGTCGCTGGATTAAAATCCTGGAATTCCCTCCCTAATGGCATTATGGGTCACAGAACATGGACTGCAGCGATTCAAGAAGGCAGCTCACCATCACCTTCTCAAGGACAACTAGGGATGGACAATATTTCTGCACTATGGCAGAAATAATAAATGTGTAGAGTATAGGGCAAATGGTAGGATTCTTAGCAGTCTAGATGAACAGAGGGATCTTGGTGTGTATGTGCATAGATCCCTGAAAGTAGGCAGTCAGGTCGAGAAGGTTGTTAGGAAGGCATATGGAGTCTTGGCTTTTATTGGTAGAGGGATTGAATTTCGGAGCCGCAACGTCATGTTGCAACTGTACAAAACTCTAGTGCGGCCGCACTTGGAGTATTGTGTGCAGTTCTGGTCCCCACATTATAAGAAAGATGTGGAGGCATTGGAGAGGGTACAGAGGAGGTTTACCAGGATGTTGCCTGGTATGGAGGGCAGGTCTTATGAGGAGAGGCTGAGGGATTTGAGGTTGTTTTCGTTAGAAAGGAGGCGGCTAAGAGGGACCTTATCGAAACATATAAGATGATTAGAGGTTTAGATAGGGTGGACAGTGATAGCCTTTTTTCTAGGATGGAGAAAGCTAGCACGAGGGGACACAGCTTTAAATTAAGGGGTGATAGTTATAGGACGGATATCAGAGGTAGGTTCTTTACCCAAAGGGTGGTTCGGGAGTGGAATGCCCTGCCTGCAGCAGTTGTAGATGCGCCAAGTTTGGTGGCGTTTAAGAGGTTAGTTGATAAGTATATGGAAGAGAAGGGAATGGTTTAGTTTGGAGGGGCATTGCTTTTTATATTGGTCGGCGCAACATCGAAGGCCGAAGGGCCTGTTCTGTGCTGTAATGTTCTATGTTCTATGTTCTAATAAATGCTGGCCCAGCCAGCAACACCCATGTCCCACAAATGAATAAAACAAAATCCTGCAGTGATGTCCTGGGCCTGAGTTGACTGGTTGATTTCAAAGATTCACAAACTTCTGAGGGGAGAAACTTCTCCTTGTCTCAGTCATAGAACATAGAACATAGAACATAGAACAATACAGCACAGAACAGGCCCTTCGGCCTTCGATGTTGTGCCAACCAAAATAAAAAGCAATGCCCCTCCTAACTAAACCATTCCCTTCTCTTCCATATACTTATCAACTAACCTCTTAAACGCCACCAAACTTGGCGCATCTACAACAGCTGCAGGCAGGGCATTCCACTCCCTAATCACTCTTTGAGTAAAGAACCTACCTCTGATATCCGTCCTATAACTCATACCCCTTAATTTAAAGCTGTGTCCCCTCGTGCTAGCTTTCTCCATCCTAGGAAAAAGGCTATCACTGTCCACCCTATCTAAACCTCTAATCATCTTATATGTTTCGATTAGGTCCCCTCTTAGCCGCCTCCTTTCTACGAAAACAACCTCAAATCCTTCAGCCTCTCTTCATAGGACCTGCCCTCCATACCAGGCAACATCCTGGTAAACCTCCTCTGTACCTTCTCCAATGCCTCCACATCTTTCTTATAATGTGGGGACCAGAACTGCACACAATACTCAAGTGCGGCCGCACTAGAGTTTTGTACAGTTGCAACATGATGCTGCGGCTCCTAAATTCAATCCCCCTGCCAATAAAAGCTAAGACTCCATATGCCTTCTTAACAACTTTATCCACTTGACTGCCTACTTTCAGGGATCTATTGACACATACACCAAGATCCTTCTGTTCCTCAACACTATTAAGAGCCCTACCATTAGCCCTATACTCTACACATTTATTGTTCCTGCCAAAGTGCATTACCTCACACTTTTCCACATTAAACTCCATTTGCCACCTCTCGGCCCAGCTCTGCAACTTGTCCAAGTCACTCTGTAAACTAAAACACCCCTCTTCACTATCTAAACACTGGTCTATAAACTGTCTATAAACTGTCTGGTCTATTCACTATCTATAAACTGGCCTATAATTCCCAGGAAGGTCTCTCTTCCCCTTCTTAAACAATGGGACCACATTCGCCATCCTCCAGTCCTCCGGAACCACACCTGTAACCAACGAGGACCTGAAGATCAGAGCCAGAGGCTCTGCAATCTCCTCTCTTGCCTCCCAGAGAATCCTAGGGTAAATCCCTTCCGGCCCAGGGGACTTATCCAACTTCAAACCCTCGAGAATTTCTAACACATCCTCCCTATCTACTACAATACTCCCCAATTTGCAACCCTGTACCTCAGTGCTCTCCACAGCTACATTTCCAGCACTCTGCGTGAATAAAGCCTCTGCGTGAATAAGTCCTAAAGCCTCTTCTTCTGAGACCATCTGTGTTCCAGATCACCCAGCCAAATCAGGGCCCTAGTTACCAACATGATGATGTGAATCCCACCATGACATTTTGAGAATTTAAATTCAGTTAAATGGGTAAGAGTGTAAGTGACAATTAAATTAGTGAATTGATGTTAAAAATCAATGGCTTTTGGAGAGGGAAAGCTGTCAGTGTTACCCAGTCTCTCCAAATGCAACTCCAGATCCACAGCAATGTGTATGACTCTTAACTTCCCTCTGAAATGGGCTAACAAACTACTTAGTTGGACAAGACAACCAATGATGGCCAATAAATGCTAGCCATGTCAACAATCCTCACTTGTCTGGAATAATGGAACATATATAATGTAGAAATGCGATCTCCTATCATTTGTCAGAGTGAATCAGATAATAGTGAGTCAACAAACCGTTTTACTCCCTAACAGTGAAAACTGGGTAGAGTATAAAACAAATTCTTTTCTTTCTATTGTTTGCCTTGCACTATTCATAAAGTCATAAAAATCCTCACAGAGCAGAAGGAGACCAGTCGGCCCATTGAGTTTGCACCATCCCTCCGATAGAGCATCCTACTCAGGCCCATGCCCCTGCTCTATTCCTGTAGGACTCACATATTTATCCCTTCTAATTCATCTAAAAGATACTCTGGTTTCCTCCCACAGTCTGAAAGACATGCTGTTTAGGTGCATTGGCCATGCTAAATTCTCCCTCAGTATATCCAAACAAGTGCTGCAACTGGGGGATTTTTGCAGTAACTTCATTGCAGTGTTAATGCAAGCCTACTTGTGACACTGATAAATAAACTTAAACTACACATCTTAGGACATTATGGGGCAGTTTAGTATGGCTAATCAATGTAACCGCACATCTTTGGACCGTGGGATGAAACCAGAGCACCCAGAGGAAACCCATGCAGACACGGGGAGAACATGCAGACTCCATGCAGACAATCACCCAAACCAGAAATTGAACCCGGATCACTGGTACCGTGAGGCAGTGGTGCTAACCACTCTGCCACCGTGCTGTCCCTATTGATAAAGACTAATTTCATCCCTGCTGTGCTATTGAGGACGGTTCCACAGACTCGAGTTCGCAAACCTGATTGAAAACCGGTTCAGCACGCGACGGCTATTGTTTTGCTGCTGAGAATGAGGCAATAAACACTGAACCTGTCTTCGGGTCTGGCCAGCGTGCCACAGGGAAAGGAAGCAGCCAATTCTTTTCTTTATTATTCATTCTCAGGCCATTGAACATCACTGATAACCACTGGCATTTGTCGCCTGTTCCAAGTTGTCAACTCAGTGGCACTTCAGAGAGTATTCAGCCACTTTGCTGGACTGGAGTTACATATGGTTAAAGGACAGGTTCCGCCCCTACAGCCAACCTGTTGGGTTTTTATCACAATTGAATAGCTTTGTGGTCCATTTTATTGATGCCAGCTTTTTACAGATGTACTGAGCTGTTCATAGAATCCTATAATCATAGAATCCCTACAGTGCAGAAGGAGGCCATTCAGCCCAAAAAGGCTGCACTGATATCAATCCCACCCTGGTCCTAGCTTCATAACCCCATACACTTATCTCTGTAATCTGTCTAACCTTCACATTCTGGGACACTAAGGGGCAATTTAGCATGGCCAATCAAACTAATCCGCACATCTTTCGACCATAGTAGAAAACTGAAGCACCTGGAGGAAACCCACACAGACACGGGGAAAACATCAGACTCCACCTAGACCGGAATTGAACCAGCTCCCTGACACTGTGAGGCAGCAGTGCTAACCACTGTGCTACCCAGTTCTTGCTACTTTTTTAGAATTTTAATATAACAAATTATTACATTTATTGAAAAAAGCCTGGTGAAAATCTTTTATCCTAGGTTTAAAAGTGGCAAAGGGAGATGATTGGCCATTTTGATTATGTAACCTATGGAGTAGTGAGGCTAGATAAACTTCTCACAGTCCCTTCCATCACAGTCACTACCGTGCTGCCTGTGGATTATTCACACACACTATAGCTGACAGATGGGGCTGGTTTAACATTTTATCTATTAACAGTACCTCGGAGAGTGCCACACTCCTTCAGGACTGTATTGCATCCTTGGCCAAGAGTGTGGGCTCAGGTTCCGGTGTTGAAGCTTTGAATCTGTTTCAGAGGCAAGAGTGCTCCCTATTGCGCTATTCAAGCATGAGCAAGCTGGATCTGATTTTATTTATTAATGTCACACGTATTGGGATACAGGGAAAAGTATCGTTTCTTGCGCACTGCACAAAGAAAGCATGCCGGAGAAGGAAATGAGAGAGTGCACAATGTAGTGTTACAGTCATAGCTACAGTGTAGAGAAAGATCAACTTAATGCAAAGTAGGTCCATTCAAAAGTTTGGCAGCAGCAGGGAAGAAGCTGTTCTTGATTCAGTTGGTACGTGACCTCAGACTTTTGTATCTTTTTCTTGATGGAAGAAGAAAGAAAACAGAATGTCTGGTTAGATGGGGTCCTTAATTTTGCTGGCTGCTTTGCTGAGGCAATGGGAAGAGTCAACGGATGGGAGGCTGGTTTGCGTGATGGATTGGGCTACATTCACGATCTTTTGAGGTTCCTTGCAGTCTTGGGTAGAGCAGGAGTCATACCAAGCTGTGATACAACCAGAAAGAATGCTTATCCTCTCCAACAATCCTGTCTCAACAATGCCCCAAAACAGGCCACAGATCTCATCCTGATTGAAGATGATTACTCCATTTCTCTTTAATGCTGCCCTGATCTGCGAAATGCCTGCAAGCATTTTCTGTTTTCCTTTCTTTGATTTTATTGCTGTTTGTGAAATCTCAATGTGTGAAAAACACTTGCACCCTTGGCAAGTGGGAGAACCAGTGCTTAGAGGTGAGAGGCCAAAATAAGAATCTGTTAAGAAAAACTAAAATACCATTTCCTCTGGAGTCTATATTTTCTTTGCAATGCTGAGATTTTATTTCACATATCCCTTGATCCTGTAATCTCTAGCCCCCGAATAGATTAAATTTATTATTTGTTCAGGGGATGTGGACATCACTAGCTGGGCCAGCATTTATTGCCCATCCCTAATTGCCTCTGAATTTAGTGTTAAGCCATTTGAGAAGACATTTCAGAGTCAACCACATTGTTGAGGGTGTGGCGTCACATGCAGACCAGGCCAAAAGTGAAGATAATGATCAAAATTCTCCTGCTGTTCACACCTTGCCATCGCTGTCAATGAGAATGGAGAATTTGGAGCTTGGCCAAATCTCTGTTCATTGCAGCAGGACTGGAGAATCTTAGCTGTGGGTGAAGAGAATCCAGCCCAATGACCCAGGAATTTCTGGGGCATTGGGCTGGATTCTCCTCACCCAAAGCTCAGATTCTCTAGTCCCTCTGCAGTGAACAGAGATTTAGCCAAGCTCCAAATTCTCCTTTCTCGTTGACAGCAATGGCAGGGCATAAATGGCCAGAGAATTTTGATCACCTTGGCAAGTCATCTTTGTTTGACTTTCTCCTGGTTGCTTTCAGCTTGAAGATCACTTGCCCTGTGACTTGCTGAAAGTGTGAGCTGACAATAGGACAGCAAGTGGACTTTGGTGGAAGCAACACCTATTTACTTGCCCGTGGAAATTCATGAGTTGGGAAAGAAACATAAGGATGAATAAATGGTAAATAGGGTGAATTAATCTTCAGTGAGGGAAGGAAAGATTGGATTTAAAGGGAAAGTGTGAGCGAGAAAGAGTGGAAGGATGGATTCTCAGAGGCTATTTCCCAGGGCTGAAATGGTCGCTATGACAGGACAGAGGTTTAAGGTGCTGGGGAGTAGGTACAGAGGAGATGTCAGGGGTAAGTTTTTCACTCAGAGGGTGGTGGGTGACTGGAATCAGCTGCCGTTGGTGGTGGTGGAGGCGAACTCATTGGGGTGTTTTAAGAGACTTCTGGAGGAGTGCATGGGATTTAATGGGATTGAGGGTTATAGATAGGCCTGGTAGGTAGGGATATGATCAGCACAACTTGTGGGCAGAAGGGCCTGTTTGTGTTGTAGTGTTCTATGTTCTAAATTAAACAGAGTGGTGGCAAAGTGATTAGCACTGGTGCCTCACAGCGCCGGGGACCTGGGTTTGATTCCCGGCTTGGGTCATTGTCTGTGCAGAGTCTGCATGTTCTCCCCTTGTCAGCATGGGTTTCGTCTGAGTGATCCAGTTTCCTCCCACACTCCAAAGGATATGCAGATCAGGTGGATCGGCCATGATAAATTGCTCGGGGGTCAAGTTAGGGTAAATGCACGGGATTATGGGGATAGGAGCCGGATGGGATTGTGATTGATGCAGACTTGATGGGCCAAATGGCTTTGTCCTGCATTGTAAGATTCTATGATTATGAGAATAAAGTACTTTAAATTTATTTTATTGAAACTTTGAAGGAGGATTTACTGCCTGTAAGAATGAGGCTAGAAAGGTTAATTAGCATTGGATTTGCACTTATCACCTGATTCAAAGAGTACTTATGACCTTAATTACCAATCGCAACAGTCAGTGGTTGATTTAATGGGAAGTTAATGTATAGGTGTAGCAGGTCCTGAAAACATCCGAAGATTAGGACTGAGATGTCCTTTGTGTATTACTAATTGTGAAGCATCATAACTGGAACAGCTTGATCTGGAGATCGGCTACGTTTTGTGCATCTCTTCTCCAACCAGGCCTGGTATCTGATTTGCCGAATGTTTTCAAGTCACCATTAGTATTGTATTGAATCTTGTATTCCAACAAGATTCAGGTCACGAAATGCATTATAAAATCCAGGCCTGCATTTTCCTCACAGTTACTGTGTAGGAAGTTCCCACTAGAAGGGAGAGCAAATTCCTTCACATTTTCAGTGAGGGCATTAAGACTATAAGACTATCAGGTATAGGTCGTTTAGGTTAGGTTTTTGGGGTCGGACAGAGAGAGGACATGTCCCCTTTTCTTCATGCTTTTAGGGCTAGGGTTGGGTGAGGGTTAAGGTTAGGATTAGGATTAGGCTCATCCAGTTCACCTCCATTTGGCCCATTGAGTCACTTCCACCATTCAATCATGGCCAATAAGTTTCTCAACCCCATTCTCCAGCCTTTTCTCTGTAACCTTTGATCCTCTTACCAATCAAGAATTTATCTATCTGTGTCTTAAATATATTCAATGACCTGATCTCCTCAGCCTTCTGTGATAATGAATTCCATAGATCCATCACCCTCTGGCTGAAGGTATTCCTCCTCATCTCAGTCCCGAAAGGTCAACCCTTTACTCTGAAGATGTGCCCTCAGATCCTAGTCTTGGCTATTAATGGAAACATCTTCTCCATGCCTACTCTAACCCTGAGACATGGCTCTTAATGGATTAAAGAGCCATCAGTACCAGCAGAAAGAAGACTGGCATTTATGAAACATCTTTCACAACCTCAAGATGTAGTCACTGTTGAAATTTAAAAGAGGCAGCAACCAATTTATGCAGAGAAAGATCCCTTAAACAGCAATGAGATGATGGCTAGTAGACTTGTTTATCAGTACTGTTGGTTAAAGTAAGAGTACAGGAATTCCAAGCTTCTATATCAAGGATGTAGGTGCTACCCAAGACATAGTGAAAGAGAAAACAGTTGAGACAATTAATGGGTTTAAAATTGGGAAGGACAAAGAGTTAGATAGGTTGCATATACATAAAGCTGATAAGTCTGCAGGGCTAGATGAGATGTATCCAAGGATATTGAGGGAAGGATGGAAATTATGGAGGAACTTGCCATAATCTTCATATTCTTCTTAGACACCGGAGAATTGGAGATTTGTAAATGTTACACCCTTATTCAATAATGGGAATAAAGATTAACTCAGTCATGACAGGCCAGTCAGTTTATCTTCAGGGTGGGGAAGTTTTTCAATACTACAATTTGGAATAAAATTAACAGTTACTTAGGCAAATGTGGATTAATTAAGGGAAGCCAGCATAGATTTCAGGACAAATGGCCTTTCATTAACTGGCCTGAGTTTTTTGATGAGATAAAATTGAGAGTTGATAAAGATAACAAGATACATGGGCTTCCAAGAGACAATTGATAAAATGCCACACAACAGATTATGGTAAGAATCTTACAACTGACCTGGTGAAGGAGCAGCACTCTGAAAGCTTGTGCTATCAAATAAACCTGTTATACTTTAACCTGGTGTTGTGAGAATACTTACTGTGCCCAACAGAGTCCATTACCAGCATCTCCGCATCGCAGCAACAGAATATGAGCAAAAGAGGAATATAAAAGGTAAGTGGAATAAAAGTGACAATAAAGACACGATGCAAATTTGTTCGAGAAACAGGAGACAGAGAGTAATGGTAGATTTTTGTTTGTCAGACTGGAGAAAAGTTCATTATGAGGTTTCCCAGTGGCTGGTGTTAGAACTCCAGCCCGTCTTGATAGATTAATGATCTTGACCATTGATTCCCAATTTGTATGCCATGAAGAATACCCACCCCTCCCCCTCCTCCAAGTGTGCCGTGAAATAAAATTCAAGTAAACAAGTGAACTTTCATCTTTGGCTTCACAATCAGCACTTCCCAGTCCTGATAGAGCTCGGATCTTGTGTGAAAGTGCTGATTGGAAAAGGGCCACACACTTGCAGTTCAGAATTTTTAATGTATTTTACACATACACCTGGGGATCTATCAACATAAAACATTTATCAAGCTTCACATCTGCAGCCCAATCCCAGCCTGAAATTCCACAGGAGACCCCAGCTCCCTCAGCACTTGAAGACGTCCATCACCAAGCTGAAGATGAAGATCTAGAATGTCTGCGCAAAGAATCAAAAAGTCAAAAAGGTCTTAAAAATTCCAGGGAGGAGTGAGAGAGAGAGGAAAAGGTTGAATAAATAGGGCAGAAGACAGGAAGAAATATAAAAAAAGCATCCAGTAAGGGAAGAAGACAGAGGTAATAAATGGGTACCAATAAAGAAAGGAAGGATGGGCTACAATCAGAGAGGGCGCTGTGGGAGGAGACCTTGAGTGAAATGGGCTCGAGGGAAACCTGAGTCAGAAATCTCAAAAGAAGACCCAAGATGGCAACTGAAGGTTGGTAACCCTGTTGGGTCAGTTGTATACATTCTGAGCAGCAGTGTCCTGTTTGGCAGAGCTGAAGAGCTGAAATTATGCCATTTAAGTTGATATTTGAGGGTATTTATTGCGCAGTGTGGTGTGTTTGACCATCCTTTGCCACAGATGAGCTTTTAAAGAGAAGTGAAGAATCCCGTCCTGATTCAAAGTTAGGCAAAAGGAAGACAATCAGGAGAAAAAAGTGAGGTTTATACACGGTGCAGTGACAGCTTCTTGGCTTTTGGATTTTCGTGGCGTGGTGATGCTTCCTGTCCTGTCTCAGAATGCCGAATTTGAAGGGAGAAGATCTCAAGTGCTGCAGTGGTACCAAGTGAATTGAAGCACTATTTGAATGCAAAACACCATTCTCTCTCCAGCAAGAATATACAGTGCTTTAAGTGCCTGAGAGAACAAAATGTAAAGCAAAATCTAGGTATGAAGGGGAGCATGCAGATAATGTGCAGGAGGCAAATTACCTGGTGGCTGAGCTTCTAGCGGAATTGAAGAAGCTGTGCACCGTTGTACACTATTGTTTACCTTTGTGCACCATTGTACACTAATTGTGTACCGTTGTACACTAGTGTACATCATTGTACACTATTGTACACCATTGTGCATTATTGTACACATTCTATGCTATTGTACACCATTGTACACCATTATACACTATTGTATACCATTGTATACCTTTGTGCATCATTGTATACCATTGCCGAAACGCCAATTCTGCCAGCTTGCAAAAATATTAAGAGTAACATTGGGAGCTGATGTCGCTAAAGAAATCAACAAAGTTCCTCTTATAATGCAACCAAACAGCATATTGACCAAATGTCAGCTGATATGGAACTGATATTGAACAGATGCTTCAAGAGAAATTAGAAATGAGTGGAAAACTTTCCCTGCAGGTGGATAATTCCTCAGGTATTAGCGGACACTGCCAGCTCTCAGCCAGTGTCAGGTACGTTGGCAGGGATCCTTTCCAGGAGTATTTCTGCTTTTGCAAAGAACTGCGGCCAAAAATGAAATCTTTAGTACCACAGCTGTTTATCAGAAGGGAAGCAATCTTAAGTAGACCGAGTGCAATAGCAGCTGCACTAATGGAACAGCTCCCACAACTGGAAATGTCGAAGGATTTGTGAGCAAAATGATGGCACAGAACCTTGAATCCAGGTCAACCATTGTATCCTACGCAGTGAAGCCCTTATTGCCAAAGAATTGCTGTCTGATTTAATCGCAGTATCAGAATGAAAGAATGAAAATCATGAATTATGTAAAATCATGAGCTTTGAAATTGTGCTTATTTGCTATTTTGTGTGAGGAGATGGGAACAGAATATCAGAGTTTACTCACGAACACACAAGTGTGTTAACTGTCTTGGAAAAAGCTCCTCCCATGTTTATGAGCCTATGAATTGCCACACATAGATTTAATATGTGATGGTTCTTGATGGGCTAAGCTTGCGTACTTTTGGATATATTTCAAGGAGAAATTAGATATAGCTCTTTGGGCGAAAAGGATCCAGGGAAATGGGGGAAAGGCAGGATCAGGATATTCAATCTAATGACCATTGTGATCAAAATGAATGATGGAGCAGGCTCGAAGTGCCAAATGGCCTATCCTGTTATTATTTTCTATGCTTCTATATTCAGCCGTGTGAATGAGCTGAATGTTAGAATGCAGGGGGAAAGCTAGAACATTGCCACAGATAAGCTTCAAGACTTCAGATCAAAACTGGCCCCTTGTTTTGTACAAAGTAGCAAATATGAAATATTCAAGCTGGCATCAGTAAATCCTGCTGGCAAAACTGTACTCAAACTCATTTCCACACACCTTAAAATGTGACGAAAGCTTTGAATGCTATTTCACCTCTACAAATATATAAGATTTTGATTGGGTACATGATCTGTTTGGTTCACTTTTTCTAGAATCGTCAAAGAAATTGCCAATAAAAGAACGAGGAATTTGCAAAGGTCAAGATGGATCGAACACTGAAAATGAAGTTTGCAGAGATGCCTCTGGATAAATTTTGGTTGCTTGTGGGACAAGACTACCCATCTGTTTCAAATTGCACTACAACCATATCCTTACTGATCCCCACAACCTCGGGGAGGGTGGGGTGTGCGGGGGCATTCCCAACACTGGCTTATGTCAAAAAACCCATCAGTGAAGCAAGACCTGTGTTGCCCAATCATCAGTTCCTCCCACAGCAAGAGACTGCTCGCAGGGGCAAGTCCAGGGGTCACATTATCGGTAAATGCTGCTCATGGTATTTCCGTCATTTATATGAACTTTCACATTGAGAAATACAGATTTTAAAAGGTGAAAACAATTGGAATCTTTAATGGGAAACCTTTCTAAATTATGTACATTGTCAATAAAAATGTTGTATTTGACTGATAATGTAATCATTGCAAATTTAAAGTAACAAAAACTGTATTAAATGGTAGCTTGACGTGATTTTCAGAGGTTTTAGAGATAAAAAATTTAGCTCGAGGGCAGTTCAGGTGGAGAAAATTGATGTACCTCAATTGTTTTTATACGATAAAGGTGTTTCATGAGGTTAAAAAAAAGGTTGAGAACCATTGCTCTGGTCGCTGCCCTAGTGGGCATAATATCAAATTTTGTAGATAACATGAAACTTGAAAGCATTGTTTTTAACATTTATTTATTAGTATCACAAGTAGGCTTACATTAACACTGCAATGAAATTACTGTGCAAATTCTGTGGTTGCCACACTCCAGTGTTGTTCAGCTACACTGAGGGAAAATTTAGCATGGCCAATTCACCTAACCCTATTAGACTGTGGGAGGAAACCCATGCAGACATGGGGAGAATGTGCAAACTCTGCACAGACAGTGACCTAAGCTAGGAATCGAACCTGTATCACTGGTGCCATGAGGCAGCAGTTCTAACTATTGTGTGAGGGACAATATAGCATGACCAATGCACCTTTCCAGCACGTTGTTCAGACTGTGCGAGGAAAGCGGAGCACCCGGAGGAAACCCACGCAGACACAGGGAAAATGTGCAGATTCTACACAATGACACAAGCTAGGAACTGAACCCAGGCCCCTGATGCTGTGAGGCAGTAATATCGTGCTAACCACTGTGCCAAAGCAGGGGAATAGTGTCAAAAATACAGACGTGCAATGGGTGAACAAGTGGCAGATAAATCTGATGCCGAGAAATGTAAAGTGATTCTGATGTTTTTCTCTTTTAATCCAAGGTGCATCGGTCCACCTTGTTGTCCAACAAGGCGCATGCACACGGTGAGTTGTGTGAGGGCTGCTCTTGGATGTTTCAAAAGTAACCTAGTGCTTCATGTCGTTAGTATACGCTTAAAACTGGACCAGCTGATGGGCAACACGACAGCTCAATGACTATCTCTGTTTGCTGTGCAGATACATGGATTTGGGCCTGTGTCTGTGGGAGTTTGCGCATTCTCAACGTGCTTGCATGGGTTTTCTCCAGGTGCTCCAGTTTCCTCCCACACCCCAAAAATGTGCTTTAGGCTGATTAGTGCAAAAAATTGTCCCTAAATTGTCTCCCCTCAATCTGGTTTCCAATGTGGAGTGCCATAAGCATAGACAAGGGTCACGGGTGGAAGAGGGAACTCACAATGTTAAAATGGCGGCACGGGCTCGTTGGGCCGAAGGGCCTGTTTCCTGTGCAGTGTTGTTCTTTGTTCTTTGATTTATTCTGATAGGAAAAACATGGAGAGACAACATGAAACGAAGGATAACATTCTAAAGTGGTAACATGAATGGAGTAAATGTGTCCAAATTATTGAAGGTGGCATTGCAGGTTGAGAGATTGATAAAAAAACAAACACAGTATCCAGGCCTTTATAAATAAGGGCATAGAGTAGGAACACAAGCAAGTTACATGAAATCTCTACAGCCTCAAGTTCAGTTCCTGCACAGTACTGTCGGAGGATATGATTGCAAGAGAGAGAGCACAGAGAAGTTTCACAAATGGTTGCAGAGATGAGAAGCTTTGGTTAGATCGAGAGGTTAGGGTGGTTGCCATTACTTTCCTTGGAAAAGAGAAGGTTGAGAGGAGATTTAAGAAGAGATATTCATAATCACGTGGGGTCTGGGCAGGCAGGCACCATTGACACCACCATATTGGGTTGGATCTCAGACAATAACAAGTCAGAGTACAGGAATGAGATAGAGAATCTGGAGCGACAACAATAATCTCTCCCTCAGTGTCAACAAATGGAGATTATAATTGACTTCAGGAAGCATAGTGGAGGACATGTCTCTGTCTACATTTAACAGGGATGAAGTAGAAAGGATCGAGAGCTTCAGATTTTGTCCTGATTTCCTCCCCCCACCCCCATGCCAACATTATAGTTAAAAAAGCCCACTAACGCCTCTACTTTCTCAGAACAATTCTCCTGAACAATTGGGACTCATTCTGGGATAGGTGGGACCTCTACAAGAGAGATGGTCTACACCTGAACCAGAGGGGAACCAATATCTTGGAGGGAAAATTTGCAAAGGCTATGCAGGGAGCTTTAAACAGATTCAGAGGGGGGGTGGGATCCTGAGTAGTTTCGATGTTAAGAGGGACGAGAACAGGGGGGTCATAGATGAGAACTGTAAAACACAGCAGCATACGGATGGAGTAGGGCATGGTTTGAAATGCATATACTTTAATGCAAGAAGTATTCGCAATAAGGCGGAGGGACTTGCAGCTTGGACCAGTACCTGGAACTTCGATGTTGTGGCCATTTCAGAGACATGGATAGAGCAGGGACAGGAATGGATGTTGCAGGTTCCGGGGTTCAAATGCTTCAGTTGGAGTAGAGAAGGAGGTAGAAGGGGGGGAGGAGTGGCATTATTAGTTAAAGACTGTATCACAGTGACAGAAAGGAAGTTTGATGAGGACTTGTCTGTTGAGGTAGTATGGGCTGAGGTTAGAAACAGGAGAGGAGAGGTCACCCTGTTGGGAGTCTTTTATAGACCTCCTAAAAGTCCTAGAGAGGTAGAGGAAAGGATTGCAAAGTCGATCCTGGACAGGAGTGAAAGTAATAGGGTAATTGTTATGGGGGACTTTAACTTTACTAATATTGATTGGAATAGCTAAAGCTCTAGCTCGTTAGAGGGGTCAGTTTTTGTGCAAAGTGTGCAGGAAGGTTTTTTGACTCAGTATGTAGATAGGCCAACTAGAGGTGAGGCTACATTGGATTTGGTGCTGGGCAATGAGCCAGACCAGGTGTTAGGCTTGGAAGTTGGTGAACATTTTGGTGATAGTGACCACAATTCAGTTACGTTCACCTTAGTGATGGATAGGGATAGGCATGAAGCTGGGGGCAGTAGTTATAGCTGGGGGAATGGTAATTATGAGGCCATAAGGAGGGAATTAGGGTGCATAGGTTGGACTAGGAAACTACAGGGACTGGGAACATCTGAAATGTGGAGCTTATTCAAGGAGCAGCTACTGCGAGTCCTTGATAAGTATGTCCCTGTCAGGCAAGGAGGAAATGGTCGAGTAAGGGAACCATGGTGTACTAAAAAAGTTAATTCGCTGGTTAAAAGGAAAAAGGAGGCTTATGTCAGGATGAGGCTTGAAGGCTCAGTTAGTGCAATGGATAGCTATAGATTAGCCAGGAGTGAGCTAAAGAGTGAGTTGAGGAGAGCTAAAAGGGGACATGAGAAGACTTTGGCTGATAGGATCAAGGAGAATCCTAAAGCTTTCTTTAGATATGTTAAGAATAGAAGATTGGTTAGGGCAAGGTTAGGGCCAGTCATGGACAGCAGTGGGAAGTTGTGCGTGGAGCCTGAAGAGATTGGAGAGGCACTGAACAAATATTTCTCTTCGGTATTCACGCAGGGAGATGTAAATGTAGTTGTGGAGAACACTGGGATACAGGGTTGCAAACTGGAAAGTATTGAAGTAGATAAGGAGGATGTGCTAGATATTCTTGAGGGTTTGAAGTTAGATAAGTCCCCTGGGCCGGACGGGATTTACCCTAGGATTCTCTGGGAGGCAAGAGAGGCGATTGCAGAGCCTCTGGCTCTGATCTTCAGGTCGTCGTTGGTTACGGGTGTGGTTCCGGAGGACTGGAGGATAACGAATGTGGTCCCATTGTTCAAGAAGGGGAAGAGAGACCTTCCAGGGAATTATAGGCCAGTGAGTCTTACTTCTGTTGTGGGCAAAGTATTGGAGAGAATTATTAGGGATAGGACTTATAGTTATTTAGAGAGAAATGAATTGATTGGGGATAGTCAGCATGGTTTTGTGAAGGGTAGGTCGTGCCTTACTAACCTTATTGAGTTTTTTGAAAAAGTGACCAAAGAGGTGGATGGAGGTAAGGCAGTTGATGTGGTATATATGGACTTCAGTAAGGCGTTCGATAAGGTGGCCCATGGAAGGCTTCTGCAGAAAATGCAGATGTATGGGATTGAGGGTGATTCACACAGGAGAAAGACAATGTTGTCGGGGTGAATACTGCGATACTAGGTTGTAGACTGGGCAGGATTGAGGTTCATAAGGAGGAGGTGTTAGCGAATCTTGAGGGTATGAAAATTGATAAGTCCCCTGGGCCAGATGGGATTTACCCTAGGATTCTCTGGGAGGCTAGAGAGGAGATTGCAGAGCCTTTGGCTTTGATCTTCATGTCGTTGTTAACAGGTGTGAGTATATACCTGTCTATACTCACAGGTATAGTGCCAGAAGACTGGAGGATGGCAAATGTTGTCCCTTTGTTCAAAAAGGGGAGTAGGGACCATCCTGGAAATTATAGACCGGTGAGCCTGACTTCTGTTGTGGGCAAAGTCTTGGAAAGAATTATAAGGGATAGGATTTATAAGCATCTAGAGAGAAATAAATTGATTAGGGATAGTCAGCACGGTTTTGTGAAGGGTAGGTCGTGCCTCACAAACCTTATTGAGTTTTTTGAGGAGGTGACCAAAGAGGTAGATAAGGGTAAGGCAGTTGATGTAGTGTATATGGATTTTAGCAAAGCGTTTGATAAGGTTCCCCATGGTAGGCTACTGCAGAAAGTGCAGATGCATGGGATTGAAGGTGATTTAGCAGTTTGGATTAGGAATTGGCTAGCTGATAGAAGACAGAGGGTGGTGGTTGATGGGAAATATTCAACCTGGAGTGCAGTTACAAGTGGTGTACCTCAAGGATCTGTTTTAGGGCCACTGCTGTTTGTCATTTTTATAAATGACCTAGATGAGGGTGTAGAGGGTTGGATTAGTAAATTTGCTGACGATACCAAAGTGGGGGGAGTTGTAGACAGCGAGGATGGATGTTACAGTTTGCAGAGGGACATAGATAGGTTGCAGAGCTGGGCCGTGAGGTGGCAAATGGAATTCAATACGGATAAGTGTGAGGTGATTCACTTTGGTAGGAATAACAGGCATATGAAATATAGGGCTAATGGAAGGACCCTTAATAGTGTTGTCGAGCAGAGGGATCTTGGGGTACAAGTACATAGCTCTTTGAAAGTTGGCACCCAGGTTGATAAAGTTGTTAAGAAGGCGTACGGTGTGTTAGCTTTTATTGGTAGAGGGATTGAATTTAGGAGCCGTGAGGTTATGTTACAACTGTACAAAACTCTGGTGCGGCCGCACTTGGAGTATTGCGTACAGTTCTGGTCGCCGCATTATAAGAAAGATGTGGAAGCATTGGAAAGGGTGCAGAGGAGGTTTACCAGGATGTTGCCTGGTATGGTGGGAAGGCCTTATGAGGAAAGGCTGAGGGACCTGAGGTTATTTTCATTAGAGAGAAGAAGGTTACGCGGTGACCTAATTGAGGCGTATAAGATGATCAAAGGACTGGATAGGGTGGATAGTGAGAGCCTTTTTCCTCGGATGGTGATGACCAACATGAGGGGACATAACTTTAAATTAAGAGGTGGTAGTTATAGGACGGATGTCAGAGGCAGGTTCTTTACACAGAGGGTGGTGAGGGCGTGGAATGCCCTGCCTGCAGCAGTTGTGGACTCACCTACTTTGGGGGCATTCAAATGTTCGGTGGATAGGCATATGGATGATATTGGAATAGTTTAGGTTAGAGGGTCCACTGGCCGGCGCAACATCGAGGGCCGAAGGGCCTGTACTGCGCTGTAATGTTCTATGTTCTAGCTAATTGGATTAGGAATTGGCTAGCAGATAGAAGACAGAGGGTGGTGGTTGATGGGAGATATTCATCGTGGATTTCGGTTACTAGTGGTGTACCTCAGGATTCTGTTTTGGAGCCCCTGCTGTTTGTAATTTTTATAAATGATCTGGATGAGGGTATTGAAGGATGGATTAGTAAATTTGCGGATGACACCAAAGTCGGAGGAGTGGTAGATAGTGAAGAGGGGTGTTCTAGTTTGCAGAGAGACTTGGACAAGTTGCAGAGCTGGGCCGAGAGGTGGCAAATGGAGTTTAATGTGGAAAAGTGTGAGGTAATTCACTTCGGCAGGAATAACAAATGTGTAGAGTATAGGGCTAATGGTAGGACTCTTAATAGTGTTGATGAACAGAGGGATCTTGGTGTATGTGTGCATAGATCCCTGAAAGTTGGCAATCAAGTCGATAAGGTTGTTAAGAAGGCATACGGAGTCTTAGCTTTTATTGGTAGGGGGATTGAATTTCGGAGCCGCAACGTCATGTTGCAACTGTACAAAACTGTAGTGCGGCCGCACTTGGAGTATTGTGTACAATTCTGGTCCCCGCATTATAAGAAAGATGTGGAGGCATTGGAGAGGGTACAGAGGAGGTTTACCAGGATGTTGCCTGGTATGGAAGGCAGGTCTTATGAAGAGAGGCTGAAGGATTTGAGGTTGTTTTCGTTAGAAAGAAGGAGGCTAAGAGGAGACCTTATTGAAACATATAAGATGATTAGAGGTTTAGATAGGGTGGACAGTGATAGCCTTTTTCCTAGGATGGAGAAAGCTCGCACGAGGGGACATAGCTTTAAATTAAGGGGTGGTGGTTTTAGGATGGATGTCAGAGGTAGGTTCTTTACCCAGAGGGTGGTAAGGGTATGGAATGCCTTGCCTGCGTCAGTTGTAGATGCGCCAAATTTGGTGGCGTTTAAGAGGTTAGTAGATAAGTTTATGGATGAAAAGGGAATGGTTTAGTTTAGAGGATCACTGCTTGTTCCTAATTGGTCGGCGCAACATCAAGGGCCAAAGGGCCTGTTCTGCGCTGTAATGTTCTATGTTCTATGACTAAGGAAATTTGGCATGATTCTCACTAATTTTTAGTAGAAACACCGTAGAAAGCATTCTTTCTGGTTGTATCACAGCTTGGTATGGCTCTTGTTCTGCCCACAACCTCAAGGAACTATAAAAGGTCATGAATGTAGCCCAATCCATCACGCAAACCTGCTTCCCATCCATTAATTCTGTCTACACTTCCCACTGCCTCAGCAAAGCAGCCAGCATAATTAAGGATTCCATTCCCCAGGCATTCTCTCTTTCACCTTATTCCGTCGAGAAAAAGACACAGAAGTCTGAGGTCATGTACCAACCAATTCAAGAACAGCTTCTTCCCTGCTACCATCAGACTTTTGAGTGAACTTACTTTGCATTAAGTTGATCTTTCTCTACACCCTAGCTATGACTGTAACACTACACTCTGCACTCTCTCCTTTCCTTCTGTATGAATGGTATGCTTTGCCTGTATAGTACGCAAGAAACAATACTTTTCACTGTATACTAATACGTGCGACAATAATAAATCAAATTAAATTGGAGTGAATAGGGAGAAAGAATCAAGGACGACAGACACTATTTAATGGTTATGGCAGAAGAAATGGCGATATGAGAAAAAAACTTTCTACACAGCATTGTGATCTGGAATGCTCTATCCAAGAGGGCAGTGGAGGTAGATTCAATTGTGGCTTTTATTATCATTCATCATCTGAAGAAAAGACTAAGGCTAAGGAGAAAAGACAGGATTGTGGCACTAGATGCGGAGGGCCAGTATGGACATCGCATGCTGAATGGCCTCCTTCTGTGCTGTAACCATTCTATCAATGCATAAGATTTACAATGATGATATCAGAAATACCCAGAGGGTAGTAAGGGCGTGGAATGCCCTGCCTGCAGTTGTGGAATCGCCAAGTTTATGGGCATTCAAATGGTCATTGGATAAGCGTATGGATAATATTGGTATAGTTTAGGTTAGAGGGTCATTAGATTGGTTCTACTGGTCGGCGCAACATCGAGGGCCAAAGGGCCTGTACTGCGTAGTAATGTTGTATGTTCCATGAAACATGTACTTACGTGTTTTAAGGAAAGGATTGATGGGGGAGTAAGATGCTCTTTTGGAGAGTCAGAGCAAACTTGATGAGCCAAGTGGTCTCCTTCTGCACTGCAGCAATTCCACGGTTCTATGGTTCTTGTAAATGAGCCTGCAAATCAAAACTGGGACATTCTGGTGTAGTACTGTTCACTGCTCCATTGGGAAAGGCATTTATGAACTGTGTCACTGGGAGAGGAGTCGAAGGAAAGTGGATTTTTCTAATCCATCTCTAACATACGCAGCAAGTGTTGAATATAAGAGAAGTGAATAGGATCTAACTCACCAAGTAAAGGCCAGACACAATATTACTTTGCAATTTCAACATGGTTCTAATGCATTAGTTGTACTAACGGGTAGAAATTTAGAAGTACACAGTGTGCTTGTAAATAGCCAGTTCTTTCGAAAATAGGTTCAGATGTTTATTTGTAGAAAGTTCAATGGTTGTTTGTTCTCCTAATCAGATGGTTGAACAGAGCTCTGAACGTCACAATCAGTAACGCCTCTTCGATAAGTGCTTGTTTCTGATTTTTAAAAATGCACAAAACATACTTTCATAAGCCGTCTCCCAACTGCTTCGCTGTCTCTCAGACCCGAACAGGATGATGTTCTACAGGGTGAGGGCTGACATCTTTGTCAAGTACGAAGATAAACTACAAAGGCTGGATTAGGCCATTCAACCTTTCGAGACTGTTCCTCCATTCAACAAGGTAATCTTCTTACTTCCAGCATCCTCCATTTCCCCCACATCCCTCAATCCCCACGGGTGTTCAAAAATAAAATCGACTTGTCTTGAATATGCTTAATGACTGAACTTCCACAGTTCCGTGGACTAGAGAATTTCAAAGATTCACTGTGTAGTAATTGTTCACTTTAACAGGCCAACATTGGGAGGGTGATGTGACCCAATTACCCAATGGAGAGCGAGTGCAGGGATCTCAGTGCATAGTGCGAGTTTTTGCAGCCAAAGTGTTTTCTAGAACTGGAAGAGTTATCATCGTGAAAGTACTCTGTAAATAAACCATTATAGTTTGTTATACTAACTGGTCTCCAATTGACAATGAGGTAAATCAGAATGACTCCATTTGCAGTGGGGAATTTGAAGAGAACATTGGTGCAAAATTGCAGAGTGAATCAGGTTGAACCTAGCCCGAAAAAGAGGGAGCAGGCATGCCTCTCCTTGCTAAGCTAGAAGCCTTTGCCCTAATCACTGAGAATTGGGTATGGTGTGCGGAATGGTTAGAGCATTTTTGCAGGGTTAATGGAATAGAGGGGAAGGATTAGTAGAAATTATTTCTTGCATGTGGGGCCCAGATGTATAACTTGATCCAAAGTTTAACGTCCCCAGGTGTTCCCAACACAAAGACATTTGCAGAGCTCATTATCATCCTAAAACCTTAGTAACACTTTATAAAGACATTGTTTTTTACAGGGACGGCCTAGGGTGAGTCCTGGAATTATAGAGGTTTGCAGCATAGAAATAGCCCTTTGGGCCAACTTGTCCATGCCGCCCCTCTTATTAACCACTAAGTTAGTCCCAATTGCCCGCATTTGGTTCACATCCTTCTATGCCCATCTTACCAATGTAACTTTCTAAATGCCTTTTAAACAACAAAATTGTATCTCCTCTGCTACTAGCTCTGGCAGCTTGTTCCAGAAACTCACCATCGTCTGTGTGAAATAATTGTCTCTCTGAACCCTTTTGTATCTCTTCCCTCTTCCTTAAACCAATGCCGTCTAATTTTTAACTCTCCTATCTTTGGGAAAAGGTATTGACTATCTAAGTGATTTATGCCCTTCATTATTTTATAGACCTCTATTAGATCACCCCTAAGCTTTCTACTGTCCTGGGAAAGAAATCCCAGTCTATCCAGCCTCTCCTTATGACTCAAACCCTCAAGTCCTGATACATCCTAGAAAATCTTTTCCGCACTCTTTCTAGTTCAATAATATCCTTTCTATAATAGGATGACCAGAATTCCATTGCAGTTTTCATAGCAAAGGTTGAAGCAGGTTGCAGAGCATTGCAATTTTGGGTTAGTTTTAAAAGACATGTTAAGAGATTGATCAATAAGTGGTGTAAATAGTGCAGCCAGATAACCCAACACATTTCACCAGTGAATTAACAGCAACATTTGACTTCAAACCATGTGAGGAGACAGTAGAGCAAAAAAGGTAGGTTTTAAGAGGTGAGAGAGAGAGGTGATGAGGTTTAGGGAAGGAATTCCAAAGCTTAGGGCCTTGGTATCTGAAGGCATGGCCACCAATTGTCACAATATAGGTACAAGCCTTGTAGGCTTGTTCTTCCAAAGACTTGACCAATTTACATAGAAACATAGGAAATAGAAGCAGGTGTACACCATTCAGCCCTTCAAGCTTGCTCCACTATTCATTATGATCGTAGCTGATCATCAAATTCAATACCCTGATTCCTTCCTTCCCCATGTGTATCTCTCGATCCCTTTAGCCCTGATATAATCCCTTTGTTTTGGCCAGCTCTGACATTTTGGCCTCAACTACTTTCTGTGGTGGTGAATTTCACATATTCATCACTCTCTGGGTGAAGATATTTCTCCTCACCTCAGTCCTAAAAGGTTTACCCCTTATCCTTAAACTATGACCCCCAGTTCTGGACACCCCGATCATGGGGAACAGTCTTTCTCAATCTACCCTGTCTCACCCTATTAGAATTGAATACGAGATCACCTCTCACTCTTCTAAACACTAATGAATATAATCCTAACCAACTTAGTCTCTCCTCATATGACAGACCTGCTATCCCAGGAATCAGTTTGGTAAACCTTCGCTGTACTCCCTGTATAGCAAGGACATCCTTCCTTAGACATGGACACCAAACCTGTATACAATGCTCCAGGTGTGGTCTCACCAATGCCCTATACAATTGCAGTAAAACATCTCTATCCCTATACTCAAATCCTCTTGCTATGAAGGCTAATATACCATTTGCCTTCTTTATTGCCCACTGTACTTATGCACTTACTTTCAGTGACTGATGCACAAGGATACCAAGATCTTGTTGAGTATCCATCTGTTTCAAGTTATGCCCATTCAAATAATAATCTAACTTCCTATTTTTGTTATCAAAATGGATAACCTCACAATTATCTACATTGTACAGCATCTGCCATGGGGATGCACACTCATTCAGCCTGTCCAATCAGTTGAAGCATCCCTGTATCCTCCTCGCAGCTCACCCTCTTACCCAATCATCTGCAAATTTGGAGAGAATAGTTCCTTCCTCCAAATCATTAACATATAATGTGAACAGTTGGAGTCCTAGCACCGGTATCTTGCTAATCATTTCTGCCAAGTGGGAAAAGACCCATTTTTGCTTCCTATCTGCTATCTATCTCAAGACACTACCAGCAATCCCATGCACTTTAACTTTACATAGTAATCTGTTATGTGAGACCTTGTTGAAAGCCTTTTGAAAATCTAAATAAACTACATCCACCCATTCTCCTACTGGTCAACTCTACTGGTTACATCCTCAAAGAATTCCAACGGATTTGTCGAGCACGATTTCTTTTATGTAAATCTCTGCAGAGTTTGTCTGATACTATCACTGCTTTCCAAACGCTGTGCTTTAAAACCCTAGTTGGGATTATTTGCGGAGAGTTTATAGAGGTACATAGAGTGATTGATGTTGAGTGGTGACCAAAGAGTGTACCTTACCACTCTGTGCTACTATTTAAGCTTACTTTAAAACTATGAGGATAGCAGAGTGCAGTGGTTCTAATAACTGGACTTGTAATCAAGAGGACATTAACGAAAATCTCCCCATGGCAGTTTCAGGGTTTTGAATTTAATTTCAGAAGATTGTGGAATGAGAGCACTCCCCATTACCACCACCACCACCACCCCTCCCCACCCCGCCCGCCTCACTAGTTCACTAATTCCCATCAGTGCTGCCCTCTATTGCAGTGGGTTATATATGATACCCATCATATACCAACGCATGGTTGATTCTTAACTACCCTGAAGCACAAACAAGTCTTGCAATATATCTGTGAGTTAGCAGGTCCATTATCACCACAAGCATCTGCGAGTAACTAGGCCTAAGTAATAAACATTGGGGCTTTGCTAAAGAGGCCACCAGGCTGGAATAATTCCTTTGACTGCTTCCCAACTTGCCCACAATTTTGGTCCCATTCAAAATAAGCACAAATAATTTAAGTATTATTCTAATCCAGTACTGATTAAAAACCTTAGGGAATATCTATGTTGATGATTTAACATTTCAGTAAATAATACTGGAAACACAAAGTCAAGAAGGTAATCAGCAGGAGGAAGATGTTCTACATCTTTGTCTGCTTGCTGACTGTGCTGAGCAAGATACTTTTATTTGATGTTAGGATTTCCTCTTCTTTGTCCTCCTCAGGTCTTTCCAGCTCCTCTGAATTCATGTATTTGTAGAAGTAAGCCATGATGGAGAAAATGATGGAGACAACAAATAGAAGGCAGGCAAATAGCACAAACTCAGCCCACTGTGGAGGTGAAACAAGAGGCGTATTATAATTCACATCATCCATCCGCTCACCACAGAAGGAAGCCATTTATCCCATTGTGCCTCTTTCAAAGACTTTTCCTGCTCCTGCTCAAAGCTAGCACGAGGGGACACAGCTTTAAATTAAGAGGTGATAGTTATAGGACAGATATCAGAGGTAGGTTCTTTACCCAAAGGGTGGTTCGGGAGTGGAATGCCCTGCCTGCAGCAGTTGTAGATGCGCCAAGTTTGGTGGCATTTAAGAGGTTAGTTGATAAGTATATAGAAGAGAAGGGAATGGTTTAGTTTGGAGGGGCATTGCTTTTTATATTGGTCGGCGCAACATCGAAGGCCAAAGGGCCTGTTCTGTGCTGTAATGTTCTATGTTCTATGTTCTATTAACCAACCTACTGACAGGGAACTGGTGGTGCCACGATAATGTTAGAAAAACAAAGGTAGTTTTAGGAGATTAATATTTCCATTGGTAAACAATAGAAATAAGTTTTGGTTTTGAGTGTGTTTGATTTAGTGTTTCTGGGTAAGGAAGGGGAAAATTTAAATTAGGTTCATGCTGGATGAAGATATTTGTATGTGTGACTGTTGGTTCAGTACAAACAGTGCATCTATTGTGCTTAGAGAGGGTTATGGCTAAATAAGCTAACTGAAGGATGTGACCAAATATTAAAGCAAAATACTGTGGATGCTGGAATCTGAAGCAAAAACAGCAAAATGCTGGAAAATCTCAGCTATCTGACAGCATCTATGAAAGCCAACCTTTCGAGTCTAGTTGACCCTTTGTCAGAGCTGCTTAACAACTGGCCACTCTTTTAAGGTAAAAAGGCTTTTTAAATTTAGCTTTTAACTAAATTGATTGGCAGTTGAAGATAGGACAGCAGGTCCCACCAGGGAGATCATCACACTTGGTCCCCCTTGGTGGGAACCATATGAGATCCCCATTGGTGTGTATGGCAGAGTCGGAAACAATAGTGAGTCTGGATAATATTGCCCCAGGCTCACTAAATAGATTTAAGTCAGGTTTTGAATATTGTAATCGGCCTCGTGCTGTTCTCCGCTAAAACTGATTGTGTCAGAAACAGTGGCTTGGGACCAGCCAAGTGCCAGTTGTGAATCCTGTTTTTGGTTTCCTGTCGGCACTTCCTGTCCCACTACACTATTTGACCAGTGTAGCGAGGGGGGAAATTCGAGTTCTTTAACACTGTTTCTCTCTCCATAAATGCTGCCAGACCTGCCGGGTTTTTCCAGCATTTTCTGTTCCGATTTGTGATTTCCAGCATCCGCAGCATTTTGCTTACACTATTGTGTGAGAATCTCGTACCTGCTCCAGGAATGCAGCTTTGGCCACAATAAGTACCAGGACATTTCCAAAGGCAACTGTTAGGAGCCAGCCAGACTGGAGAACCGCCTTCATGTTCAAGGGAGCCTGGAATGACAAAAATGGCAGTGGGTTTGCATTGCAGAAAAGCTTTCTCTCCAACAAATTAAGAAATGCGAAAAACACTTGCAGAGTGATGGAGCACAGAATGGAGGCCATTCTGCCCGTCATGCATGTGTCAGATTTTTGAAACATTCTCAGATTTGTCACACTCCCCCGCTCTCTTTTCATCTCTCATAGATGCACCATAAAAAAGGCGTTCTTTTTGGTTGTATTACAGCTTGGCATGGGTCCTGCTCTGCTCGAGGTCACAAGAAACTACCCAGGGTTGTGAACGAAGCCCAGTCCCATCACACAAATCAGCCTCCCATCCATTGTTCTTCCCTGCTGCCATCAGACCTTTGAATGGATCTACCTCATATTAACTTGATCTTTCTATACAGCCTAGTTACGATTGTAACACCACATTTTGCACCCTCTCCTTTCCTTCTCTCCTATGTACTCTATGAACAGTATGCTTTGTCTGTACAGCGTGCAAGGAACAATACTTTTCACTATATACCAACACATGTGACAATAATAAATCAAATCAAATCAAAATCTCCCATGCATGCAAATAATTCTCCAGTTCCTTTTTGAAATGACTATTGATTCTGCTTCCACGCACCCTTTCTGACACTGCATAACAACTCACTGTGAAAAAAAAGAAAATAATTATCTCCCCCTTCAGTTATTTTGATAATTAAATTCTCACTTGCAAACTAACCAGGCTCAATAATCAGAAACTGCAGAAACATGGGATTGCACAGTGCTTAGCTGTGAGTGTGGGACAGAATGTTGACACACAGTATGAGTCATTAAAGATATGACATGTGGTTAGTGCAGTGTCTATGAGAGGAAAAGTGCTGTTAGACCAACTGCTCCCAAAGCTCCCAGTATAGGTATTTTCCTCGCTTCATGCCTATGTGTGTTGTAGACTCACTGACAGATATTCTGTCAGAGAGGCTACAACATACCCAGGCACGAGGCTTAAGGAATAGCAGCAGGAAAGAATTGAACAGAGCCGTAAAGCCTGTCTCATCATTCAGCAAATCATAGTTGATCTCTTTTGTCAACCAGCTCTTACACAATCTCCAGATCCCTTCATTCTCTTGGTGTCCAAAAACCCTAAATGATTGAATTGAATACACTGATACAAGTCTATAAAATTACGTAGATAGAGTTGACGGATTCTTTTTTTCCCAGAGTTGAAATGTCTAACAGTAGGCATGCACCTAAGGTAGAAGGGGAAAGTTTTTTTACACAGAGCGTGATAGGTGTCTGGAACATGCTGCCAGGGCAATGGTGGAGGCAGATGTAATTGGGGCGGTTAAGGGATATTTACGTAAGCACATGAATATAAAAGGCATAGAGAGATATGGACCAAGGGCAGGCACAAGGGATTAGTCTAATTTGGCTTCATGTTTGGCACAATATCGTGGGCCAAAGGGCCTGTTCCTGTACTGTTTTATGTATTGTTTGATGTTCTATACTGGAGCATCCAATGTACTCTGAGGTAGAAATTTCCAAAGATTCAATACATCTGAACAATAATCTCCTCAGCTTTGCCTAAATGATCACCCCTTTATCCCTAGACTATTCCCTTTGAAAAATGCAGGACATTTCTTAAGTGGTGAGAAGCGTTGATGTCCAATGGGACCTGGCTATCTTAATGCCAACATGCAAATGTAGCAAGCACGTAGGAAGGCAAATGGTATGTTAGCCTTTATTATGAGAGAATTTGAGTTCAGGAATAAAAATGTCTTGCTGCAGTTGTATCAATCTTGGTGAGACCGCATCTGGAGTATGATGTATGGTTTTGGTCTTGGCATAGAGAGAGTTCAAAAAAAGTTCACAAACGGATTCTTGAGATTACAGGATTATCCCATGTGGAGAGGTTGAGGAGACTGGGCCTGTACTCACTGGGGTTTCAAAGAATGAGAGGTGATCTCATTGAAACATATCAAATCCTTACATGGTTCAACAGTGTAAATGCCGGAAGGATATTTTCTTTGGGACGATGGAGTGGGATGGGTGGGGGGGGGTAGGTTTTAGAATCTAGAAACAGTCTTAGAATAAGAAGAAGACCAACAATGAAGGATGGAGGACAGAAATGAGGAGAAATTTCTTCACTCAGAGGGTGATGAATCTTTGGAATTCTCTATACCAGAAAGCATGGGGGCCGTATCATTGAGTATGTTCGAAGCAGGATGGAACAATTTCTAAACATTAAGGACATCTAGGGATATGAGAGGATAATGCAGGAAAATGAGATTGAAGTTGATGATCAGACATGATCTAGTTTAATAATACGGCAGCCTCAAGGAGCTGAATGGCCTACTCCTGCTTCTATTTCCTGTGTTCCTATGTTCTAGGTTCTGGAGCCTGAGGAAACAGCTCTCAACATCTATGGCATTGAGCCTTCTAAACATTATGTAGATGTCAATGGGATCACGGCCCAATCTACTAAATTCCAGAGAACATAAACCAGGTTAATTAATTTCTCCTCACTGGGCAAAGCTCTCATCTTAGCAACCAGTCCAGTGAACTCTCCTTTTATCTGCTCTGGGATAAGTGAAAAGATGGTAGAATCATCATAAAATCATAGAAACCTGCAGTGCAGAAGGAGGCCATTTGGCCAATTGAATCTGTACTGACCACAATCCCAATCAGGCCCTATCGCCATGCATTTACATTAACTAATCCCCGTGACACTAAGGGGCAATTTAGCACGGTCAATCTGCTTAACCTGCATATCTTTGGAATGTGGGAGGAAGCCGGAGCATCCGGAGAAAATCCACACAGACAAAGAGGGAATGTGCACACAGACAGTGATCCAAGCCAGGAATTGAACCCGGATTCCCCAGTGCTATGAGGCAGCAGTGTTAACCACTGTGCCACCCACAAGATCCTCAGAAAATGAGGCCAGGTGTGGTCTCACAAATATCCTGTGTTTATGTGTTGTTAAATTTATTGTTAACAATGAAGATAATGGGCATTGTTCCATTAAGTACTGGCATTGCACAGAAAGAATCATGGGGGAGGCGGGTGGTGGGGACATGTATGTGAGGAGGAAGGAGAACCTTCTTGTGGGCCTGCTTCTGGGTCTAGCCAAGATGACCATTAACGGGTCCGGGGAGCGGGCAAGTGAGGGGGTAGGATGGCCCGATCGTCTGTCCCTCTTCCACTGTTATATTCACAGCGGGTGTCCTTGGAGAAGGAGCATGCGGTATCCGCTGGCATCATTGAGGCCTTCCCAATCAGTGGGCATCGCGGAAGCTGGAGTGTGTGCTCAGCTCTCACAATGTCATTTCAATTTGTTTCCTGAGCTAGAGGGGGACTATTATCGACTAACAATTGGTTCCATTGCTTTTTCTCACTTGTTAATTTATTAAATTATTCCAAATGATGTACTGAAAAGTGGAGCCATGGGTGGAGTGGAGTGTGGCAGGGGCGCACTGGGGCAAGGGCGCGGTGGGGCAGGGTGGAGATTTGGTGGGGTGGGGTGTGCGGTGGGATGGGGCAGGGGTGTGGTGGGGTGGGGAGGAACTCTTCTTTGTGAAGCCTGTGTTTAGGCCTGGCCTTTGAGAGGTGCAGGCAGCGTGAGGCAGGTGCTCTTTAAGCATGAGAATACAGTGTCCACTGGCATGATGGAGGCCTCCCATGGTCTGTTGGAAGCCTCATCATTAGTCCTCAAAATGACATCTTGTTTCGATTTGCTAAGTTGCCTTTAAAATGTTTGCTTTTTGTTACAATGTCCCGAGTGGTGAATTTGTCCTTTTTTTTATTCATTAATGAGACATGGGTATCGCTTGCTGGCCAGTATTTATTGCCCATCACTAGGTGCCCAGGGGTAGTTGAGAGTTAATCACATTGCTGTGGCTCTGGAGTCACATGTAGGTCAGACTGGGTAAGGACAGCAGATTTCCTTCTCTATAAGACATTAGTGAACCAGATGGGTTTTTCTGACAATCGACAATGGTTTCATGGTCATTAGTAGATTCTTAATTCCAAATTGTATTCATTGTCTTCACTCTCAAGAGCATAGGGAGAGTCAGCCAGGACCTGGCGCAGTAGTTAGCAGCAAAGATCTAAGAGTCTGCATCCTATGAATAAGCCTACCACCAAGATCAAGGGCTGAGATTTCTCTGTGAAAAGTTCACATACTTTTGACTGGCATACCACATCTCCAACCACAGCGGGACCAGAAAATCCTAACCAAGAATTGTCTTGTTCTGTATGTGAGGATCTGTCTTGGATCTGTTTAATACCCTGTGTAATTGTAGCAATACATTTTTAATCCCATAGACGAGTCTGTTTGTAATAAAGGCCAACATACCATTTGCCTTCTGAACTGCTTGCTGTATCTGCATGTTCGCATTCTGTGTTATTTTAGCTGCCCACTTTATACTGAAGCAGTCCACGTTCAAATGCAATAGGATTTGGATAATATCCAGGCTGACAAATGGCAAGTAACATTTGCATCACATAAAAGCCACTGAACATTTGTAGTGACCATGACCAATAAGCGACACTCTAACCATCAACCTTTGACATTCAATGGTGTTACCATCACTGAATCCCCCACTGTTAACATCCTTGGGGTGCTATTGACCAGAAGCTCAACTGGACTCACCACATAGACACAATAGCTACAAAAGCAGGTCAGAGGCTGGGAATACTATAGTGAGTAACTCACCTCCTGACTCCCCAAAGCCTATCTACAAGGCACAAGTCAGAAATGTGACGGAATATTCCCCACTTGTCTGGATGGGTGCAGCTCCAACAATCCCTCCACCACTGACGCCCAGTGGCAGCAGTGTGTACTATCTACAAGATGCACTGCAGCACTTCAACAAAGATCCTTAGACAGCACCTTCCAAACCCACAACCACTTCCATCTAGAAGGACAACACAACAGATACAAGGGAACACCACCACCTGCAAATTCCCCTCCAAGCCACTCACCATCCTAACTTGGAAATATATTGCCATTATTCCGCAGTCGCTGAGTCAAAATCCTGGAATTCCCTCCCAAATGGCATTGTGGGTCAACCCATAGAACATGGACTGCAGCGATTCAAGAAGGCAGCTCACCACCACCTTCTCAAGGGTAATTAGGAATGGGCAATAAATTCTGGCCAGCCATGTCCCATCAATGAATAAAAAATATTACTAGGGTACCCAAATCTCTCTGAAATTGAATATTTAGAAATTTTTGACCATTTAAAGATATCCTGATCTGCTCTTCTCACTATCAAAGTGAATCATCTCCTACTTCTCCACGTTACATTCCATTTGCTGTTTTCTTTTCTAAGCATTTAGCTTGCCTATCTCTTTGTGGCCTCTTTGTTCCTCCTTACAGCTTGCATTCCCACCTAACTTTGTGTCAGCACATCTGCATACAATTCACTCAGTCCCTCAGTTTAGCCATCGATGTGGATTGTAAATAAATCAGGTTCAAGCTGCCATCTTGAAAATGTCCCCTTTGTCCCTTGTCACCTCTCACTCTTTCTGTTCATTAATCAATCCTCTCCATGTCTTCATATCACCCTTTACATTCAGGAAGTGGAAAGGAGAAAATGCCCCTGTCTACATCAATGGGAACAAAGTAGAAGGGGTTGAGAGCTTTAAGATTTTAGGTGTCCAGATCACCCACAACCTGTCCTGGTCCCCCCATGCTGATACTTTTGTTAAGAAAGCCCACCAATGCCTTTACTTTCTCAGAAGACGAATGAAATTTGACACGTCAGCTACAACTCTCACCACCTTTTACAGGTGCATGATGGAAAGTATTTTTTCTGGTTGTATCACAGCTTGGAATGGCTCTTGCTCTACGCAAAACCGCAAAGAACTACAAAAATCGTGAATGCAGCCCAATCCATCGCGCAAACCAGCTTCCCATCCATTGACTGTTTACACTTCCTGCTGTCTCGGCAAAGCAGCCAGCATAATTAAGGAACCCACACACCCCGGGCATTCTCTCTTCCACCTTCTTTTGTCGGGAAAAAGATACAAAAGTCTGAGGTCACGCATCAAAAACAGTTTCTTCCCTGCTGCTGTCAGGCTTCTGAATGGACTTATCTTACATTAAGTTGATCTTTCTGTACACCCTAGCTATGACTGTATAACTACATTCTGTATTCTTTTGTTTCCTTCTCTATGAACTCTATGCATAATTAAGGATCCCATCCCCAAGCATTCTCTCTTCTACCTTATTCCTTCGGGAAAAAGACACAAAAATCTGAGGTCATGTTCCAACTGATTCAAGAACAGCTTCTTTCCTGCTACTATCAGACTTTTGAATGGACTTACCTTGCATTAAGTTGATCTTTCTCTACATCCTAGCTATGACTGTAACACTACATTCTGTATCTTCTATTTCCTTCTCGATGAACGCTATGCTTTGTTTGTATAGCGCGAGAGAAATAATACCTTTCACAGTCTGTTAATATATGTGACAAATCAAATCAAATCAATAATGTGACAATAATATTGTTGTGTGCCTGGAATCACATGTAGGCCAAAGCAGGTAAGGATGACAGATTTCCTTCCCTAAAGAATATTAGTGATGCAGATGTATTTTTATGATATTCGACAATGGTTGTCATGGTCACAATCAGTGCTAGTAGCTTTAAATTCCAGAATTTATTTTATTAATTGAACGTATGCACTGGACTGGAGTGTTGTCTGGGCCTCTGGATTACTAACCAGTCCAATGACATTGCTGCTATCTCCCATTAATGCTTTCTGAAAATCCAAGTATACGCCACACACACTGGTGTCCTCTTTACCTACACTTCTTGTTACTACTTTAAAAAAGTGAACACAATTTCTCATTCATAAAGTCCATGTTGACTCTGATAAATCCTTTTGTGATTTTCTCAGAGGCCTGCGGCCACATCCAAATAATAGATTCTAGCATTTTCATTACTATGGATGTCAGGCTAACTAACCTACAGTCCCCTCTCTTCTCCCTTCCACCTTTACCATCAGAGCATGAGACTATCGGAAAGATAGAAGACAAACTAAAGATTGTTTCTTGTCTAGTGGTGCCTCTGTGCCAGAGATTTTTTTTTGTTCTGATATTTGGCTCCATCTGATGGCGATTGGGGGAATTGTGAGCCTTTACTGCTCACCAAATTGCTTTACCAAATTGATTGGCCATGCAAAATTTACTCTAATGTCAGGCAGATTAGCAGGGTAAATGAGGATTACGGATGTAGAACCTGTGTAAGATTATTGTCGGTACAGATTCGATGGGCCAAATGGCTTCCTTCTGCACTGTAGGGATTCTCTGAATCTATGATTCATCACAACAAGGTAAATTCCTCTCTGCTACTACCTAAACTCAGTAAAGTTTTACAACACCAATTTTAAATCCAACCAATTTATTTGATAGTAAATCCGCGAGCTTTTGACTTTACAGCCTTCGTCAGGCAAATGCAGTGTTTGCATACACAAGCAACACTGCATTTGCCTGACGAAGGCTGTAAAGTCGAAAGCTCGCAGATTTACTATCAAATAAATTGGTTGGATTTAAAATTGGTGTTGTAAAACTTTACTGAGTTTACCCTAGTCCAACGCCGGCATCTCTACATCATGACTACCTAAACTCGACAGAGATCTGGTAGGATTCCTCTTCTCTACCCAGGTTAATCCAGAATAAGACACAAAAAAAATTATGAGAATGGTTCCCAAGATGAATGACTTCATCTATGTGGATAGAATGGAGGAGCTAGGACCACTGTTTCCAAGGAAGGGAGGGTCGAGAGGAGATTTGAACAAAAGAAAATTACAGCACGGGAACAGGCCCTTCTGCTCTTCAACACTGCACTGATCATGCTGCCCGACTGAACTAAAATCCTTCCGGGGAAAATACCCCTCTATTTCCATCTCATTCATGCATTTGTCAAGTCCTCCTTAAAAGTCACTATTGTATCTGCTTCCACTATCTTCCCTGACAGCAAGTTCCAAGCAATCACTACCCTCTGTGTAAAATACTTACCCCATACATCTCAAACAAAGAACAAAGATCAAAAAAAGTTACAGGACAAGAACAGGCCCTTCAGCCCTCCAAGCCTGCACTGATCATGCTGCCAGACTTAACTAAAACCCTCTACCCTTCCGGAGACCGTATCTCTCTATTCCCATCCCATTCATGTACTTGTCAAGACACCCCTTAGAAGTCACTATTGTGTCCGTTTCCACTACCTCCACTGGCAATGAGTTCCAGGCACCCACGTCTCTATGTGTAAAAAATCTATCTTGTACATCTCCTTTAAACCTTGCCCCTCACACCTTAAACCTATGCCTCCTGGTAATTGACTTTTCCACCCTGGGAAAAAGCTTCTGACTATCCACTCTGTCCATGCCTCTCACAATTTTGTAGACTTCTATCAGGTCTCTCCTCAACCTCGGTCGCTCCAGTGAGAACAAACCAAGTTTCTCCAATCTCTCCTCATAGCTAGTGCCCTCCATACCAGGCAATATCCTGGTAAATCTTTTCTGTACCCACTTCAGAGCTTCCACATCCTTCTGATAATGTGGTGACCAGAATTGAACACTACATTCCAAGTGCGGCCTAACTAAGGTTGTATAAAGCTGCAACATGACTTGCCAATTTTTAAACTCAATACCCCAGCCGATGAAGGCAAGCATGCCGTATGCCTTCTTGATTGCCTTTTCCATCTGCGTTGCCACTTTCAGTGATCTGCGTACCTGTACACCTAGATCCTTTTGCTTATCAATACACTTAAGGCTTCTGCTGTTTACTGTATATTTCCTATCTGTATTAGACCTTACAAAATACATTACCTCACATTTGTCCTGATTAAACTCCATGTGCCATCTCTTGCCTGAGTCTTCAACTGATCTATATCCTGCTGTATCCTCTGATAGTCCTCATCGCTATCCACAAATCCACTAACCTTCGTGTCTTCCGCAAACTTACTGATCAATCCTCTTACATTTTCCTCCAAATCATTTATATATATTACAAACAACAAAGGTCCCAGCACTGATCCCTGAGAAACACCACATGTCACAGCCCTCCATTCAGAAACACACCCTTCCACCGCTACCTTCTTTGGCCGAGCCAGTTTTGTGTCTCCTTTAAACCTTGCCCCTCACATCTTAAACCTATGCCCCTAGTAATTGAGTCTTCCGCCCTGGAAAAAGCTTCTGACTCTCCACTCTGTCCACGCCTCTCAGAATCTTGTAGACTTCTATCAGGTTGCCCCTCAACCTCTGTCGTTCCAGTGAGAACAAACCAAATTTCTCCAATCTCTCCTCATAGCTCATAGCAATGAAAGAGGTATTTAAAATTATGAGAGATCTGGACAGAGAAAGTAGGATTGGGCAGCCATTTCTCACTAGCAGAAGGATCGAGTCCCAGAGGACAGAGATTTAAGATAATTGGCAAAAGAAGCAACAACAACATGAGAAGAAACACTTTTTAACAGCAAGTGTTTCGGATCTGGAGAGTATCACAGGAGGCAGAATCAATCATGGTTCTCAGAACGGAATTAGACAATGATCTGAAGAGAAAAAGTTTGGAAGGTAAAAGGGTCACAAGTTCAAAATTTACATAAGCAGCTATGAGAGAAACCAGAGGCCTTTATTAAAGACGACCCAGATAAGATGTAATTTCAAGGAAGGGTATAAATTTTGTTTTATCTAACAAAGGCCCTTAGTCTGAGAGAATTCATTAAATAAGATATCTGGATGTGAGAGAGGCATTTGATGTCTACAAACCCAAAAACAAGCTAAAATGCCAATGATATCTTATAACAATGGTCAGCTAACATGATCAAACATCTACACTGATTGGATATTATACTTAAGCAAGCATGCAATAACGATAATTAATTTTAACATTTGCATCTTATGCATGATGCAACCCTAATCAATAATAGTGAGTGGTTAGAGATAACTCCCATACATTGATTGGTATATGTTAATTACTTGTAATCAAATCTGTAACTGTATCTGCTTGTGTATGTTCTGATGAAAGATTATTTAGATTCAAAGCATTGGTTCTATTCTCTCCCCATAGATATTGTCAAATCTGCTGAGATGACAACGGAGCTCTACAAGAACCCTTCCCCCATCCTTCATATTGGAAGATCAGGGGAGGGGGTCTCAAAGCAAGCTGAAGAGGGCAATTTCTGTTTCTTTCCAACAGGACTTTCTGACTAATCTACTCTCTACAAACAGAGGTCTGAAGGAAGGGCTCTAATACGTTAGCAAGTCTCTGTTGAAAAACAAATAGGGTTGTTGGACGTAATGGTTCCTCCCTGCTTTGTGATATGATCTGCGAGATGTCTGAGGCATGGTGTGCTATGTGTAGTGTGCTCCAAAAGACAACATTAAACTGTTCTCATTAGCTGATGGTATAAGGGGTGAGGGAGTCAGGGAGGGATGGTGTGTATTGTATGGCTAGGGTTGTGAGGAAGGATATTTTTTACACAGTAAGTGGGAATGAGCTGGATATTGCTGTCTGTGAGGCTGGTGGAAGTGAAGGTGATGAATGAAATTGGGTGAGTGCTTGAGGGAAATAAACTTGTAGAGCTATG
This sequence comes from Sphyrna mokarran, assembly GCA_024679065.1. Lineage (NCBI taxonomy): Eukaryota > Metazoa > Chordata > Chondrichthyes > Carcharhiniformes > Carcharhinidae > Sphyrna > Sphyrna mokarran. The sequence continues at coordinate 84,992,220 of JAGIQG010000011.1, read as the reverse complement.
GGGAGAGTGGGGTCTGACTGGATGGGTCTACAGAGAGCTAGCAGAGACATGCTGGGCTGAATGACTTCCTTTTGTATCTCCATACTCAATAATGGTTTGGAAGGAATAAGTGTCTCTGGACCTCTGATTCATAAAGCATTCCACTATTGGAGTTCCTACACCTTATGCGTAAGATCTAAAGATTGAACGTGATGATTGGTCAATGACTCTATTATCTTTTTGTTACATTATTCATGGGACATGGGTGCTGCTGGGCTGTCTAGCATTTATTGACCAATCTTAATTGCCCTTGAACTGAATGGCTTACTAGGCCATATCTGAGGGCTGTTAGGAGTCAACCACACTGCTGTGTGTCTGGGGTCACATGTAGGCCAGATCGGGTTTGGATGTCAGATTTCCTTTCCTTTCCTTAGAGACGTTGGTGACCCAGGTGGCTTTTTCCAATAATTGGGAATGGGTTTGTGGTCATCAGTAGATTCTTAATTCCAGATCTGGTTTTGCATTGAATTCAAATTCCACCACCTGCCGTGGCGGGATTCGAACTCAGATCCCCAGAGCATTAGCAGAGTTTCTAAATTAATAGTCTAGCAATAATGCTACTAGGTCATTGCCTTCCCGTGTGATCCCTAGAATGTGAGAGGGTAACCTGGAAAGACCTTGGGTTTTTTAAAATCATCCAATATAAACATTCTTATCGTCTTATTTCAAATTAGGTTTTCTGTTAGTGAACACAAAGCAATATCAGAAATATTGACACATAATGTAATACCTGTGAGTAAGAGAACTCTACTCCAGTTATGGAGAACATAACCTCCCCAGCAGACATCAGGACATACTGTGGAATTTGCCAGGCAATGTGCATGATGTTTGCCTTGATGTCTTCAGTCTTCCAAAATGTCAGATTGGCATCCCCGGGCTGAGGAAGGGCAAAACACAACAGGGCAAAGTCAACACTTCCAAAACACACAAGCAACATCGCGACAACATGCAGGGCACCGAATGGAGTTCAGGTCAACGATGATTTATATTTATACAACACCTTCATCGAAATGAAACAGGAGGATTATAAAACAACGTAGCCAAGCCACGTCAGGAAGATATTGGGTCAGACAATTGAAAGCTTGAGCAAAGAGTGCTTCGATGGAGGGGAGAAGATTCGAGTGTGGAGGGGTGTAGCAACGGTGTGCCAAAGCTTGGGGTGCGGGTAACTGAAGGCATTGACATCAATGATGATTATAATTGTGAATAATTGGGATTAATTGCAGCAAACTTTGTCAACAGGAATTTGGAAGGAAGATCAGTCAAGAAGGTCATTGAGGTCTTCAAACCTTTTCTTAACCTGTCTTTGTCTCATTGAAGTTGAACTATTCACATTTTACTTAAAGGATCTGCAAATGCAATCAACCAACAACCAATTATAATCAACTTATTCGCTGGAAAAGGAGGTTCCACTATCATGGAAAAATGTGCGGATTAGGTAGAGTGGCCATGTTACATTACGCCTTCGTGTCAAGGGAACTAGCTGGGTAAATATATAGGGATCGGGCCTGGGTGGGATTGTGGTGGGTGCACACTCACATGGGTCAAATGGCCTGTGTTATGATTCTATGATTCTATTACTCTTATCCTTATTAATGAGGAACTCTTACTGCAAAAGACAAGGTTGAAGCATTCATAACAATTTTCAGCCTGAAATGCTAGTAGCTGATTCATCTTCTCCTCTGGAGGTCCGCAGAATTATACATGCCAGACTTCAGCCTCACAATATCAAGAAAGGATGAACTCTCTGGATACTGCAAAGACTATGGACATTGACAATATTCCAACAGTAGTACTGAAGTGTAGTGCAGATTTGCAGTGGATTGAAAAGCTTGAGCATGTAAATATTAAGAAAGAGGATGTGTTGGAGCTTTTGAAAAGCATCAAGGCAGATAAAGTCGCTGGGACTGGAGGGGATATACCCCAGGCTACTGTGGGAGGTGAGGGAGGAGATTGATGAATCTCTGGCGATGATCTTTGCATCATCAATGGAGACGGGTGAGGTTCTGGAGGATTGGAGGATTGCGGATGTGGTTCCTCTATTCAAGAAAAGGAGTAGAGATAACCCTGGAAATTACACACCGGTGAGTCTAACCTCAGTGGTTGGGAAGGTGATGGAAAAGATCCTGACAGGCAGGATTTATGAACATTTGGAGAGGTATAATATGATTAAGAATAGTCAGCATGGCTATGTTAAAGGCAGATTATGCCTTATGAGCCAAATTGAATTTTTTGAGGATATGACAGAACACATTGATGAAGGAAGAGCAGTAGATGTAGTATATATGGACTTCAGCAAAGTATTTGATAAGGTGCTCCATGCAAGGCTTTTTGAAAAAGTGAGGAAGGATGGAATCCAAAGGGACATTGCTTTGTAAATCCAGAACTGGCTTGTCCACAGAAGGCAAAGAGTGGTTATAGATGGATCATATTCTGCATGGAGGTCAGTCACCAGTGGAATGCCCCAGGGATCTGTTCTGGATCTCTTACTCCTTGTGATTTTTATAAACAACCTGAATGAGGAAGTGGAGGGATGGGTTGGTAAGTTTGCTAATGACACAAAGGTTGGAAGTGTTGTGGATAGTGTGGAGGGATGTCAGAAGTTGCTGCGAAACATTGATAGGATGCAAGACTGGGCGGATGGAGTTCAACCCAGACAAGTGTGAAGTGGTTCATTCTGGAAAGTCAAATAGGATGGCAAAATATAATATTAATAGTAGGACTCTTGGCAGTGTGGAAGATCAGACGGATCTTGGGGTCCGAGTTCATAGGACGCTCAAAGCAGCAGTGCAGGTTGAAGCTGTGGTTAAGAAGACGTATGGTGTATTGGCCTTCATCAAATCGAGGAATTGAGTTTGGGAGTCGAGAGATAAAGTTGCAGCTGTATAAAACCATGGTCAGACCGCACTTGGAGTACTGTGCTCAGTTCTGAAGTTCTTGAACTTGCTGTGTCCCTGGTCAAGTTGTTCCTATATAGTTACAACACTGACACCTACTCGGCTAGATGGGAAAAAGGCCAGGTATGTCCTATTCTCAAAAGCAGGACAAATCCAAGCAATTACTGCCCCATTAGTCCACCGTCAATATCTAGGTGGTGGTGGAAGGGGTCATCAACAGTGCTATAAAGTGGCAGTTACTCAGCAATAACCTGCTCATTGATACTCAATTTGGGTTCCGTCAGAGCCACTCAGCTCCTGACCTCATTGCAGACTTGTTTTGAATATGGACAAAAGACCTGAATGTCAGAGGTGAGGTGAGAATGACTGCCCATGACATCAAGGCAGCTTTTGGCTGAGTGTGGCATCTGGCTGATTGGACATTCAATGGTATTATCGTCACTGAATCTGGGTCACAATTGATCAGAAAATGATGTGGACTAGCCGTTTAAATACTGCAGCTTCAAGAGCAGGTCAGAAGCTGGGAATTCTGCAGTGAGTAACTTACCTCCTAACTCCCCAAAGCCTGCCCATTATCTTACAAGGCACAAGTCAGGAATATGAAGAACAAACAACAAAGAAAATAACAGCACAAGAACAGGCCCTTTGGCCCTCCAAGCCTGCACCGACCATGCTGCCCAACTGAATTAAAATCCCGTACCCTACCCGGGACCAAAAAACAAAGAAATGTGATGGAATATTTTCCATTTGCCTGGATGATTGGAGCTCCAACAACACTCAAGAACCTTGACACCATCCAGGACAAAGTAGCCCGCTTGATTGGCACTCCATCCACTACCCCTAACATCCACTCCCTGCATCAGTGGTAAACGGTGCCAGTAGTATGTACAAGGCGCACAGCAAGAATTCACCAAGGCTCTTTCAATAGAACTTTCCAAATACACACATTCCCTATCACCCTGAGGGAGCATAGCAATAAATGCATGGGAACACCATCACCTGCAAGTTCGCCTCCAACCAACTCGCCTACCTGATTTAGAAATATATCAGCTGTTCCTTCACTGGCATTGGGTCAAAATCCTCGGATTAGCTCCCTAAAAGCACTGTGGGTGTACCTACATCGTATGGACTGCAGCAGTTCAAGATGGTGGCTCACGACTGCTTTTCTGAGGGCGATTAGAGATGGGCAATAAAAGTGTTAGCCTAGGAAATCACTAAATCCAAAAATGTATTAAATTTCAGATTTTGCTAAACAGAGAACAGAAGAAGGATTTTCTCAAACTAGCATGAATTCAGTATATCATTTTTTGCAAAGTGTTTGGTTGATTGTAGAATGTCACAGCACAGGAAGAGGACATTCAGCCCATTGTTACTGTGCTGGTTCTTTGAAAGAAAGACCATGACACCTCCGCTTTCTCCCCTTAGCCCTGCAGGAGTGGCGTGGTGGTACAGTGATTGGCATTGCTCCCTCATAGAGCCAGGGACCCGGGTTCGATTCCAGCTTCAGGTCACTGTCTGTTTGGAGTTCGCACATCCTCCCCATTTCCTCCAGGTGCTCCACTTCCTTCCCACAATCCAAAAGATATGCTGGTTAGGCCATGCTAAATTCTCCCTCAGTGTACCCATATAGGTGCCAGGGTGTGGCGAAAAGAGGATTTTCACAGTAACTTCATTGCAGTGTGAGCTTACTTGTGACTAATAAATAAACTTCAAAGCTCTATTCGATACAACATCTACCTTTTCATCCAGAATGATAGTGTACGCTGCTCCAAAGTCTATCAACCCCACATCCAAGGTATAGTTTGTTGTACCAACTTTGCACGTTGCTTTGTAACTGTGCGAAAGACAGATAACATCAGAGAAAAGACAGGTGGACTTTCATTCCTGTTAACTCTCCAAAAATGGTCTTCCAATGAGACACATGGAAGAGCTAAAATCTCTGCCATTTGTCTAATTGCCACTATTCAAGGTTCTGATAGAAGCCATTGGAGGTTCTCGTGCAACCAGATCCCAGATCACAGTGTGCAATCGCCAGACCATTTCCGGATTAGGATCTTTAATGGACATCACAGGTCATCTCGCTCAATGCTCCAAAAGTGGGAATAGGAGGTTTTGTGATGAGTCAGTGGTCAAAGTCATGAAGGCTTTTTATTTTGCAATGCCTCTAGGTTGCTGCACACTATTAGGGAGGTGGTGGATGAGGGGGGAAGGGGAGAGGGAAAGATTTGTGAGGTGGAGGGGAGGGGTCACACTGGGGCAGTCTCCTTCCCTGTGTTTGCACCTTTGCAGCTTTGCCACAGAACGGAGCAGTGACTGGGGCAAAAGGCGGACCAATGACACATCCCAATTGTTGCACTGTCAAAGATAACGCCAAAGATATGGCTAAAAATAAACTCAGAAGGCAAGATTTTGCACTGATTATAGTGCCTTTCACAAACTCAGGATGATCCAGGTTGCTTTACAGTCAATGAGCTGTTTTTGGAATGGTGTTCAGGCAAATTTCCATTCATTGCAGAAAATCCTGCTGGGTGGACAACTAGAAAATTCTGCCCAACTACCATAACCTAAAATACACCATACATATATTTGTATAAAGAGAGGAGGACCTAGTGCTGCAATGAGCTAATTTCAGCATTCTTTTGAAACATGTAACCTTAGTCACACATCATGACAAATATTTCCACGACAAACCTCCACTTACTGTCCTCTATTCATGATGGCATACTGGGAGCTGCCCAGGTTCTTGTTAACTCTTCCGAAATCCTCTCCTCCAAGGGTAACGTTTATATCATCGGCGTAGGCATTTACGATTCTGTGGACAGACGGGGTCAGGCAGTGAGCAGAAGTCAGTGCTGCTAAAAAGAGCTGGAGGAATTGAACAGGGCAATGTCCTACCTACCTCACTGTGGCTGTCCCCTTCTGTGGTTTCGACTTCTCATCTTGCAGCTGGATGCAAAAATATCACAAATTTCAGTGGGAGTTTGGGAAAAGGTGAATAAAAGACTTGCGTCTCTAATGCACATTTTGCCAGCCCAGGACCTCTCAAAGCACGATTACACTCAATGATATACTTGTTGAAGGTTAAGGACTGTTGTGATGTGGGTGAGAAGAGTGACAGCGAATTGGTGCACAGCAAAATCCCATAGACAGCAGTGTAATAATGAGCAGTAGGTTAGGGGATACCATATTGGCAGGGACAGTGGGTGAAGTGGCAGGGTGGGCAGGGGGAGGGGTGGCCTCCTCTGAAATGTTTTAGCTTCACCTGAGAGAACATATTCTTGGTTTAAGATTTTTATTCATTTGTATCACACATAAGCTTACATAAACACTGCAATGAAGCTACTGTGAAAATCCCCAAGTCGTCACGCTCCAACGCCTGTTTGGGTACACTGAGGGAGAAGTTAGTAAGGCCAATGCACCCTAACCAGCAGACTATAGGAAGAAACTGGAGCACACAGAAGAAACCCATGTAGACACTGGGAGGAGTGCAAACTCTACACAGACAGTAACCCAAGCCCGGAATGTAACCCAGATCCCTGGCACTGTGAGGCAGCAGTGCTAACCAAGGTGCCACCAAAAGACAATCACTTTGACTCCCTTGGTAACACAATGCAGTGTCAACCCAAACTATGGCACTGGGCTGGCACACAAACTTGTGACCTACTGACACAACAGACCGTGGCATTATTAATTCCTAACATCACTCAAACTTCTTGGAGTCTTTAGGTCCTTTAGGAGTGATTTGTAATGTGTGACATTAACGTATAAAATTTCTTTATTCCAGAGTTGCAGGTTAATGTTCTGGGAAATCCAGGGTCGAATCCCACCATGGCAAATGGTAAAATTTGAATTCAATAAAAATATGGAAATTAAAAATCTAAATGATGACAATAAAACATAGAACATAGAACATTACAGCGCAGAACAGGCCCTTCGGCCTTCGATGTTGTGCCGACCAATTAAGAAAAAGCAATGACCCTTTAACCTAAACCATTCCCTTTTCATCCATAAACTTATCTACTAACCTCTTAAATGCCACCAAACTTGGCGCATCTACAACTGACGCAGGCAGGGCATTCCATACCCTTACCACACTCTGGGTAAAGAACCTACCTCTGACATCCGTCCTATAACTACCACCCCTTAATTTAAAGCTATGTCCCCTCGTGCTAGCTTTCTCCATCCTAGGAAAAAGGCTATCACTGTCCCCCCTATCTAAACCTCTAATCATCTTATATGTTTCGATTAGGTCCCCTCTTAGCCGCCTCCTTTCTAACGAAAACAACCTCAAATCCCTCAGCCACTCTTCATAAGACCTGCCCTCCATACCAGGCAACATCCTGGTAAACCTCCTCTGTACCCTCTCCAATGCCTCCACATCTTTCTTATAATGCGGGGACCAGAACTGTACACAATACTCCAAGTGCGGCCGCACTAGAGTTTTGTACAGTTGCAACATGACGTTGTGGCTCCGAAATTCAATCCCCTACCAATAAAAGCTAAGACTCTGTATGCCTTCTTAACAACCTTATCGACTTGATTGCCAACTTTCAGGGATCTATGCACATATACACAAAGATCCCTCTGTTCTTCAACACTATTAAGAATCCTACCATTAACCCTATACTCTACACATTTGTTATTCCTGCCAAAGTGAATTACCTCACACTTTTCCACATTAAACTCCATTTGCCACCTCTCAGCCCAGCTCTGCAACTTGTCCAAGTCTCTCTGCAAATCCTTGTCAATTGTTGTAAAAACCCCTTTGGTGCATGGCAGCACAGTGGTTAACACTGCTGCTTCACAGCTCCAGAGACTCAGTTTCGATTCCAATCTTGGGTGAGTGCCTTTGCGAGTTTGCAAGTTCTCCCCGTGTCTGCATGAGTTGCCTCTGGGTGCTCCAGTTTCCTCCCACACACCAAAGATCTGCAGGTTGGGTACACTGCCCATGCTAAATTGCCCCTTAGTGTCCAAGATGTCATGGTTAGATGAATTAGCCATGGTAAATATATGGGCTTTAGAAATAGGGTGAGGGAGAGAGCCTGGATAAGATACTCTGTCAGGGAGTTAGAACATAGAACATAGAACATAGAACATTACAGCGCAGAACAGGCCCTTCGGCCCTCGATGTTGCGCCAACCAATTAGGAACAAGCAGTGACCCTCTAACCTAAACCATTCCCTTTTCATCCATACACTTATCTACTAACCTCTTAAATGCCACCAAACTTGGCGCATCTACAACTGACGCAGGCAGGGCATTCCATACCCTTACCACCCTCTGGGTAAAGAACCTACCTCTGACATCTGTCCTAAAACCACCACCCCTCAATTTAAAGCTATGTCCCCTCGTGCTAGCTTTCTCCATCTGAGGAAAAAGGCTATCACTGTCCACCCTATCTAAACCTCTAATCATCTTATATGTTTCAATAATGTCTCCTCTTAGCCACCTTCTTTCTAACGAAAACAACCTCAAATCCCTCAGCCTCTCTTCATAAGACCTGCCTTCCATACCAGGCAACATGGCCTACATGTGACTACAACCACATTGCTCTGGAGCCACATGTAGGCCAGACCAGATAAGGATGGCAGATTTCCTTCCCTAAAGGACATTAGTGAACTGGATGGGTTTTTCCAACAATCAGCAATGGTTTCATGGTCATAGATATTTTCTCAATTCAAGTTTTTTTTTACTGAATTCAAATTTTGATTTGATTTGACTTGATTGGTAAACCTCCTCTGTACCTTCTCCAATGCCTCCACATCTTTTTTATAATGCGGGGACCAGAACTGTACACAATACTCCAAGTGCGGCCGCACTAGAGTTTTGTACAGTTGCAACATGACGTTGCGGCTCCGAAATTCAATCCCCCTACCAATAAAAGCTAAGACTCCGTATGCCTTCTTAACAACCTTATCGACTTGATTGCCAACTTTCAGCAGACTTGTTGGGCTGAACAAGTTGGGCTGAAGTTGGTGTAGACCTGATGGGCTGAATGGCCTCTTCTGCACAGTAGGGATTCTATGATTCACTAATGTCCTTTAGGAGGGAAATCTGCCGTCCTTAGCTGGTTTGGCCTACATGTGGCTCCAGAGCAATGTGGTTGTAGTCACACGTAGGCCAGACCAGGTAAGGATGGCAGATTTCCTTCCCTAAAGGACATTAGTGAACTGGATGGGTTTTTCCAACAATCAGCAATGGTTTCATGGTCATGGATATTTTCTCAATTCAAGTTTTTTTTTTACTGAATTCAAATTTTGATTTGATTTGACTTGATTTGATTTATTATTGTCACATATATTAACAAACAGTGAAAAGTATTGTTTCTCACGTGCCATACAGACAAAACATACCGTTCATAGAGAAGGAAATGAGAGCGTGCAGAATGCAGTGTTACAATCATCACTAAAGTGTAAAGAAAGATCAATTTAATGCAACGTAAGTCCATTCAAAAGTCTGACAGCAGCAGAGAAGAAGCAGTTCTTGAGTCGGTTGGTATGTGACGTCAGATTTTTGTATCTTTTACCTAATGGAAGAAGGTGGAAGAGAGAATATTTGGGTTGTGTGCGGTCCTTAATCACACTAGCAGCTTTGCTGAGACAGCTGGAAGTGTAGACAGAATTAATAGATGGGAGGCTGGTTTGCATGATGATTTGGACTATATTCATGATCTTGTGTAGTTTTTTGCGGTCTTGGACAGACCTGGAGGCATACCAAGTTGTGATACAACCAGAAAGAATGCTTTCTATGGTGTACCTGCCGTGGCGGGATTTGAATTCAGAATAGTAGCTGAGTTTCTGGATTAATAGTCTAGCAATAATACCACTAGGCCATCGCCTTCCCCAGTCATACTGTGGGACACAGTGTGATGCTGCTCCCATTCAACAGGGTAATGATGAGAAGAATGGGAAGGCGGAAGCAAAGACAATCCGATGAGAAAGTTCCGAGGAACACCGACATAATGTAAATATAATCAAATTTGTGGCAGATATTGGAGGCAAGAGTTGAATGGAAGCATTGATACTAAAATGATAAGCCTTCACAGAATGATTATCTTCACAGATTAGATTCAGCTGGAGTTGAGAGTTTAATTCTACACGACGCGGTTCAGGAAGAATGTGGCTGAACAGTCACTTTCAAAAGTGGATTGGATATATACTTGAAAAGGAAAAATTGTCAGGGGTAACAGGGCCGAGACTGTTTGGATAGCTTCAACGACTGTAGGTAGGATTTTCCGGCCACAATCACACCAAAACTGGAAAACTCCAAAACCAATGGACCTTTGCATGGTCGCTGCCCCCCTCACACCCTCAGCCCTCCCAGCAACCCCACAAATACTATGATTTTCATGGTGAACGGGGCATGAAAATTAGCCCTTCTGTCTGCTATTGGCTACATTAAAGGTGCTAATCATTTCATCCTGCGAAAATTCCTTAAGGATTCTCCCGATTGATCCAGCTGAGTGGTTTCACTCATTAGTTCCCGTGACTAATCTTGATGCAAGATTCCGGAACTTTGGGCAGCCTGGTGGCACAGTGGTTAACACCCCTGCTTCACAGTGCCAGGGACGCTGGTTCGATTCCCGGATTGGGTCACTGTGCGGAGTTTGCACATTCTCCCCATGGGTTTTCATTTGGGTTTCCTCCAGATGCTCTGGTTTCTTCCCACAGCCAAAAGATGTGCTGGTTAGGTTGATTGGCCATGCTAAATTGCCCCTTAGTGTCAGGGGCACTAGCTAGGGTAAATGCATGGGGTTATAGGAGTAGAGCCTGGGTGGGATTGTGAGCGGTGCAGACTTGAAGGGCCAAATGGCCTCCTTCTGCACTGTAGGGATTCTATGATTTAACAGAATCCCAGTGGTCCATATTGCACAGCCTGTAAGCCGGTGCAGGAAGCTGTGCAGTAACAGTAAATTCCCTCCAATGGCGAGGTAGCTAATTGCCGAATTCCCTGTGTGATCCCGAGTCACGGATGTCAGAGGGCAGATTGGCGTGGCCAGGAGGTGGACAACAGAGAAAATGCTACTGATCTCTAGCCCTACCACCCTCTGACCCTGGCTGACCCTGCCAATTTACATAAATGAGTGGGAAAAGGTTAGGAAGGTGAAACAAAAACATTTGCGAAAGGATGTATTGGCCTTGGAGGGAGTGCAGGGAAGGTTCACCAGGCTGATACCAGAGATGAGGGGGTTAGCTTATGAGGAGAGATTGAATAGACTGGGCCTGAACCTGTTAAAGATTAGACGGCTGAGGGGGGATCTTATAGAGACTTATGAAGGGGCTGAATAGGGTAGAGGTAGAGAGATTCTTTCTGCTTAGAAAGGAAAACAGATGGCACAGCTTCAAAATAAGGAGGGGGTGGGTGCAGTTTAGATCAGAGTTGAGGAGGAACTTCTTCACTCAAAGGATGGTGAATCGCTGGAATTCTCTGCCCATTAAAATGTTGGAAGCTACCTCGTTGAACATATTTAAGTCACAGGTAGATAGGTTTTCTGATAGACAAGGGAATTAAGGGCTACGGGGAGAAAGCGGGAAAGTGGAACTGATCCACTTCAGATCAGCCATGATTTTATTGAATGGTGCGGTAGGCTCGAAGAGCTAGATGGAAACTGTGTCTGCTTCCTGTCAGACCCCAGAGGAAACTCATACAGACACGGGGAGGATGTGCAGACTTGGCACAGACACTGGCCCAAGCTGGGAATTGAACCCAGGTCCCTGGCACTGTGAGGCAGCAATGCTAACCGCTGTGCCACAATGCCACTCAGCCCTGCTGGGTTAACCTAACTCACTTATCTGAAAGTTAAAAGGCCTGGCTCACTGACCAGCTTGCAGCGTAGTGTCGTGCCCTCTTTGTACAGTGCTATGCTGTAGGCTTCCATTTCACTGAGGTTTTGCAGACACTCTGTCTTCATGTTTCCATAGTCAACAGCAAAGCTGAATGGTTGATTCGGAGAATTGAGCTTTAACTTGATGTAATCGTCTGGGTCCTGGGGAAAGGAGAGAGACACTTTGGTTTACATTTTCAATAAAGTGGCACTTTCTAACAACTTGTATTCATATACTGCCCTCAACAACAAAAAAATCCCAAAATACCTCACAGGAACACAATCAGACACCAAGCCAAGGAAAGATATTCAGTGGTCAAAGATTTAGATTGACTGAATGTCTTAAAGGGATTAGAGATGCAGAGGGAGTAAATTTCCAGAGCATATAAGGTCCAGGCAGCTGAAGGCACGGCCACCAATAGTGGAACGATAGAAATTGCGGAGAGGAAGGAAGCAGAATTGGAACAGCGCAGAGATTACAGAGCGTTGCAGGACCAGAGGAAGTCACAGAGATAGGGAGAGGCTGAGACAAGGAAAGATACCACAAAATTGTGCATTAGACATGGTCCTTGCCATGTGCTGTATAGCTCATATCTCAGAAGTATTAACATGAATGAGACATGGAACAGTGGACCCCAAAGCACCCGGAGGAAACCCGCTCAGACACCGGGAGAACATGTCGACTCCACACAGACAGTCACCCAACCTGGAAATTGAACCGGGGTCTGTGGTGCTGTGTGGCAGCCGTGCTAACCACTGTGCCACTAGGCTGCTCAGGCTTGCTGGGTTAAACTAACTCACTTATCTGAAGAGCCGTTGGCAGCCAGGAGCTGCCTGAATGTAGGACGGGCTCAATGGGCTGAACGGCCAACCCGTCTTCCTAACTTCCTCTGAAACATTATTGGAAAACAGAGAGCTTTACACAACCTTCGAACGAAGCGCCAATGAAATACACTTGACATGTAGTCATTGCTGTGATGGAGGAAATTCGGCAGTGCATAGCACACCCACTGCATGCACGGCAAGATCCCATTAACAACAATGTGATAATGACCTCAGATTTGTTTTAAAAAAAACTGATGTTAATTGCAGGGTGAATATTGACCAGGATACCAGAGAACTCCATTCCCTCCCATCCTGCACCTCACCTATCTTCAAAATAGTGATGTCTTTTACATCCACTGGCCAGGGTAGATAGGTCTTTGTCTGCATCCAGTACTGCACCTGAAGGGTCAGCCTAGATTTTATAGAACATTGCATAGAACATAGAACATAGAACATTACAGCGCAGAACAGGCCCTTCGGCCTTCGATGTTGCGCCGACCAATTAGGAACTAGCAGTAACCCTCTAACCTAAACTATTCTCTTTTCATCCACAAACTTATCTAATGACCTCTTAAACACCACCAAACTTGGCGCATCTACAACTGACGCAGGCAGGGCATTCCATACCCTTACCACCCTCTGGGTAAAGAACCTACCTCTGACATCTGTCCTAAAACCACCACCCCTTAATTTAAAGCTATGTCCCCTCGTGCTATCTTTCTCCATCCTAGGAAAAAGGCTATCACTGTCCACCCTATCTAAACCTCTAATCATCTTATATGCTTCAATAAGATCCCCTCTTAGCCGCCTCCTTTCTAACGAAAACAACCTCAAATCCCTCACCCTCTCTTCATAGGACCTGCCCTCCATACCAGGCAACATCCTGGTAAACCTCCTCTGTACCCTCTCCAATGCCTCCCCATCTTTCTTATAATGTGGGGACCAGAACTGCACACAATACTCCAAGTGCGGCCGCACTAGAGTTTTGTACAGTTGCAACATGACGTTGCGGCTCCGAAATTCAATCCCCCTAACCAATAAAAGCTAAGACTCCATATGCCTTCTTAACAACCTTATCGACTTGATTGCCAACTTTCAAGGATCTATGCACATATACACCAAGATCCCTCTGTTCATCAACACTATTAAGAGTCCTACCATTAGCCCTATACTCTACACCTTTGTTATTCCTGCCAAAGTGAATTACCTCACACTTTTCCACATTAAACTCCATTTGCCACCTCTCGGCCCAGCTCTGCAACTTGTCCAAGTCCCTCTGCAAACTATAACACCCCTCTTCACTATCTACTACTCCTCCGACTTTAGTGTCATCTGCAAATTTACTAATCCATCCTTCAATACCCTCATCCAGATCATTTATTAAAATTACAAACAGCAGGGGCCCCAAAACAGACCCCTGAGGTACACCACTTGTCACCGAACTCCACGATGAATATCTCCCATCAACCACCACCTCTGTCTTCTATCTGCTAGCCAATTCCTAATCCAATTAGCTAAATCACCCTCAATCCCATACATTTGCATTTTCTGCAGAAGCCTTCCATGGGGAACCTTATCGAACGCCTTACTAAAGTCCATATATAGCACATCAACCACCTTACCCCCATCCACCTCTTTGGTCACTTTTTCAAAAAACTCAATAAGGTTAGTAAGGCACGACCTACCCTTCACAAAACCATGCTGACTATCCCCAATCAATTCATTTCTCTCTAAATAACTATAAATCCATCCCTAATAATTCTCTCCAATACTTTGCCCACAACAGAAGTAAGACTCACCGGCCTACAATTCCCTGGAAAGTCTCTCTTCCCCTTCTTGAACAATGGGACCACGTTCGCTATCCTCCAGTCTTCCGGCACTATACCCATAACCAACGACGACCTGAAGATCAGAGCCAGAGGCTCTGCAATCTCCTCTCTTGCCTCCCAGAGAATCCTAGGGTAAATCCCGTCCGGCCCAGGGGACTTATCCAACTTCAAACACTCAAGAATATCTAGCACATCCTCCCTATCTACTTCAATACTTTCCAGTTTGCAACCCTGTACCTCAGTGTTCTCCACAACTACATTTACATCTCCCTGCGTGAATACTGAAGAGAAATATTTGTTCAGTGCCTCTCCAATCTCTTCAGGCTCCACACACAACTTCCCACTGCTGTCTATGACTGGCCCTAACCTTGCCCTAACCAATCTTCTAATCTTAACATATCTAAAGAAAGCTTTAGGATTCTCCTTGATCCTATCAGCCAAAGTCTTCTCGTGTCCCTTTTAGCTCTCCTCAACTCACTCTTTAGCTCCCTCCTGGCTAATCTATAGCTATCCAGTGCACTAACTGAGCCTTCAAGCTTCATCCTGACATAAGCCTCCTTTTTCCTTTTAACCAGCAAATCAACTTTTTTCGTACACCAAGGTTCTCTTACTCGACCATTTCCTCCTTGCCTGACAGGAACATACTTATCAAGGACTCGCAGCAGCTGCTCCTTGAATAAGCTCCACATTCCAGATGTTCCCAGTCCTGTAGTTTCCTAGTCCAATCTATGCACCCTAATTCTCTCCTGATGGCCTCATAATTACCCTTCCCCCAGCTATAACTACTGCCCCCAGCTTCATGCCTATCCCTATCCATCACTAAGGTGAACGTAACTGAATTGTGGTCACTATCACCAAAATGTTCACCAACTTCCAAGTCTAACACCTGGTCTGGCTCATTGCCAAGCACCAAATCCAATGTAGCCTCACCTCTAGTTGGCCTATCTACATACTGAGTCAAAAAACCTTCCTGCACACTTTGTACAAAAACTGACCCCTCTAACGAGCTAGAGCTATAGCTATTCCAATCAATACTAGTAAAGTTAAAGTCCCCCATAACAATTACCCTATGACTTTCACTCCTGTCCAGGATCGACTTTGCAATCCTTTCCTCTACCTCTCTAGAATTTTTAGGAGGTCTATAAAAGACTCCCAACAGGGTGATCTCTCCTCTCCTGTTTCTAATCTCAGCCCATACTACCTCAACAGACAAGTCCTCATCAAACTTCCTTTCTGTCATTGTGATACAGTCTTTGACTAATAATGCCACTCCTCCCCCCCTTCTACCTCCTTCTCTACTCCGACTGAAGCATTTGAACCCCGGAACCTGCAACAACCATTCCTGTCCCTGCTCTATCCATGTCTCTGAAATGGTCACAACATCGAAGTTCCAGGTACTGGTCCAAGCTGCAAGTTCCTCCACCTTATTGCGAATACTTCTTGCATTAAAGTATACGCATAGAGGAGCACACCCTTTGACCACAATATTGAGCCGAACATGACTCCAAGTTAAACTAATCCCTTCTGCCTGCCCTTGGTCCATACTCCTCTATTCCTAGCATATTCATGTGTTTATCTAAAGCTCCTTAAATATCTCTACTGTACCTGCCTCCACCACCACCCCTTGGCAGCAGGTTCCAGACACCTATCACTCTCTGTGTAAAACATTTCCCCCTCACATCTCCTTTGAACTTTCCTCCCTCTCACCTTAAGTGTGTGCTCCATAGTGTTAGACATTTCAACTCTGGGAAAAAGATTCTGACTGTTAACCCTATCTATGCCTGTTATACTTTTACAGGCTTCTGTAGGTTGTCCTTTGCCCCTCTGTCGAGATTGCCTGCATCTTGGATGGAGAACGACACTAACCTAGCCATGGCCGCCTCTCTCAGCACGAGCAGGAACTTTGCAGCAGGAGAGCGGGAGTTTTTCACCAAGAGGCTATCCGTTTTCGCTTTCCGCCTGAGTTTTACGGAGAGCTGGGAGTGCGCGAGCGTACGGTAGCGTAGACTTTTACCTGATTGGGAGCCATGGTGACCGGAAAGCCGTTTTGTCCTTGGAGGGTGATGCTTATGTTTTTATCTGCCAGATTTAGGAACTGAATATAACTCTCTGCCGCTGCAGGCTCAGGCTTTACCGTGCTCTGGAAAATCAAAGGACATCAACAAATAGGAAAAATAATATATCCACTGCGGGATGAAGTGCCGGATAAAGAGGTAAATGCGAGGTCACTTTTAACACTTCAGAAAAACTTGGACGGGTTCATGGATGAGAGGGATGTGGAGAGATATGATCCAAGTGCAGGTCACTGGGACTAGGCAGAAAATGGATCGGCACAGACAAGAAGAGCCAAAAGGCCTGATTCTGAGCTGTAATTTTCTATGATTCTATGGTCCTGTTGGCCGGCTAGACTTTCAAATTCGACTGACTGCGTGTATTTTTGGAACACAATCTAAAACATATCGGGTAGGATTTTACAGACTCACTCATTCCGAAACTATAAAATTCCACCTGAGGTCAACAGACCTTTCCATGGTCTGCCTCTCACCCACTCCGATTCCCGTGGCGGGCAGGCGGATAAAATTCCAGCCAGTGGGTCTGAAGCCAGCCTGTATCTTAAACTGGTTTATTTCCCAGATGGGAAAGCAAAGTCACGGACTCTCCCGGTTCCTCCACCCCTCAGTGTTCCAACTGTCCCCAATCTTTTGGGTTCAAACCAATTAAACTAAATTCATTGAATGTTGGAGACCAGCGAGGAGTTGAGGAGGAATTTCTTCAACCAGAGAGCGGTGAATCTGTGGAACTCTTTGCCGCAGAAGGCTGTGGAGGCCAGTCATTGAGTGTCTTTAAGACAGAAATAGATAGGTTCTTGATTAAGAAGGGGATGAGGGATTATGGGGAAGAGACAGGAGAATGGAGATGAGGAAAGTATCAGCCATGATTAAATGGCGGAGCAAACTTGATGGGCCGAGTGGCCTAATTCTGCTTTTATATCTTATGATCTTAGGAATAGTCAAGTCTAGGAGTAATAAAGATTTGGATGAGGTTTTCAGCAGCAACCCTGGCTGAGGGTTGAAGGTGGGCTTTGTTACAGGGGTAAGAAAAACCAGTCTTAATGATGATGCAAATATGTGGTTGTAATTTCATAATGAGGTCAACTATGTTTGCAAACTGTTTCAGTCTCGGACTGTTGCCAATTAATTAGGGCCAATTAATCTTTATGACTGAGAAATTAGACATGAGATATTGTAATCATACAGGCCAGAAGGAGGCCATTCGGCCCATCACGCCTGCACTGCCTCTTTGAAATAACTCTTTAACTAGTCCCCCGTTCACGAATCTTTACCCCAAAAATCTGCAGGGGAATTTTCCATCTCAACTATTGATCCGATTCCCTTTTGAAAGTTCCTGTTGAACCACCTTTTCTGGAAGTGCATTCCAGATCTGAACAACTTGTTTCGTAACAAGGAGTTTCGTTTCCCCTCCTGTGTCCTCTGCTCCATGACTCTGCTGCCTCCCTCGGTGACTACTCTTCCCGCTTGGTCCAGTTTTCCCAGCATGCACAGTGTCTCCAATCGAAGGTTCTCTGAGATCACCTGCCATTGCTTTGCCCGTACCTGAACTTTGATCTCCACGGCGGCCGCTGCCATGAACGCCACTGCTGCCAGGATCATTCCAATTGTCATTCGCTTGAGGGGCCTAGGGAGCCACGAAGAAATGTAAGAAGGTTTGCAACTCAAGGAGACTCAGGACAAGATGATTAACATTAGGAGCAGGGGTGGACCACATGACTCTGCTCCTCCTTCCAACGTGAGCATGGCTGACCTCAATTCCACTTTCCTAGGTGTTCTCTTTGATTTCAAGGCACCAGAATCCAGCCTATCAAGGTTGAATTTGATGGAGTGTACACACCCCTCCAAATCTCAAAGATCTTCTTTCAAAGACCCCACAGAGTGAGAAATGTTCTCCTCATCTCGCTCCTAAATCATCAGCTCCTTATCCTGAAACTGCTTGGACTTGCCAGCCTCCTATGGAGGTGATCTCAAATGTCGGCTGGGGAATTCGCGAGATCTCCATGTTGCCGCTTTTCCTACAGAACACCTCCAGGGGGCCATTTGGCCCATTGTGTTTGCACTCACAGAAAGAGCATCCTACCTAGACCTTTCTCTCAACCCAATCCCCGTAATCCCACACATTTCCCATGTTTAATCCCTCTAACCTATTCATTTTAGAACACCGAGGGGCAATTTAGCAGGGCCAGTCCACCCAACTTGCATATCTTTAGATTGTGAGAGGAAATCAGAATACCTGGAGGAAACATATACGGAATAGGGTGATCGTGCAAACTCTACACAGACTGTCACCTGAGACTGGAATTGAACCTGGATCCCTGTGTGAGAGCTGTGCTAACCACTGTGCCATCGTGCCATCCAAATTGGGGCTCAGGTGTTAGCCAATCACACTTTTAATCTTTAAGCATTGACAATTGAGATGTAAATAAGGAACTTCCCCTTTTCACTACCTGAGCACAATGGAGTTGAAGGCTGAGAATTTTTAATTAATGAAAGGGAAGCCAGCGTTGTTTGACCAACACATGTGTGAGAGATAAAAGGAAATTGATGCGATTTTGGAGAAAAGTTTGAGTATGCTGAATGATGTAGATCCACCAAGGACAACATATAGATTGTGTGATTGAGAGAAAGCAACCTAATTCAGAAGTTTGGATGGTTTATGTGTACAGAATAATGAAAACCTGGGAGTGAGTCACTGGTTGGAATCTAATGGATGATTCCTAATGGTTTACATATAGAGTAATGGATACTTGGGAGTGAGTTATTGGCTGGAATTTAATTGACAAGACCAGATGGCTTACATATAGAATAATGGATACTTGGGAGTGAGTTACTGGCTGGAATCTAATCGACAATTCCAACTGATTTACGTACAGAATAATGGATACCTGGAAGTGAGTTACAGAATGGAATGTAGTTGAGGGATTTATGAGCAAGCCCTAGGCGTGAATTGTATCACAGTATAGAAGTTACTCTGTTGCCTGTTATTTATTAGAAATAACATCACAGTTTATGCACAGGGGTTTTACTGAGAAGCTGCTCAGCTTTTTCTGTTGTTCCTTAACATTCTTGCAATCTGATGCAATTGAAGATTACAAGTGGGATGTCCAAATAACAAGTCTATGGAGATGCAATATACAGTGGGGTTAGCAGGAAAGCTACTGTCCCACCTATTTCAAGTGGACCTGTTGATATACTGCATTCCTTAAGAACGTACAAAATCGAAACTGGGGCATTCAATCAGCTACTGGAGCTTTCACATGACCTCCGAGTATTCTTGCCATGATCAACAGAAAATAAATAAATCATAACTATTTCTTGTTAAAGAAGTTTGGCACCTCTTCCTAGCAAAGGTTACCGAGAGTAATAAAATGTTTCTTTAATATATCCATGGAGTTTCTTTGGAATTTATATTTTGAACTCATTGAGGTGAGGTGACGAAGTTAGTATCAGATGGCCATTTGAGAGAAAGGTGCATTGTAACTAACCCAAGGCAAACTTAGGGTGAGGTGATGGCCCAGTGGTATCAATGCTAGGCTATTAATCCAGAAACTCAGCTAATGTTCCAGGAACCAGGTTCGAATCCCACCACAGCAGATGGTGGGACTTGAGTTCAATAAAAAATATCTGAAATTAACGATCTACAGTGAAAAGTCACACAACTTCTTACTGTCTACCCCAGTCCAACGCCGACATCTCCATATTAAGAATCTACCCATGAAACCATTGCCAATTGTCAGAAAAACCCATCTGATTCACTAATGTCCTTTAGGGAAGGAAATCTACTGTCCTTACCTGGTCTGACCTACATGTGACACCAGAGGCATAGCAATGTGGTTGACACTCAACTGCCCTCCAAGGACAAGAGGGGATGGACAATAAATGCTGGCCAGCCAGCAATGCCCATGTCCCACGAATGAATAAAAAAATCCTCAATGAGATGTCCTAAGATGGATGGAGAAAACCATTCTGCCCACATTCCTACATGCTCCTTACTTACCCCCTTACATAGTTCAATGTCAAATTTTGCTTGTTAAAGATCCTGTCAAGAACTTTGAAGCATTTATTACATTAAAGACACAATTAACACGATGGATCTTGAAGTGTGGTGTTGACCACACTTCAAAAGTGCTTCATTGATGATGGGGTAAAGTGCATTAGGAGTGTCCAAAAGTTGTGAAAGGCACTATATAAATACAAGCCTTTATCTTGAATATTGCTGAAACAAGATACATCTTCTCAAAGTTTTCTACACTTCCATAGAATCATAGAATCCCACGGTGTAAAAGGAGAGGCCATTCAGCCCCATTGATCCTGCACCCACAGTGATCCCACCCAGGCTCTATCCCTGTAACCTCACATAATTACCCTGCTAATCCACCTGATACTAAAGGGCAATTTAGCATGGCTAATCAACGTAACCTGCACATTTTGGGAGGAAACTGGAGCGCCCGGAGGAAACCCATGCAGACACGGGGTGAATGTGCACAATCCACATACACAGACAGTGACCCAAGTCAAGAATTGAACCCCGTCCCCGGTGCTGTGAGGGAGCAGTGCTAGCCATTGTGCCACGATGCTACCCAATTCCAAATTCTTGAAGTTATTCTGCCACTCAATTAGATCATGGCTGAGTTAAATCTTAATTTTGTCTATCTACCTTAAAACACTGACAAAAATCTATCAGTATCAGGTTTGAAACTCCCAGCATCCATAACTTTTTAGGGTAGAGAGCTCGAGGATATTTTCGAGGTGGGGACAATGAGCAAGGCCAGCATTTACTGTCTGTCCCAAATTGCCCTCAGGGGGCAGCATCGAGCGATCTTCATGAACTGTCGCAGTCCATATAGTGTAGATACACTCGCAGCGCTGTTAGGGTGCCGGAAAGGGCAGCACAGTGACACAGTGGTTAGCACTGCTGCCTCACAGTGCCAGGGACCCAGGTTTGATTCTTGGCTTGGGTCGCTGTTTGTGTGGAATCTGCACGTTCTCCCGGTATCTATGCGGGTTTCCTCTGAATGCTCCAGCTTCCTCTGACAGTCCAGAGATGTGCTGGTTAGGTGGATTGACCATGGCAAATTGCTCCTTAGTGTCCTAAGAGATGTAGGCTAGCAGAATTAGTGAGATAAATACATGTGGTCAATGGGATTGAGCAGGGATGGACCTCAGAAGGATGCTCTGTCAGAGTCAGTGTAGACTTATAGAAATACAGAAACATAGAAAAACTACACCACAAATAGGCCCTTTGACCCATCAGGTGTGCCGAACGTGTCCCTACCTACTAGGCTTATCTATAATCCTCTATCTTACTAAGTTCCATATATTTATCCAAAAGTCTTTAAAAGATCCTATTGAATCCGCCTCCACCACCACTGCCAATAGCCGATTCCACGCACCCACTGAGTGAAAAACTTAATATCTTAATATAAACCTGATATCTCCTCTGTACCTACTTCCCAGCACCCTAAACCTGTGTCCTCTCGTGGCAACTATTTCAGCCCTGGGAAAAAAGCCTCTGAGAATCCACGCAATCTATACCTTTCATCATCTTATACACCTCTATCAGGTCACCTCTTATCCTTCGTCTCTCCAAGGAGAAAAGACCGAGCTCCCTCAACCTATCCTCATAAGGCAAGCCACCCAATCCAGGCAATATCCTTGTAAATCTGACTCGATGGGCCGAATGGGAATATAGTTCCATGTCAGTATGTGGCTTCAAGGGAAGTTGGGGATGGTTGCGTCCCCACGCATTCACTGCTTTTGTTTACTTAGTGGTAGGTTCAGGTGATGGCCTACTTATGGGTGGCTCTCTTTTAATTCACTCTCACAAACGCATGGCTTATTCCAACAATTTACAGACACACATGCCAACATTGTATACTGCCACAGCTGTGCTATGGCATCCAGTTCTGGTCACTTTATAGAGGGTGTATGATTGCATCCAAGAAGGTACCGGTAAGATTTGCAAGTCCATGGCCATCAAACATTGAGGAGAAATTGGATATCTTGGCTTTTTTTTTGGCATTGAGGAGGCTGACAGAAGATTTAATTGTGGCGTATGAAATAATGAGGAGCCCAGGTAGAGTGAACAGGAATGGCTTATTCCCCTTAGCAGAGAAGTCAATCAAGTAAAGTTTATTTATTAGTCATAAGTAAGGCTTACATTAACACTGCGATGAAGTTACTGTGAAATTCTCCTAGTCACCACATTCCGGCACCTGTTCGGGTCAATGCACCTAACCAGCATGTCTTTCAGACTATGGGAAGAAACTGGAGCACCCGGAGGAAACCAACACAGACACAGGGAGAATGTGCAAAATCTACACAGACAATGACCCGAGCCAGGAATCAAACCCAAGTCATTGGTGCTGTGAGGCAGCAGTGCTAACCACCGTGCCACCATGTCACCCCATATAATAACCAGGGTTAAATTTAAAATAACTAGCAGAGGGATTAGATGAATTGGAGGAGAAAATATCTCCTCCAGGGAGTGGGTGGGGTTCGGAACTCACAGCCTGAAAGATTGGGAGAGGCAGAAACCCCCTGAAAAACATTCAAGGATAAACACTTAAAGTGCCGGAACATATAGGGGTTACAGGCCAAGAACTGGATTAGATGCAAACTCCTGTACTGACCAGCATGGATATGATGGGCCAAATAACCTCCTTCTATGCTGTAAATTTTCTACATTTACATTTCTATATTTTCCTTATTTGGTTAGGGAAATTTACCGAGAATTGCGAGAGAAAGTGTTACTTAAAGGCTTATAAATACTTACGTCAAGTCGATGTTACATTTCCTAAGGAGAGGATAGATTCCCATATCAAACATTGGAATAAAAGTTACAATCAAAAGGGCATTAATAGTCTGTGGAAGAAAACAAAAGTCACAAGTAAAAGGAATTAGTAGGAATTATTGACCTGGAGAGTTGCATTTACCATGTTCTCAGGAACCCTTCACGGTAACAACTTTTAATGGGAAAGACAAATGCCTAAATCACCGAATTCCCAATGTAGGTGGCTGCCCATCTATCAGGGTGATCGGAAGGGTAAGCTTTAATGGGGCAAGCTGGGGAATTGAGTGGATTCATAGAATCATAGAATCTCTACAGTGTTGTGTGTGTTAGCATCTTAATGTTGGCAATGCATTGAAAGTAGAGTTGGGTTTGTTCTGAGATTTAATTTTGTAGAAATCATTGAAATCCTACAGTGCAGAAGGATGCCATTCAGCCCATCAACACTGCACCGATAACAATCCCACCCAGGTCCTATCCCCGTTAGAATACATATTTACCCTGCTAATCCGCCTGACACTAATAGGCAATTTATCATGGCCAATCCACCTAACCAGCATGTCTTTCGGACTTTGAGAGGAAACTGGAGCACCTGGAGGGAACCCAAGCAGACACGTCAAGAAGATGTGGACACTGCACATACAGCCACCCAAGCTAGGAATTGAACCCGGGTCCCTGGTTGTGAGGCAGCAGTGCTAACCACTGTGCCACTGTGCTGCCATGGCACACAGTGGGGGGAATACTCAGAATGCAAAAAGCTGAACCCATCAACAGTAACATGGTGATGACCAGATCATCAGTTTCAGTTTTGTTGATTGAGGGGTAGGGTTTTGGTCGGGTTATTAGGGACAACTCCCCTGCTCTTCTCCCAAAAAGGGCTCTAGAGATCTGTTACATCCACCTGAGAGAGTGTTTCTTAGGCAGCACCCATGACTGCTACCAGCTGGAAGGAGAAGAACAGCAGATACTCAGGAACTCCACCACCTAGAGGTTCCCCTCCAAATCACTGACTGTGCTGACCTGGCACTATATTGCCATTCCTTCACTGGGTCAAGATCCTGAAATTCCCTGGCTAACAGCACAATGGGTGTATCTACACCTCAGGGATTTCAGTGGTTCACGAAGACAGCTCACCACCACCTGCTCAAGGCCAAGTAGGGATGGGCATTAAATGATGGTCTAGCCAGTGACATCTCATGAATGAATAAGAGAAAAATTAGTTTGAGGGCTGAAGAGACATTTGGATTGGAAAACTTGGCATAATTCTTAAAAGATATTTATTTAATATAGCCAAGTCACAGCATCAGCAACAGAAGCGTTTCACTTTGATGTTAACATAATGTAATTTGTCAAGAAGTTAGAACACTTTCCACCTCACCTGCATTTGATCGGGTTGTAAGATCAAACCACCCTGAAATAGGAGCATTCAGAGAGTTAATGTCAGTTTGACATGTGGATGTTTAAGTAAAATCTGATACAGCATGTGAGCGCTGGAAAAGATACAAGATATACTTACAAAGTTTGCATTCATCCTGGTTGCTTGCAGAGTCCATCGAGATCCCTGGGTACAAATTAACAATGTTATTGGCTGGCTCTGCACATTAAACTTTCATTCGTATCGTGATTTTCACAAACTCAACGGCCTCCCCAATTGCTTTAACAGCCAATGAAAAGTCAAGAATTACTCTGCTTGTTATAATCTTGGTAACGTGGCAATTTGCAAACAACAAGCTCCCACTAATGTGAATTATGTAGACTTTACCGCAGAGTTTGTATGGAGTTTGTATGTTCCGCGTACAAACAGGAAGGAGTTATATATTCTGAGTATGATGCTAATGTGCTTTTAAGAAATGTATTTATTAATTATGTTCTCTGCAGTCATAAGCAGTTTTTTATTTTCATTGTGGCACTAGCTGTCTTATTAGAAATCCTTTTATTACTGCTTAAATGGTTTAAATGAAGTTTTGTTTCTTTTTAGTCTGGTCTTAATGTACTTCCAGGGAGTTTATGATCTTTTGAATTATTTTGGAAAGAATATTGACAGGTCAGATGATGGCAGCTTTTTTTTTCTCTCCCAAAAGAATTTTCATTTTCACTTTTGGTTATTGGTAGTTAGAAGGTGGTTTGGACTTCAGATTGGGTACAGCAGCTGTCTCTCTCTCTCTCTCTCTCTCCCTGATATTTTGAGAGGCTGTTGTGACTTCAAGCCTGCCTGAGTGTATGTCTAGAAGTTTGTAGAATCCAACAACAAAATGTGAGCTTCTTTGTTTTCTTGTGGCAGGTGTGTACTTATACGGAGTTTTGTTATGTTGTTATTTTTGGTATGTTGGAATAGCACATTTGTTGTTAGGGTTTATGCAATCTCATGATTGTTTTCTTTCTTGTCTGTAATTGGTAAGAACTGTTGCTAATTTTCTTTTTATACATATTAACTATATTCTTAACCAAATTTTACTTGATAAAAGCTCCCTAGTGGATCATTTGAATCTCATGCTTACCCACATCAAATTCAAATTGCAAAAGTTATGGTCCAAGCAGACTCCATAAAATACCTTGGAGTTTCTGACATGGACAATAATACGTGGTTCTGTTTTATTTAGTTATATTGGTTAAGGAATGAAAACTCACAATGTACTGGACCAATAATTTCAGCATTATTCAGAAGACTTTCTAAACCTTGGAATCCTCTCAGCTTAAAGTAAAGTTTATTTAGTAGTCATTTAATAAGTTGGCTTATATTAACACTGCAGTGAATTTACTCTGAAAATCTCCTAGTCACCACACTCCGGTGCCTGTTTGGGTACATGGAGGAAGAATTTAGCATGGCCAGTGCAACTAACCAGCGCGTATTTGGACTGCGGGAGGAAACCAAAGCACTTGGAGGAAACCCACGCATCCATGGGGAGAACGTGCAATTCCACACAGACAGTGACCCAAGCTGGGAATGGAACCCAGGTTCCTGGCGCTGTGAGGCGGCAGGGCTAACCACTGTGCCATCCTGCCTTTCCAACTTACTGGAAACCAGCACTGTAGTTTTCTGTTTGAAACTTACAACTTGTTCGCCAGTTTCAGCTTGTCACTGAGTAACATCCAGCTATGATGTAACACTGTGGCCCTGGCCTCATTTGGGAAATAATATCACTTTGTTCCTGTCTGACTCTCTATGAGATAAGTGCTAACAATTGGACCATCAATCAATGGCAGACCTGCAGCCTACTTTTTATGGTTCCTGATTGATGTCAACAGAAACAAGCATCGGGATTGGTGTAGAACAGGCTGCTCACTCACTATTACCCAGATTACTCTATTTCACAAAGTTGTGATCTACCCCTGTCAGTGAATATCAATGTTCCCTCTAAAACCTTATTAGATGCAGGGCCAGTTTTATTCATTCTGTAGCACCTTGAAAGTGTTTGTGCAATGGCCTACAAACAGAAGAGAACAAAGTTCACGCTAGATCTTCCTTGCCACCGAGCAATCACGCACATACTCAGTTTTTAGAGAACGTTTGTGGTCATTCCCAAAGGTCATCAAAATGGACTCCCACTAATGTGAATTATGTAGACTTTACCGCAGAAGGAGGGACATGTTATCCAATTGGATATCATAGAATCATAGAATCTACAGCGCAGAAAGAGGCCATTAGGCCCATCGAGCCTGCACTGACAGCAATCCCACGCAGGTCCTATCCCCGCAACCTTACATATTTACCTGCGTAGTCCCCCTGACCCTAAGGGGCAATTTAGCATGGCCAATCAACCTAACCTGCATATCTTTGGACTGTGGGAGGAAATCGGGGCACCTGGAGGAAACCCATGCAGACACAGGGAGAACATACAAACTCCATACAGATAGTGTACCGAGGTTTATGTTCCACTCAAGTCTCCTCTCACTTTACTCCATCTCAACCTGTTGATACATGCTCCTAATTTTCCTTTTTCATCCTTGTGTACTTATCCAGATTCCACTCAGAAGCATGTTGTCAATTATCGAAGGTAAAGTCCCAGGTGACAAATAGGCTGCTCTCTCCTTTGAGGTTGGCAGAGCTGAGTGGTGGTGATTTAATCTGGGTAACCACACCTTAAGTGAAGAGCAAGGTTGAGAAGGAGAGGCCGTCATGGATAACTTCAGTCGGTGCGGGAATTGGCATCGTCCCACATAACAGACCAGCCATCCAAGCTAACCAGCCCCCAGAGCCAATGAATAAGTTCAATAATGAAAAGCTGGACTTGAGGCTGATGGGCTGAATGGCCTCCTCACTATGATTCTATGATTACTCAAGTGAAACTGCTGGACTTCCAAAGAGTAGGAGATAACGTGATTGAAACATGTAAGATCCTGAGGGGTCTGGTAGGGTGGGTGTGGAAAGGATATTTCCTTTAGTGGGAGAATAGGGGTCACTGTTTAAAAATAAGGGATCACCCATCTGAGACAGAAATAAGGAAGAGTTTTTTTCTCGCAGATAGTCACGAGTCTCTAGGAACTTTCTTCCTCAAAAGGCAATATTTTGAAGGCAGAACTGGATAGATTCTTGACTAAGATTAAGCAGGATGAAGAGTTATCAGGGGTTGGCAGGAATGTGAAGTTGAATTTAGAATTGGATTGGCCATGATCTTATTGAGTGGCGGAGCAGGATTGAGAGGCTGAGTGGCCCATCCGGCACCTAAGTTTTATGTTCCTTCTGTGGGAAGTTTTCTAGATGTCTGCCCTCCATTTACCCTCCTCTGCTTGGAGAAAAGGTGCCTCCTTCTTGTACTGCCTCACCATGGAGTCATGTCCCATCTTTACTCTGCCCGTATTGTCCATTACCATCTTTACTTTTATAAGTTGCCTCCTTGGTGACCTTCTATTGAAGCAAAATAGCCCAAGTTTCTCAGATCCAAGCTCAGGTTAGCACTGCTGCCTCACAGAACCAGGGACCTAAGTTTGATTCTGGCTTTGGGTCACTGTCTGTTCTCCCCATGTCTGTGTGGGTTTCTTCCTGGTTTCCACAGTCCAGAAGACATGCTGTTTAGGGTGCATTGGCCATGCTAAATTCTCCTTCAGTGTATCCAAACAGGCACTGGAATGTGGCGACTCGGGGATTTTCACAATAACTTCATTGCAGTGTCAATGTAAGCCTCCTTGCGACTGATAAATAAATAAATAAGCTCAGGCTTGTGCACTGGAAAATGAACTTAGAATGGTTGGGGTGATTTGTCTTTGGCCACTACAGATGTGATGGGCTGAAGAGCCTTTTCTTTGCTGAATACCTATATGACTCATACATTCCTTTTAAATATTGAACTGTGGTTTCAAACAGGCGGAGCAACTGATCTGTATTTTGTTGGGACCCCAACAAACCCCCAGATGACCAAGTTCTTTACCTGTTGGTCAAACAAAGCCCAAAACATTGGAAGAGGAAGATAGAGGAACAGAACTCGGGTAACCATCTTAATTTCTTTGATCAGCTGTTTCTGTGAGGAAATAAACATATTTACAAATTAATTTTTTTTACAAGTAGAATTATTTCAAAGAGATGCATGATAAAATACTCAAAATTTTCAACAAAAGGGTTTGACATAACTGGATATTTTTCTGTTGCCCAGTCAAGCCAGTGCTCCCTCTTTGGATATATTTTTCTGCGATGTTTCCACCGATTGATGATTGAAAACTGTAAGAGAAGATAATTTTGTTTAAAAGCTGAGTCCTGGGGTGAACATATAATCAGAAAATTATCCAAGAATTTGTGACAGATTACCCATCAAGTTTAGTCACTCATCACCCCTGGGGAAGTCACTTCCTGAATAGACTTTTTATCGTAAAGAATATCTTTCTGATTTATGTGCATTATGCTGCTCAAGCAGACACGAACGTTATAGAGGATTTTTCCAGCATCTTTCTGCTTCTCCAATAAAATAATCATAGGCCGGGATTTTCGGGCCCCCGAATATTACGTTTCCCGTGGAGGTAAACGCAGTTTAGGTTGGCACGGTGGTTAGCCCTGCTGCCTCACAGCACTAGGGCCCCAGGTTCAATTCCGGCCTTGGGTCACTGTCTACACGGAGTTTGCACGTTCTCCCCGTGTCTGCATGGGTTTCCTCTGGGCGCTCCAGTTTCCTCCCACAATCCAAAAGACGTGCTGATTAGGAATGCTTGGCCTTGCTAAATTCTCCCTCAGTATACCCGAACAGGGGCCGGAGTGTGGCGACTAGAGGATTTTCACAGTAACTTCATTTCAATGCTAATGTAAGTTTCCTTGTGACTGTTAGATTCAAGAATTCACTGACACCTCATGATAAATCGTAAGACTTTATTCGGAGTTCATTCAAGATAACTCCGACTGATACACAGACACATTGATAACTGTTTATTTTCAGGTCTGACTTGAATAGGAAACTATGTGGCTCAGGGGAGATGATAGAACATAGAACATTACAGCGCAGGACAGGCCCTTCGGCCTTCGATGTTGCGCCGACCAATTAGGAAAAAGCAATGACCCTCTAACCTAAACCATTCCCTTTTCGTCCATAAACTTATCTACTAACCTCTTAAACACCACCAAACTTAGCGCATCTACAACTGCAGCAGGCAGGGCATTCCATACCCTTACCACCCTCTGGGTAAAGAATCTACCTCTGACATCTGTCCTATAACTACCACCCCTTAATTTAAAGCTATGTCCCCTCGTGCTAGCTTTCTCCATCCTAGGAAAAAGGCTATCACTGTCCACCCTATCTAAACCTCTAATCATCTTATATGTTTCAATAAGGTCTCATCTTAGCCGCCTCCTTTCTAACGAAAACAACCTCAAATCCCTCAGCCTCTCTTCATAAGACCTGCCCTCCATACCAGGCAACATCCTGGTAAACCTCCTCTGTACCCTCTCCAATGCCTCCAAATCTTTCTTATAATGTGGGGACCAGAACTGCACACAATACTCCAAGTGCGGCCGCACTAGAGTTTTGTACAGTTGCAACATGACGTTGCGGCTCCAAAATTCAATCCCCCTACCAATAAAAGCTAAGACTCCATATGCCTTCTTAACAACTTTATTGACTTGATTGCCAACTTTCAGAGATCTATACACACATACACCAAGATCCCTCTGTTCTTCAACACTATTAAGAGTCCTACCATTAGCCCTATACTCTACACATTTGTTATTCCTGCCAAAGTGAATAACCTCACAATTTTCCGCATTAAACTCCATTTGCCACTCCTCGGCCCAGCTCTGCAACTTGTCAAAGTTGCCCAATGATGGCCCAATGGTATTGCCGCTGTCGTATTAATCCAGGAACTCAGCTGATGTTCTGGGGATTTGGATTCAAATCCCGCTACGGCAGATGGTGGAATTTGAATTCAATAAAAAAAAGTATGGAATTAACAATCTGCTGATGGCCATGAAACCATTGCAGATTGTCAGAAAAACCTATCTAGTTCGCTAATGTCCTTTAGGGAAGGAAATCTGCCGCCCTTATCCAGTCTGGCCTAAATGTGACTCCAGAGCTATAACAATGTGGTTGACTTTCAACTGCCTTCCAAGGACAACTAAGGATGGGCAATAGCCAGCCAGCGACGCCCATGTTCAATGAATAAAGAAAGAGTACATTGGCACCAGTCTGTCCCTGCTGCCCATCATGCTGCTCACACATTGGTCTACACATTTGCACCACGCTGAATATAATGTCAGTAGACGGCGTGTTGCTACCACCCATCAGAATGGCAATGGTCAACTGAAGTCCAGATCTGCAAAAAAATTCTGTTATTGAGAAACTCAATGTGGGACTTAAGGAGAAAGTGAATCACATTTGGCAATGGAAAGTGGAGACAGCTGGAGAGTGGGAATAACTGGGTTGCTCTTTGAAAGATTTGGTGCAGACTTGATGGGATAAATGGCCTCCATCTCCTTTGTGTACTGTTTTATGAGATACTAGGAGTAGGTAGATCAATGTCCACATATCACAATTTAACAGAGGATTTTCCAGCAACAGATGAGGCTTTTGGCAGGGCTTCCAGTCCCACTGATACTCTACTTGGCTCACCCAGCCCGCTGCTGGGGAACCCAACACTGGGGGAGTGTCGCTTTTGGCAGGATCGGAAAATTCCACTGTCCGAAAGGGCTGGAAAATCCCAATTAAAAGTCTCACAACACCAGGTTAAAGTCCAGCCAGTTTACTTGATAGTAATCCCACAAGCCTTCGGAAATGCTGTTCCTTCATTAGGTGTATGACACTTCCACACACCTGATGAAGGAACACCATTTCCGAAAGCTTATGGGATTACTATCAAATAAACTGGTTGGACTTTAACTTGATGTTGTGAGACTTCTTACTATGTTTACCCCAGTCCAATGTGGCATCTCCACATCATGGAAAATCCCACTCAGAGTTACTATATGTAAAATAAATGGTAATATTTGTGAATGTCCATAGACTCTGAGGAAGGACGATTACTAATTCGTTCCTTAGGCACTCACCCCAATACACTTACAGACTGCAACCAATATATTTCCCTGTGGTGGAAGTTTTTTGTAGAGTCCGCTTCCTAATATGAACACAACTAAATCAAAGGGGAAAAAGATCAAATTAATATTCATATTTCCACAGCACTTTCTTTCCTTGTTCCTTACCACCAAATCCTCCGGTCACCATTCCTCTCCTTCCAAATGGGAATGTCGAGTAATTATAAAGCGCTGAATTCAATCGACGAATGTTTCAGATCTTTGAGCATTGTCATACTTACCGTTTGGTCAACTGACAGATAACAGTGGTTCTGGAAAAAGATTGTTTTATAATATGCCAAGTGATAAGAAAATTACAAATAAGGATGTTCAGTGGGAAACTTGGACTTAGATATTGCATCCAAATGTGAATGGAATATGACACAAATATTTTGATATTAATGGCATCTAGTACAATCTCCCAAACCCATGGTCACCACCGCCTAGGAGGACCAGGGGAGCCAGCGGATGACAACACCGCCAGTTCAACTGCCCATCTAAGTCTTGCAACATTCTGACTTGGAACTAAGGCGTAGACGGTATGGTAATATCACTGGATAATTCTGAGGCTAACGTTCTGGGAACAAGGATTTAAATCCACCAAGGCAGCTGGTAGAGTTTAAATTCAGATGATAATCCAGAATTGGAAAGCTACTCTTGGTGGCCATGCATCCTTTGTTGGTTGTCATAAAAATCAATTTGATTCAATAATTTTGGGGAGAAAGTCTGCTGTCCTTACATGATCTGGTCTACTTGTGAATCTGGGTCTAACAGCAATGTGGGTGACCTCTAAATGCCCTCTGAAATCCATTCAGTTCAAGGGTGATTAGAGATGGGCAACAAATGCCAGCCTTGCCAGTGATGCCCACATCCAATAAAAGAATAATGGAAAAAAAAGCTGCATTCTTCATAGAATCTCTACAATGCCATTCAGCCCATCAATCCAAGTTCTATCCCCATATCCCCATATATTTATCCTGCTAGCCCCTCTGTCGCTAAGAGGCAATTTAGCACAGCCAATCAATGTAACCCATACATCTTTGGACCATGGGAGGAAAGCGAAGCTCCTGGAGGAAACCCATGCAGACACGGGGAGAAACTGCAAACTCCACACAGACAATGACCCAAACCAGGAATCAAACCTGCGCCCCGGATGCCGAGAGGCAGCTGTGCTTACCACTGTGCCACCATGCCTGTTGATTCAAATTTCTGGAATTTTATCTGCATGTGAGATCAAATCACCAAAAGCTCCAGAGGGGCCACATCAAGATGAACTGGGTGGAATATCACCTTGCAAGGGAAACTGAAGGAATGAGTGATAACTGCTGCCTTGCCAGTGATACCCACACCCGAGAATGGACAAATATAGCACTGAGTCCCTGGAACAAAATTATCCTAAATTGCCATGTTGTAATAATGTCAGCCATTGGATGTCTTCCTCTTCTGAGGTTGGGGTGAAGACACGTGGGTGGCACAATGGTTAGAACTGCTGCCTCACAGCGCCAGGGACCCTGGTTCAATTCTGGCCTTGGGTCACTATCTGTGTGGAATCTACATGTTCTCCCCATGGGTTTCCTCCAGGTGCTCCGGTTTCCTCCCACAGTCCAAAGGTGTGCAGGGGGTGATAATCCTGCATTATAACCTGAATATATGGGTTAGGTGGATTGGCCATGCGAAATTGCCTCTTAGTGTCGGGGGGACTAGCTCGGGTAAATGCATTGTGGGGATAGGGCCTGGATGGGATTGTGGTCGGGACAGACTCGATGGGACGAATGGCCTCCTTCTGTACTGTAGGGATTCTATGCTTTCTGTGCAGGAGACTGAGACTTGACGATTTACCTTGTGCTTCAACTAATACTAAAATGCTTCACATAGTGTGCAATGGATAAAAAAGTGAAATGCTGGCTTATTCCTGCAGCAATAAGCAGAATGAATAGAAGCTTAGGGTGGAATTGCAACTTACATAATGCGATCACCATGAGTGCAGCGGGAACACCAAAGGCAAGAGCATAACAATCACCCCCGAAACACTGAACGTCGGCTGAAAAACACCACAAGGCAATGTTGTTGTGGACGGAGATACAGTATTATCCTTACAGCGCTGAACACAATCGCTGCCTGACTGCCTGGGGTCGCAATCCACTTCAGGGCAGTCTCCTGCTCCTGAGAACTGCCAGCCATAATCAGCAGGACAGCCCTCTCAGCCTCACTGAGTGCGTTGGCCATTGCTAACACTGGCTGGGGGTCTGGAGCCTACACTGAACAGACTGAAGAAAATTAAAGTTGCAATTGATGAAGGGGCAAGACCTCCAGTGGAATTGTTGGGCCTTTGGAGGTTGCCTTTCCTGTCTTGGCCTTTCTTTGCTTAGAAACAAATGTCACTATGTGCGCACCCCCCCAAAAAACTGATTGTTGATTGCTGACTCCCTATGTTTAGCTGGCGGCCATTCTAGATGTTGCGGAGGGGGAGGTTGTCAAATAGCTTCTTCTGGGGTTGAGGGCTCAATCCCCCCCTGTCAGCAAATGGCCTTTTCCAGGGTGAAGGGTCAGTCCTCCCATCAGCAAATGACCTGCCACAGGGCCTTCGACCTATCCAGATTAGCTGCTTATTCCTAGAGCAGGCCAATCCTGTTCCACCACCGATGGCAAACTCCCAGGACCAGGTAGGGCAGCCCAGTCAATCAAAAATATGGTTCCTGGTACCGATGGTGGAAACAGTCTCCGTGGTAACCATCGGTTGTAGTGGTCCCTCAGTCGTCATAGCGATACCACACGCCTGTTCCCTCACTTCAGGGACACCTTGACATGAGCATAGCCATGGAGCAGAGGCAGGCAGTTGAGCCAAATGACCCACTCAAATGTGCATTGACTAGACCTGTGTGGTGGGCATGTTAAAAGCAACAGACCCAACTCCTGTTAGCACCCTCGCCCTAGAAGAAAAATCCTGGCTGGAATTTTCAGGATGGCAGGTGCTTGGCACCATGAGTGTGACCTACTCTCACCCGCTCTGACAGATGCACCACCATTTCACACTCAACGGAGCACTGATTGACGGTTGGTGGGATTACATTCATCCTTGGAAGGAGGACCTGCCTTGGAGAACAGTCGCCCAATCTGACTGGAGCTCCTAGGTGCTGGAGGGAATATTCAGTCCTATTTCTGAAGGGACCTTCAGAATGAACCCCCACAACTTCCTGCCTGAGGTGGAGATTCATTCATTTTTCAGTTCCCAGCCTTGCTCGGACCTACGCCTAGCAGCCTAGAAATTGAAACTGGATGAGAAATGGCCTTAGGTGGAAGGGTGGGTTTCTTGTCTGAGGCCATGCAATTGTGTCTGGGTTGGTCTGGGATGGGGGTTTATCCCAAGGGGAATCACGCTTGTACAATTTTATGCTCTGCCCCATTTCAGAATCCGCTGTAGGGGGAGGGGGGGAATGTAAAATTCTGCCCCGTCTTTTCAGAGACTTCCCCCCCCACCCCGAGATGGGTGAGCCACAGTGGGAAATTTCCCAACTCCCACTACCTGCCTAGAAGATGCAAATCTAGCCCAAGCCAGGCGCACATGTAGCATCCTCCCCCGACTCCGTGACACCACCCCCCCCCCCCCCCCCCCCCCCCCCCCATTGTCAGAGAACCTGATTCAATAGAAAGTGAAGCAGACGTTGAACGTAAGCTGTGGTTAGGGAGTGAGTCCTTGTTTCATACAGACACCCTCAACTATTAAAATAGACACCATGAATTACATCTCATAATTGTCGAGCCACCAAGAAATTAATTGAAGATTAAATTCTATTCATTAAAAAGAAGAGAATTGCAAATCTGCACTGACCTCTCAATATGGGAGTGATGATGGTCGAGAGCAAACTTCCTGCATTTATGGACAGGTAGAAGAAAGAGAAGAACCTCCTTCGCTCAAAAGCCTGGAACACAGCAGTAGACAGTTATGAGTTAGCACAGTTCTGGTCAGCACAGTATATACCAGAGTCACCAATGCAATATAAAGACACAGTCGATATAAATAGACAGACAGAGTGGAATTCTCCAAAAACGCTCTTAAGTGTTGAAGTTTTGAGAAAATTGGAGTAATTCAGGCTGGTTTCACTCAGTGGAAGTCTACAGTAGAATCTCCCCCACTCTGTGAAATGAAGACATCACCAGTATGAATCTCATAAGATTTGAGGGGCCGAGGCCTATTCCTACCTGGGAGGCTGAAACCAGTAGGCCAGCTTGGGACCCGCACAGTCCTGCCCCCACCCCCCCCCCCCACTCCCCACACAAGCCCACCCCATGGTCCAGTCTCAGCCCCCCAACCATTCCCTGGCCAGCCTCAAACCCCCACCGTTTCCCATTGCCTGACTGCGCCTTCCCTCCCCCCAGAACATTCCCAGGGGAGCCTCGATTCTCACCTGCTACCCCCATTCTGGGCCATCTCAATCTCAGGCCTCCTCAGCAGGCAGACCCCCCCTCCTCTTTCGGCTAACTAACCCCACCCCCCCACCCCCAGCAGATCCTGGCTCTCTGATAGCCCCCTCCCCCACCCCCGGCCCTGCCTGTCCCAGTTGTTGGCCTCCCTACTGCCCCCATCTCCTGGGCATAGGCACGTTGCCCCTTGGGCAGCGCCAGGGGTCACAGGCTGGCACTGCCAGGGTGCCCAAGCTCAGGGGCACCACCCCCCCTCCCACCCCCAATGGCCCATCCTTCATTCCAGCGGGGTCAGGCTGCTAGTTCCCTGAAAGTGGGGAGTTGCTATAAACTCCGCTGAGTGAAACATGTGGCAGGGTGGGAGAGGTGAGAGGGCCCAGAGAATTCAGCCCTGAGTCCACTAATAGCATTGAAATAATATTCAAAATATAATTTAAACGCTAGCCCCACACCTCCAGCGATTTCCAGAAGACTGGAAGGACATAGAATCATAGAAACCCTACAGTACAGAAAGAGGCCATTTGGCCCGTCGTGTCTGCACTGACCACAATCCTGACCAGACCATACTCCATATTTACCCACTAACCTATGCACCCCAGGATACTAAAGGACAATTTGAGCATGGCCAATTAGCCTAACACGCACATTTTTGGATTGTGGGAGGAAACCGGAGGCCCAGAGAACATGAGGAGAATGTGCAAACTCCACACTGACAGTGACCCAAGCCAGGAATTGAACCCAGGTCCCTGTAGCTGTGAAGCAGCAGTGCTAACCACTGTGCCACCCTGCTGCCCATAGATGTGAATAATTCCAGAGAAGACCGTGCCGGAAATACAGCTCTGGGAAATGATAGTGGGGCGCAAACTCTCGCACAAATCCCACGCATCACCCTCTGTGCAATTCTTGCTCTCTGCGATAAAAAATTAGCGATAGGAGAATCATGGGGCTGTAATATTTATATGCCAGCTCCAGCCGGTGGGTGTAAAGCCAAGTCAATCAATGTAAGGTATGCCTTCTTAATGAATGTGAAACTGTTTAGTCTATTAATGAGGACTGAGTCAAACAGATGTCTGTTCTCGATGCTGAGGACACGGGATATGTATTTAATCCAACAAGTGCTTTCCACTCAGCTCCAGCCCCACATTATTGGTAAAACTCTTCCACACTATCCCAGAGATTTTGACATCTTCCCTTAAGCGTTGTGCCCAGAATTGAGCACAATTCTCCATCTGAAGCCTAGCCAATGGTTTATAAAAGTTTTGCTCATGTTCTCAGTTGTTCTTTGATCAAAGGGGTTGTCAAGGATTATGGGGAATAGACAGCAAAGTAGAGTTGAGGTTACCATCAGTTCAGCCAGTGGCGGAGCAGGCTCAGTAGGCTCTTAATTCTTGTGTGTTCTACTTAGGCAGCCTGGGTTCCTGCCTGCCTACAAGTCTAGTGATGGGTTGTATGTGAATAGTTCCATTTCAAGCATTGAACAACTCTTACGGTGCACTTACATGTTCCTCCTCAAACTGGTCACCACCAAAAGCAGCAACACAAGGCTTGATGCCACCAGTGCCAAAGGCTATGAGAAAGAGGCCAAACATTGACAAGCCCCTAGAAATAAAAAGAAGCTTTTTAAGTTTAGAGAGACTGGTGTAACATCACTTTATTTTAATCTTTCCCTGGCCCGTTGGAGCTCAAAAGATATTTGGAGACAGTGTTCGCGAGTGAGGAATCTTTTATTGCCTTTACAAGGATTCCTAAGGCTTCTTCTGTCTGTCCTGCCCAATAGTGTACAGTTAGTCTTTTTTATAGGACACAACTTCTGGTAAAGATAATTGTTTCGAGTCACACACACCAGTAAATTATTTACATATGATGCAAATTGGTAGATCCGAGACAATACATGTTTGATCGCATTGCATCGGTAATGTCATAAGCCTTAGTGATAGACAGATGGAATGTCCATTCAGACAATGGTCGCTTAACCATGAGTTGATTACAGTTTCGGTGCTGTTAGCAAGGACACTTGAGAACATCCATGCTGATAGATATAGTAAAACGTACACTTTTAGTCTGAGCTGTCTATTTCATGGAGACACAGAGGCAGCCAATTTACTGTGAGGGTACTGCTAATTTTCCTGGCCCTCTGGCTGACTCCCTACTGAGCTCAGTTCCCCTCTCCCACAATTGAATTGCCTCCTTCTGCACTGTGGGGATTCTATGTTTCTATGATTACTGAGGAAGTGCAGTACCATTGGAGGCACAATGTTTTAGACAAGAGGCCAGACTGAAGCTCTCAGTTCTACCAGTATCTTAGCACAAGCAACATGAATAAAACTGAACATCTCCTTGTTGTTTGTGGGAGCTTGCTGTGCCCAAAATGGCTGCTGCATTTCCTAAAACAATAATGACTACATTTTTAAATTCGTTCGTGGGACATGGGTGTCGCTGGCATTTATTGCCCATCCCTGGTTGCTCGAGGGCAGTTGGGAACCAACCACATTGCTGTGATCCTGGAGTAGGCCAGACCACGCTAGGACAGCAGATTTCGTTCCCTAAGGAACATTAGTGAACAAGATGAGTTTTTCCGACCATCGACAATGGTTTATGGTCATTAGTGAATTCTTAATTCCAGATTTTTTTTCTATTGTGTTCAAATTCCACCATCTGTTGTGGCGGGATTCGAACTTGGGTCCCCAGAACATTGGCCGAGTTTCTTGATTAATAGTCTAGCGATAATATCGCTAGGCCATCACCTTCATTGGCTGTAAAGCCATTGAGACATCCTGAGGTAACTGCTGTAATTGTTATTACTATAAATTCATGTTTCAGTGCTGGACTTTATCCTGCCACTTCTCAATATCTTTGTTTCCCTTCTCTTTGAATGGGGAGATTCAGCGATAATTCCAATGTCTACAGGGTGATTTATTGGGCATGGGATCAACTATCTATGGTGGCACAGTGGTTAGTGCCAGCTGCCTCACAGCGCCAGGGACCTGGATTCAATTCCGGCCTCGCTTACTATCTGAGTGAAGTTTGCATTTTCCCCGTCCCGTGTCTGTGTGTGTTTCCTCTGGGTGCTCTGGTTTCCTCCCAAAGTCCAAAGATGTGCAGGTTAGGTAGATTGGCTGTGCTAAATTGACCTTCATGTCGGGAGGGTTAGCAGGGTAAATGTGCAGGGTTATGGGAATAGGGCCTAGGAGGGATTGTGATTGGTACAGGCTCAAAGGGCCAAATGGCCTAATTCAATACTGTAAGGATTCAATTCTATGATCCGTTATCCAGATTTCTCAATGTTGATTTTTGAGACAAATATGTAACAATGTGACATTGAACTTTTTACACAGTTCGCCAAAGTCAATGGCAGGGATGTCAATGTGTCTTGCATTAAAATTCTGCCAAATTTGCACAGCAACTTCTATTTTTTTTCCATTTGAGATTATATACAATTGACTATCTTTAATTACTCATGTGTGGTTGTTTGGGGTTGGGCGGTGATGGTGGGGAAGATGGAATCATATAGTGCACCTCCTGAAGTAGAGAAAAAAGAATTTGCATTGACGTAGCACCCTTCACAACCAGAGGACATGCTAAAGAATCCTGGAATCTTATAAGTCCAGTCGAGAGGATAATGGGACCTCAGCTAAAATAAGAAACACGCCTCTCACTCACACATGCATCTTCTGGTCACCCACTGTTGGAATTGCACCAGCAGACTTTACAATATGACCAATGACATACACGACGGACAGCACAATGATGGTTCTGTTTGGGGGGCAGAAGAATAAGCATCAACATTCACTAAAACAAATATAAATATTACAGATAACACCTTTCAATACATCAATGGCAAGTGTTACGGAAAGATATCTGGCATAGCATGAGTTAAAATGGGACTAGGAAACAGTGTCACCCACATGGGTGATGCAGATAGACACATGACCTGAGACTAAAGGAGTTGTGGACTGGGCAGAAACGTGTGTAGGAACAAGCATGGAGTTAGCTCATAGTTTAGGCTTTACATGTATATTTGATTTGATTTGATTTATTACTGTATCAACATGTTCTGAAAAGTATTGTTTCTTGCGTGCTATGCGGAGAAAACACACCGCTCATAGAGAAGGAAACAATAGAGTGCAGAATATAGTGTTAGAGTCATAGTTATGGTGGTTAGAAAAAAATCAACTTAATGCGAGGCAAGTCCATTCAAAAATCTGACAGCAGCAGGGAAGAAGCTATGTGTTATTGGTAAACACAATGTTTAACTGAAAAAGACTCAGGACATCTTTTAAAAGATCGACTGATCATACAACATAAAACTATATAGGAGGCTGCTTGGGATATCAATTTGTATTAATAAGTTTGACCAAATATTAGATTGAAGTTACAAAACAATGCGGGGCTGAAATTTAGGAGGATATATACTGCTCTGAAGTTACTATTGGCCTGCAGTTCTTTCATCATAAAGAATTGAAACAAGGAACTGAGTCTTTACTTACATATGGTTGCCATTCTCTCCCCACTTCCATAGTAAAAATAATGTGTGCCCCACTCCATGTAACATCCACAACATCCTTAAATAGCTGCTCCCTGCCAGATCCTGTCTTATCCTATTAAAATCAGCCTTTCCCCAAATCAGTATCTTTATTTCCAGTCCATTTTTGTCCTTTCCCATAATGACCTTAAATCTTACCATGTTACGATCACTATCACTGAACTGCTTCCCCAGTTGACACTCCTGCCACCTGGCTGGTTTCATCCCCTAAAATTAGGTCAAGCATTGCTCCCTCTCTTGTAGGACTGCCAAGGTGGTGACCCCAAAAAAGCCTGCCTGCGTGCACTTTAAGAATTCTGCCCTCTCTCTAAGCCTTTCACACTTCACCTATCCCAATTAACGTTGGAAAAGTTAAAATCCCCTCCTATTCTTACCCGGTTATTTTGATGCTTCTCTGAGATTTGCCAACATGCCTGGTCTTCTATCTCTTCCTGACTATTTGGGGGTCTATCGCATACTTCCAGCAATGTGATTGGCCTCTTTTTGTTTTTAACCCACGTGGCCCCAGTGGAGGAGCCTGCGAATATAACGTCCCTCCTCACTGCAGTAATTGAGTCCTGATCAATTTTGTGTCACCACCTCTTCTTTTACAGCCCCCTTGTCTCGCCTGAAGATTCAATACCTCATAATGTTGAGCTGTCAGTCCTGACCCTCCATCAATATTGTGATAACAATTTTACCATGTTCCCACATGCTAATCAACAACCTCAGTTCTTCTGCATTGCCTGTAAGTCTCTTTGCATTAAAATAGATGCACCTAGCATTGCTATCTTCCCTTGTGCCTCAGCATGTCGATCTTTACTCTGCCTACCAAAAGGACTTGGTTTTTTTCTATATTTGGCTGTTCCTCCCCTCTTGCTGTACTTCCACTCTGTAACCCACATGCCTGCCAAATTAGTTTAATAGTTCCCCTCCCCATCCCTCCACTATGAAACTTTCTTCTAAGGATGTTGGTCCCCTTCCAGTTCAGATGCCACCTGTCTGACTTGAACAGGTCCCACTTGCCCAAGAAGTTGACCCAGTGATCCGGGTAACTAAAGCCCTCTGTCCTGCACCATCTCTTCAGCCATGCATTGACCTGCTCTAACCACGTATTCCAATACTCACTAGCACGTAACACCAGAGATTACAACTTTTGAGGTCCTACTTTGCAATCTGCTGCCTAGCTCCAACCAAGTTTCTCCAACCTATCCTCCATCCCAGGCAACATCCTGGTAAATCTTTTCTGTACCCTCTTCACATCCTCCTGGCAGTGTGGCGACTGGAACTGAACACTATATTCCAAATGCGATCTAACTAAGGTTCTCTAAAACTGCAACGTGACTTGCCAATTTTTAAACTCAATTCCCTAGCCAATGAAGGCAAGCATCTACCTGCACTCGTTCTTCACTTTTAGTGGAAAAACCCTTCTGTTAAATTTATCCCAAGTAGAAAATTATTTAACCAAAGGGAAAATGCTGGGAAATCCCAGTAGGTAGCATCTGTAAGGAGAGAAAAGAGCTGATGTTTCGAGTCCAGGTGACCCTTTGTCAAAGCGTATTTGACAAAATTATTTAGGTTGTTTTTTTGAAAAGCTGCAACTCTTACCTTGTCTGAATGTGAT
Source organism: Sphyrna mokarran (assembly GCA_024679065.1). Taxonomy (NCBI): domain Eukaryota; kingdom Metazoa; phylum Chordata; class Chondrichthyes; order Carcharhiniformes; family Carcharhinidae; genus Sphyrna; species Sphyrna mokarran. The sequence continues at coordinate 84,949,894 of JAGIQG010000011.1, read as the reverse complement.
TTGTGCAATATGTAATGGTCTATAATAATGGGTTAATATTACAGTCGCACTCTATTATATAACAAGAATGTTCCCTCTGTGTCAGGATCTTTTCCTCATTGTTTCCATTTCCACTATGAGTCGTGACTTTAATTGAATTGCTGTCATTGCTCAGAACAGCCTGTAATCCTAAATCATTTACTGCAGATTTGGAGCATTCAGCTACACAATAGACAATTCAATGTTAGCAAAATGTTATTGGCTTTTAATTGCTCTTGTATTTTGCACGCTTTAATGGGGTGAGGAGCTCAGAAGCACAACTGTGTCTACCCTAAATAAGCAGAGTAAGTAGTCTCACTGCACCAGGTTGAAGTCCAACAGGTTTATTTGGAATCAGGCCTTTCAAAGTGCTGCTCCTTCATCAGGGAAGTGGGGATGAAGGAGCAGTGCTCCAAAAGCTTGTGCTTCCAAATAGACCTGTTGGACTTTAACTTGGTGTTGTGGGACTTCTTACTATGTGCACCCCAATCCAATGCTGGCATCTCCACATCATGGAAGAGCAGGGTATTTCTGATCAGATGCTATGACTGGTAACTTTGGAGCTGGCGTTAATGCATGCATTACAAGGACCAGTGATGGCACTTGTCACAGGAATTAGATTAAGATCAGATGTTCATTATTCTGATTTTTGTGTGAAGATTAATGTGACATACTAATTTAACTGTTTCGATGGTTAATCAGTGCTTCCTTTTATAGAATTTGTGCCATTTGAAACCTTTTTTTCTCCTTGAGTGTGGGGGTATATTTGAGACTGTTCACAGGCAAGGACTGATTAGGAACAGTCAGCACGGCTTTGTGAGGGCAAAATCATGTCTCACAAATTTGATTGAGTTTTTTGAAGCGGTAACTAAGAAGGTAGATAAGGGCAGTGCAGTTAATGTTATCTACATGGACTTTGGCAAGGCCTTTGATAAGGTACCGCATGGTAAATTCTTGCATAAGGTTAAATCTCATGGGATCTGGGGTGAGGAAGCCAAATGGATGCAAAATTGGCTTGATGGCAGAAGGCGGTTGTAGAGAGTTGTTCTTCAAATTGGAAGTTGTGACCAGCGGTATGCCTCAGGGATTGGCACAGGGTCCTTATTTGGTATCTATATTCATGATTTGGGCGAGAATTTAGGAGACATGGTTAATAAGTTTGCAGATGACACCAAGATTGGTGGCATAGTAGACAATGAAGAAGGTTATCTAGATTGCAATGGGATCTTGATCAATTGGGCCAGTGGGCTCATGAATGGCAGATGGAGTTTAATTTAGATAAGTGCAAGGTGATGCATTTTGGTAGCTTGAACCGGGGCAGCACTTTCTCAGCTAATGGCAGGGCATTGGGAAGAGTTATAGAACAAAGAGATCTAGGGGTACTTGAGCATAGATCTGTGAAAACAGAGCCACAGATGGATATAGTGATGAAGAAGACATTGACATTCTTGGTTTCATTGATTAAAACATTGAGTACAGGAGTTGGGCTGTCTTGTTGTAGAAGACATTGGTAAGGCCACATTTGGAATACTGCGCACAGTTCTAGTCATGCAATTATAAAAAGGATATTATTAAACTAGAAAGAGTGTAGGAAGTTTTACTGGAATGCTACAGGTATTTGACGGATTGCATTATGAGGAAAGGCTGGATAGACTGGGACTTTTTTCTCTGCAGTGTGGGAGGCATAAGGATGATCTTATAAAGGTCTATAAAATAATGAGGGGCATAGATCAGCTAGATAGACAAACACTTTTTCCCAGGGCATAGATTTAAGGTGAGAGGGGACAGATACAAAAGGATCCAGTGAGGTCATTTTTTCACACAGAGGGTGGTGTGTGTTTGGAACGAGCTACCAGAGGTAGTAGTGGAGGCAGGTACAATTTTGTCTTTTAAAAAGCATTTAAATAGTTACATGGGTAAGATGGGTATAAAGGGATATGGGCCAAACATGGACAGTCAGGTCTAGCATGGTGGTTAAAGAAAAGTGCGGAGAAGCTACGACATCTTCTCCGGAGTCTTCAACATGTCATCGATGACGATGAACATCTCGCTAGGGCCATCCCCACCCCCCCCCACTTCTTGCTTTCAGACAACCACACAACCTTAAACAGATCATTGTTCGCAGCAAACTACCCAACCTTCAGGAGAACGGTGACCACAATACCACACAACCCTGCCACAGCAACCTCTGCAAGACGTGCCAGATCATAGACATGGACGACATAATCAAACGTGAGGATACCATTCACCAGGTACACGGTAGATACACTTGCAACTTGGCCAACGTTGTCTACCTAATACGTTGCAAGAAAGGATGTCCCGAAGCATGGTACATTGGGGAGACCATGCAGACACTACGACGGTGGATGAATGAGCATCGCTCAACAATCACCAGGCAAAACAGTTCCCTTCCTGTGGGCGAACACTTCAGCAGTCATGGGCATTCGGCCTCCGACCTGCGGGTAAATGTTCTTCAAGGGGCCTTCGTGACACACGACAGCGCAGAGTTGCTGAGCAGAGACTGATAGCCAAGTTCCGCACACATGAGGACAGTCTTAACAGGGATCTTGGCTTCATGTCCCACTATCTGTAACCCCCGTAACTTGCCTGGATTAGCAAAAAAACCTCACTTACTGTGCTGTCTGGAGAAAATACACAATTCTCTAACCAATGCTCAGGATTTCCTTCACACACATTGTTAGCCACTTGAACACTTGAATAGCAGGTTAGATGTAAAGATTCACATTCTAATCAGCAATCTGTAACTGTCTGTGTGGATATGAGTGCCTCTGCAGATCAGAACACTGCATTTGCCTGACGAAGGCACAACATAGCTCGCGGATTTACTATCAAATAAACTGGTTGGATTTAAAATTGGTGTTGCAAAACTTTACTAAAAAAAAGTGCGGCAGGAACAAGTTGGGCCAAAGAGCCTGTTTCCATGCTGTAAACCTCTACGACAGTATGACTCCATAAGTACTTTTCACTGAGTTTGGCTTTGTTTCTTTGACAAGCTTCCAAGCATCAGTCAGACATTTACCACAGAGCCTGAAGAAAAGCCCTAGCAACAGTTACCTTTGAGTTGTTTTTGGATACTTCCTGTGATCAATCAAATCTTGGCAGGAAACTGAGAACAGATTGACCAACTCTCCTTCTGAAGGTAGGACATGCTCGGTGTGATAGACTCAGGAGCAGAAGATGTTACATTATAAGTTACCAATAGTGAAAAGATGTGTGGTGTTTTGGGATTCGGGTGTTTCATGTTTTGTGTGGCATGGTAGCACAGTGGTTAGCACTGTTGCCTCATTGTGCCAGGGACCCGGATTCAAATCTGGACTTGGATGACTGTCTGTGTGGAGTTTGCACATTCTCCCCATGCCTGCATGGGTTTTCTCCAGGTGCTTAGGTTTACTCCCACAGTCCCAAAGTCGTACTGTTAGGTGCATTGGTCATGCTAAATTCTCCTTCAGTGTATATGAACAGACGCCAGAGTGTGGCGACTAAGGGATTTTCACAGTAACTTCATTGCAGTGTTAATGTAAGTCTACTAGTGACATTAATAAATAAGCTTCAGATATGTGGATTTTAGGAATAACCTAAAATTAGAATAAGAAAATGGAATTGTTACTATAAAGTAATGACGGCGGCGCGGGCTCGTTGGGCCGAAGGGCCTGTTTCCCATGCTGTGTTGCTCTTTGAAATGTGGGGTTATGGGGCTGGGACCAGGGTGGGATTGTTGTTGATGCAAAGTTGATGGGCCGAATGACTTCTTTCTGCACTGTAGGGATTCTATTATCTTCTACAATCTATGTCAGCACAAAATAAAGAGAAAATGAAAGAGATATTCCATATTTATAAAAACCACCGTCTCACTTAAACTTTCCCAACCAGGAATCAGCAATGAGGGCTCCCATAACCGGTGTGAAATAAGCCAATCCAGAAAAGGCGTGGTAGATGGCAGTGGACAGATTGTCATCCCAGTGGAGGAAGTTGGTAAAGTAGAGAGTGAGAATGGCTGAAATGCAAGAGACAAAAGATCATAAGAAAGTGTAGAATTAGGACACTTATTCAATTAAACCTGTATCTTCCAGAAAACACAAGGCCAGCTTAGCTCACTGCATTGCAGTTTAATGTTAAAGAGCACTGCAGTTAACCTCAAGATCCGTGGATGGGTCAGATGTGATTTGATGATAATCCTCATGTCTCTGAGTCAGGAGATTACGGATTCAAATCTCTCTTCAGAGTACTGAGGCTATGTATCATCCTGGCTGAATACAAGGAAAGGGGCAATGAGACAGTGCCTCAGTGTTAGAGTGCCTCCAACCATATCACTCCAATGGATGAACTCATCATTTTCACATTGCTGTGTTTCCAACATTACAACTATTTCATTAGCTTTCAGATATGTTAAGATGCCCCGCGGATGTGACAGGCTTTAGATTATGGCACTTTTCTTCCAGGCTCTACATAATGTATCTTTCTCCCCCCATCCACCCCCAATTCCTTTCCTTTCTTCCTTCTCTCTCTCTTGATTTCCTTCTTTCTCTGATTCTTTATCTCTCTCTCTTTGTCTCTTTCTCTCTCTTTCTTTCTCTCCTACTTTCTTCCTCCTTTCTTTTTCTTTCTCTCTTTTTTCTTTCCTTCTTTCTTTCCTATTTCCTTTCTCACTTTTTCTTTGTTTCTTTCCTGCTTTTTCTTTTCTTTCTCTCTTTCTCTCTCTTGTTTCTTCTTTCTTTCTTTTGAGAATTCTGTTTTCAATATCTGAGAATCCATGAAGCTGTTGGATTGTTTTCAAAACCCAACTGGTTCATGAATGTTATTGAGGGGAGAAAACCTAGTGTCCTTCTCGAGTCTGGCCTATGTACAAATGACTTCAGTCCCTCACCAATGTGGTTAACTGTTAACTGTTCTCTGGAGTGCCCAAGCAAGCAACTCAGGGTGAGATTTTCCAGCCTTTCCCACTGCCCGGTCCAGCCAAAAGCCTTTGAGTTGAATCACTGGCAGGTGGGAAAATCCTGCCCTCAGTTATATCGGACAGGTCTTCCATTCAAAGATTGAAGCCATGATATGGAAATGCTGGTATTGGACTGGGGTAGGCACAATAAGAAGTCTAACAACACCAGGGTTGGTGTTGTTAAAGTCGAACAGGTTTATTTGGCAGCACGAGCGATCAGAGTGTTGCTCCTTCATCGGGTGAATCTCCTGATGAAGGAGCAGTGCTCCTAAAGCTCATGCTACCAAATAAATCTGTTGGATTTTAACCTGGTTTTGTGAAACTTCTTACAAGGATGTTCCTTGTTGTAGAGAAGGATGTTCCATCACAATCTTTATAGGACAACTGAAAGATGGACCATAAATACCAGCCTTGCTCAGCTACACCCACATCCCGAGAATAAAGAGATTTTTTTTTAACAATCTGTAAAGACCAGAAATCATACCTTTCATGCCATAGAAGGAGAAACGTTCACAGAATTCATTCACAACAACGAACAGAATACTCAGCGGGTAATTGCTGCCACATAATTTCTGCGGGAGGGAAAAAGGAGAAAGTTCCCAAGAACTTATATTACATAAAGCAAATATATCAGTATGTTAAAGCAGCTGCAACGTTGCTCAGTAAAAATAATTTACTTAAGGGTCATCTCTCCTTATAAATGCTGCCAGACCTGCTGAGGTTTTCCAGCATTTTCTTTTTTGGGCACAACATTACTAGGCTGTGATTCATAGTTAGTCACACCTTTGCCTTAATTTTAATCTGAGTTGCTGGGATTTTTACAATTAAGATAAAACAAACACTGTCCAGCTTTGCATTACGTTTCATACTGCAACAGGTTACAAAGCACAGAGAGTGTGATGCTAGACCAGCAAGCGTCACTGAATCCACACCATTTTCAACAGAAATTAAAGACCATGCATTTTTCTAAAGGTTTCCATGGCCTCTCAAGGCACTACAGAATGTTTTCATAGAATCCCTACTGTGCAGAAGGAGGCCATTCAGCCCATTGAATCTGTACCTACTCTCGATAGAGCTTCTTATTTTTCCTGCTAATCCCCGTAACCTACACATCTTTGGACGCACTTCACCATGGTCAATCTATTTAACCTGCACATCTTTGGGATTGTGGGAGGAAACTGGGGCACCCAGAGGAAACCCACGCAGACATGGGGAGAAAGTACAAACTCTGCACAGTCACCCAAGGCCGGAATCGAACCTGGGTCTCTGGCGCTGTGAGGCAGCAATGCTAACCACCGTGCTGCCAGCCAATTACAATCAACTATCAACCACTGCAACCAATGAAATGCAGTTGCTGTTTTAGCAGCAGGTAAAATGGCAGTCACAGCCAGATTTCACAAACAGCTATAAGATAATGAAGAGACAATCGGTTTCTGTGATGTCAATTTAAGGTTAAATATTGTCCTTGCAGGATATCGGGAAGCACTCTCTTTGCTCTGCTTTGAAATAGTGTCTTGAGATATGCCTCATCCACAAGTGATGGGAGACGATACTCAGTTTACCCTCTCACCTTTATCTCAACCCCAGCTGTGCTCTGTGGAACTCTCAGCCTGAGTCTCCTTACCTCTCTGTTCTCTTTGACATGTGTTCTCAAAGCCCATCTCTTAGCCCAAGCTAACTGAACTCACTCTCTAAACACGCATTGGGTCTCTCTGCCTGTGAACTTTTCAGATTGACCAGGGACTAGATAAATGACAGACAGATTGATTTCCTTTCATATTTGTGAATGGGAAATTGTGGGGCATGTTTCTTCAAAACTTATGGATCATAACAAGGCCATTTGATCCATCACATCCATACTGGCTCTTTGAATGAGCTATCCAATCATGAGCTGATTTACTATAGAACATAGAACAATACAGCACAGAACAGGCCCTTCGGCCTTCGATGTTGTGCCGACCAAAATAAAAAGCAATGCCCCTCCAAACTAAACCATCCCCTTCTCTTCCATATACTTATCAATTAACCTCTTAAACGCCACCAAACTTGGCGCATCTACAACAGCTGCAGAAGCTGCTATAGAAGCTCATGGCACAGAATGAGGCCATTTGATCCATCACATTAGTACTGACTCTTTTGAATGACTTATCCTATTAGAGTTCTTTCTCTAAAGGGTCATAAATTTCTTCTTTTTAAATTGTCATGACTTCAGTCAAGCCATTGAGATTGGTCTATTGGAATATGAACTCTCTGATTAAGAATCCAATTGATAGGCCAATCAGGGAGTCTTGTCCCTATCTGTCCCTCTAACTAACAAGTCCCCAATAACTATTGCTCTCCTGATCACTCCCCCTTCCCTTCTGAGCCACAGGGATGAACTCATTGCTGGAAATCCAACACTGCGGCTTATTACTGGTATATTGTCCCCCTCAACATATCCAAAGCAACATGCTTGTTGCTGAGGGGTACCCCAGTTCAATGTCAGCATCTCTACATCATGAGGGGAACAACCACAGAAGATCCCTGCATTGACTGCTTCCTCCCAGCCCATCTCACCATCACTCATCTATCATCATTCTTTGGAGTAACTACATCCCTGAGTGGTACTGAGGCGGGGTATCATCGTCGCAGGAGTGTACTGGAAGACAGGAAGGTGAGTTGAAGTGTGTCCACTTCAATGCAAGGAGCATCCAAAATAAGATAGGTGAACTTGGAGCATGGATTGGTACTTGGAACTATGATGTTGTGGCCATTACAGAGACATGATTATTGGAAATTCCGAGTATAAATGTTTCAGTAAGAGTAGGGAAGGTGGTAAAAGAGGTGGAGGAGTAGCATTGTTAACCAAGGATAGTTTAACAGCTGCGGAAAGACAGTTTGAGGGCGATCTGCTTACAGAGATGATATGGGTGAAGTTAGAAATAGGAAAGGTCACGTTGTTAGGAGTTTTCTATAGGCTCCCAAATAGTGATAGAGACGTGGAGGAAGAAATTGCAAAGCAGATTATGGATAGGTATGGAAATCACAGGGTGGTTGTCATGTGTGACTTTAACTTCACCTCCTTAAAAGAAGGATGTGGAAGCATTAGAGAGAGTGCGGAGAAGATTTACCAGGATGCTGCCTAGTTTGGAGGGTAGGTCTTATGAGGAAAAGTTGACGGAGCTGGGGCTTTTGTCTTTAGAGCGGAGGAGGATGACAGGTGGCTTAATAGAAAGATGATGAGGGGAATAGATGGATTGGATGTTCAGAGACTATTTCCTCAGGTGGATGTAGCTGAGGCATAACTACAAGGTTCATGATGGAATTTATAGGAGGGATGTCTGAGGTAGGTTCTTTACTCAGAGAGTAGTTGGGGTGTGGAATGGACTGCCTACTGTGATAGTGGAGTCGGACACTTCAGGAACTTTCAAGAGGTTATTAGATAGGCACATGGAGCACATCGGAATGATAGAGAGTGGGATAGCTTGATCATGGTTTCGGACAAAGCTCGGCACAGCATCGAGGGCCGAAGGGCCTGTACTGTGCTGTACTGTTCTCTGTTAAGTGGGGGTGTCAGTTCCTCTGGCACTCCTGAAGGTGGACTGCTTACTGCTCACACTCTGTGTACTGCTGTTGGAGTTGTAAATAAAGGGATTCTGGTGAAAGGACTTCTGCCTCCACAAGACTTAACACACAGATTACAGCATTTCAAAAGTGTTTACTTGGCTACAAGGTGATTTGAGTACACAAACAAAAGAACACAAGAATTTGGAGTCAGCCTGTCGAGCCTGCCCCACCTTTCAACATGACTTGGGATCTCTTGAGATTATGAAAGTCTGAGATAAAGTTTTGCTTTCCTTATACACCCATTTTCCATCAAAAGTTACTTTTGAATCTGTTTCCACCACCCTTTCAGGCAGAGCCTTACAGTAAAAGTTTGTTTATTAGTCACAAGTAGGTATACATTAACAATGCAATGAAATTACTGTGAAAATCTCCTAGTTGCCACATTCTGGCACCCGTTTGGGTACAATTTAGCATGGCCAATTCACCGAAACTGCACATCTTTGGACTGTGGGAGGAAACCGGAGCCCCTGATGGAAACGCATGCAGACCAGGGGAGAAACTCCACACAAACACTAACCCAAGCCGGAAACTGAACCTGGGTCCCTAGTACTGTGAGGCAACAGTGCTAAGCACTGTGCCATCGTATCGCCAGATTATATCAACTTGCTGTGTAAAATAAATCATCCTTATCTCTACCTTAATCTCTTGGTCAATTGCTTGAAATCTATTATCGACCTCTCCTACAAGCATAAGCAGGAAAATAGCATGCGAATTGTTTTCCCCTCAAGTGTCTTGTGTAAGTAAATTACCACAGATAAAGCAAATGCTCAAATAAACAGATTATAAGCAAAGTGCTGAGAAAGCTCAGCAGATCTGGCAGCATCTGTAGAGAGAGAAACAGAGCAAACGTCTTGAGTGCAATATGACTCTTGGATTCAAAACATTAACTCTGTTTCTCTCTCCAACGGATGCCGCCAGACCTGCTGAATCTTCCAGAATGTTTTGTTTTTTGGATGACTCTCTGTGCAGAATCTGCACGTTCTCCGCGTGAATGTGTGGATTTCCTCCAAGTGCTCCGGTTTCGTCCCACAGTCCAAAAATGTGGATTGGCCATGTTCTGTTGCCCCTTGGTATCCCAAGATGTATACATTAGATGGATTAGCCATGGTAAATAGCTACAGGGGCAAATGGCTGCGTGGATTGCAGGGATAAGGTGGGCAAGAGAGCCTGGGTGAGTTTAAGTTGAAGTTTATCTATTCATGTCACAAGTTAGGCTTTCATTAATATTGCAATCAAGTTACTGGGAAAATCCCTAGTCGCCACACTCCGGCACCTGTTTGGAGAATTTAGCACGGCCAATGCACCTAACCATCACATCTTTCATACTGTATGAGAAAACCAGAGCACCCAGAAAAACCTATGCAGACAAGGGGAGAACGTGCAGACTCCTCACAGACAGTGACCCAAGCCGAATCGAACCTGGGTCCCTGCTGCTGTGAGGCAACAGTGCTAACTGCTGTGCTCCTCCTGAGATGCTCTGTCAGAGAGTTGGTGGAGTTGCGATGGGCCGAATGGCCTCCTTCTGCACTGTGGAGATTCCAGAAAACTTAAAATAATATCAAATACCTCCCTTACATAACATTAATGCAAACACGGATGTACAAAGAGCAAGGTCCATAAAGTAATATATTTGCTTTAATTAATCGAGCAGATCCCGGGTAAACTCCTCAAACTTACAACTGGAATACACAACTGTCCAACACTGACAGTGCTCGTTGCTTAAGTTCAATTTTAAAACTTTTTTTAAACCAGCCTTTTAATTTTCTGATACTGCAATAATTAGCAAATACTGACCGGTGTTCCTTTCTTGGGCTTGGAGAAATCTTTTTCCACCTCGCCATCAGTGGGAGAAGAAGCTAGGGGGGAGGGGAGTGTAGAAAGAGACGGGGGCGGGGGGGGAGAGAAAAAGAGGCAACATTAACACAAATCTGAGCTGTAAGTACATTTTAAAAATAGTCACAGCACAAGCTTGAGAGAGGCGTCTGTCCCAACATGTTCATTGACACATTGCAAAGTTCCGTGCGTAAAACTCTAAAAGGAACAAATAGGATCAAATAGGAGCAAGAAGTTTATCTGCTGAAAATATTGAACTAGCCACATACCTATTTTGTTCTTGACCATTTTGGAGCAGAGTTTAGGAAAGTTTTCTGTATGAAGTTGCAGCCAACTCAGTTTCTGTGTGTATGTGTGTGTGTGTGTGTGTGAGTGAGCAGTCACACCGTTTTTTTTGTTAATGTTTCACTTCTGGTTTAGTAATCAACGGGATCTGGGAGGCACTGAGAAATGGCATGTTTGACAGTTCCAAAAAGCGAGCAGAGGATTGTTACAGTGCAGGAACCTTTGAGCACACACTTGCACACACAGACACACCCCGCTTTCGAAATCATAGAGAGTAGGTTCTCAAGCAGAAGAAACTTTCTCTGTTCCTCCTTGTTATTTTCCTGCAACGTTCACTTGGGAAGGATTCTTCCAACCTTTCGCGGGCCAACGGAACTTTTGATTCCTCCTGTAACACAGCCTTTACTCACATCAAACCCATGAAAAGTACACAGAAAGTGGAGCCTCTCCACTTGGTACTTAGAAGCTGCTATATGAGCAACGTCCGTTGTGTGGATTTTAGTCAAGGTGAGAACTTTATAAATGGGGAATTAGTCACGTTTTTAGACCACGTTACTTTATTTATTTTTATCCAGGATATAATGTTTCTTCTTAAGCAACTCCCCCCTCCATCCCACATACTCAACAGATTACGTTTTCATGTTGAACTGAGTTGATCTGATTTCTTGTTGTCACATGTATGAACATACAGTGAAAAGTACTTTTCTTGCATGCTATATAGACAAAGCGTACTGTTCATAGAGAAGGAAACGAGAGAATGCAGAATGTGGTGTTATATGAGGTTACATTCAACTGTGCAACAGATTAAAAATCGTGGGGCTCTGACTTGCCTAAATTAGAGAATTATTTTGAAGTACAGTTACCTGTAAATGCGGCAGGCATTTCACACACAGCGAGATCCCAGGAACACCAAATAAACACAGGAGTGAGTGTCCTTCTTGGTGTCGCACGAGGGAGGGCCAGGTTGCTCTGATCTCAGTTGTCAAGTCGCAGTGCTTTTTAACCAGGCAAGCTTGCTCTGTCTGACCTTTAGGAATAGCAGCACTGAGCAGTGCCATCATTACCGTGGAAAATAAACCAAACGTTTTCACCTCCTGCAGCCTCGGCCCCTTTCCTAATCTGCAAGGACCACTCACTGAGAGTCTTTTCTCTGATCCTGACTCCTGACACAGCCCTGATTTTAATCGCTTCAACATTGGCATCCATTCTTTGAGCTGCCTGAGACCTAAGCTCTGGAGTTCCCTCACTCAACCTTTCTGCCTCTCTCTATCTCTCTCCTTCAAAACTCCAATTAAAACTTGCTTCTTTGACCAAACAGCCCTCCACTTCATCCATTGATTCTGTCTACACTTTCTCGCTGCCTCAGCAAAGCAGCTGGCAGAATTAAGGACCCCACACAACATTCTCTTTACCACCTTCTTGCTTCGGGAAAGAGACACGAGAATCACGTACCAACCGACTGAAGAACAGCTTCTTCCCTGCTGCTCTTAGACTTTTGAATGGACTTACCTTGCATTAAGTTGATCTTTTTCTACACCCTAGCTATGACTGTAACATTCTCTTGTTTTCTTCTCTATGAACGGTATGCTTTGCCTGTATAGTCTGCAAGAAACAATACTTTTCATTGTATGTTAATACATGTGACAATAATAAATCAAATCAAATCAAATCAAAACCATATGTCCCCTTATGTGGTCCAGCGTCTGATTATTTTCGACTCATCATGCTCCTGTGAAGTATCTTTGATGTTTTACTGTGTTAAAACTGCCATCTAAATGCAGCTTGCTGTACTTCTGGCTGTCTCTTGTATAATAGAGCTATATTTCTTCATGGATAATTTATAGACGTCAATAAACTGGAGAAAGACTTTAAAATGACTGAAACTATGTCTTACTGTGACATTCAAATGAAAGGAACATCCTTGCAGTATCAGAGGAGCGGACATCCCGTTAACTTTGAAGAGACACTGATGACCCCATGAACTGCAAAAAACAAATTCAAACAGAATTATACAAAGGCCATCTGCATCTCTGAAGCCAGACCTGGCCAACAGAGATTACTAGTCTGCTAGGACAAAGGACCCTACCCTGCAGACCCCTTTCAAATTCTTAATGGTTGAAAACATTAACAATTTCAAGAATCCAGACAAATGAATATACATCCTTTTTCAAAGTCAAAGTGAAAAAATTTAACGTCATATGACATGGCCCCCTTAGCTGGAGGAATCTGTAATATTCCCTCATGGAGCAGAAAAGCAGTCTTTCTTCTTCCATCTTGCAAGCAACCATTCATAACAAGGGCTCAGACCAGTTAAATGCCTAGTCCCCAGCTACAATGTTTTAAATTCTGAGTCTCTAAACCATCACCTACAAGTCTGATCCATCTCTGGGGGTGTCTATCCAATGTGGAAAGCATCTCTGTTGTAAAAGTCAATTGTCCAGTATCAGTTTTCAAGCTGCCAACCTCTGTGGAGGAATATCTCATTGAGTCTTTGATCCAGGACTCTGGACTCCTACGATACAATAATTCATCACTTTCTAATTTTTGCCCCGTAGTTCCTTCTTTCTTTATCCTTCTTTAATTACATGAGTGTACTAGAGGGTAAGGATACACAGCCAAAATCCCTCTCTCATATTTTGAGTGTGCTTGAATGAACTAACCCTCTGAGTTTACCTTACCTTGAGTTTGCTGTGGGATTATTGATAAAAATTGAATCACATCAAAACTGAGAGAAGTACATCATAGCTTCTAAAGGGGAAATCAAACCAACATGCCTTTACAGACAGAATGAGAGGAGAAATCCATACTTTCTAAATTAAACCCCCTCCTGTCCTTAACATTTGATATCCAACCATAGTCCGTAGTAATACATGCAAAAATAAAATTTGAAAACATGCTGATGATACCAAACATGTAGGCCAAACCAGGTAAGGACAGCAGATTTCCCTACTTAAAGAGCAACATTGAACCAGTAATTGGAGTGGTCACTATTACTGAGGTTTATTATTCAGGTTTAAATTTTATCAGCCGCTGTGTTGGGACCTGAACCCACGTTGCCAGAACATTAGACTGGGCCCCCTAGATTACTAACCCAGTGACATTTACATTATACCACCCTCTCCCCAGGAGGAGGAATGAGTAGGGAAACACGCTATTGTTATCTCCTCTCTAATAAGGAACTCCCTGAATCAGCTAAGGTGAGAACAGAGTTCAACCATTACATTTCCATTGGAGAAGACTCCCTATATGCCTTATTTTCTACCTTTGCCGAGACATTTGAGTTAAATGCTAAACATACAGAAGACTCTGTACCTTTCCTTCCGACACTGGGATTCTGAATCGCAGCAATTTATTTCACAGGTAATTTGTTAGCAGTCATTAGAGCAAGGCGATCTCTCCAAGTGGTGCCCATCACTGCTGGTTTCTCTTGGCTTAGCTATGTTCAAGCACCAGGGGCCTGGGTTCAATTCCTGGTTTGGGTCACTGTCTGTTCTTCCTGTATCTGAGCAGATTTCCTCAAAGTGCTCCGGCTCCCTCCCACAGCCTGCTAGTTAGGTGTGTTGGCCATGCTAAATTTTGCCTCAGTGTGCCTGAACAAATGCCGGAGTGTGGCAACGAGAGGATTTTCATTGCTGCATTAATGTAAGCCTATTTGTGGTACTAATAAATAAACTTTAACCTTTAAATACATGAGATTATGGGACTAGGTGGGATTGTTGTTAGTGCAGACTCGATGAGCCAAATGGCCTCTTTCTGCACCGAAGGGATTCTATAATCTTTTATAATCTATGTCAGCACAAAATAAAAAGAAAATGAAAGAGATATTCCATATATATAAAAAGAATTTAAACTTTCCCAACCAGGAATCAGCAATGAGGGCTCCCATAACCGGTGTGAAATAAGCTAATCCAGAAAAGGTGTGGTAAATGGCAGTGGACAGATTGTCATCCCAGTGGAGGAAGCTGGTAGAGAGTGAGAATGGCTGAAATGCAAGAGACAAAAGATTATAAAGTGTGGAATTAGGACACTTATTCAATTAAACCTGTATTTTGTGGAAAACACAGGGCCAGCTTAGCACACTACATTGCAGTTAAATGTTAAAGGGCATTGCAGTTAAGCTCAAGATCTGTGGATGGGATAAGTATGATCTGATGATAACCCTCGTGTCTCTGAGTCAGGAGATTATGGATTCAAATCTCTCTCCAGAGTACTGAGGCTATGTATCATCCTGGCTGAATATGCCGAAGGGCAATGAAACAGTGCCTCAGTGTTAGAGTGCTTCCACCCATATCACTCCAATCAACAAGCTCATCATTTTCACATTGCTGTGTTTCCAACATTGCAACATCACAACCTTTTCATTAGCTTTCAGGTATGTCAAGATGTTCTGCGGATGTGACAGGCATCACATAATGGCACTTACCTCCCTCCCTCCCTCCTTTCCTTTCTTCCTTCTCCCTCTCTTTCTTTTCTTCTTTCTCACTTTCTTTCTCTCTTTCTCTGTCTTTCTCTTTCTCTGTCTCTCTTTTTTTTCCTCTTTCTCTCCCTCTCTCTCCCTCTTTCTCTTCCTCCCACTCGAGGCGAATAGGATCAAAGTCTATGGGGAGGAAACAGGATTAGGCTATTGAGTTGGACGTTCGGTCGTAATCATGATGAATGGCAGAATAGATTCAAAAGGCCAAATGGCCTCCTACTTTCTCCTATGTTTAACCCTAAATTGTAAAGGGCAGAATGTCCCATCACACAGCTTATGGTAGTATTGCATCGGACCTCTAATTTTTAATGCTAGTCAACATTACAACAACTAAAAACATATCATTCTTAATTATCGCGCTATTTCCTGTGGAAGGCAAAATAAGTTCTTAGTGACAGATATCTGCTTTAACTCATTTCGAAATTGAACCCTCATCTGTTTGTACTGAATGGGAAGCGTTTAACAATGTACAAGCCACAATCGTGATCTTCAGTTCGGTTGGAGAGTGAGCATTGTGCTTGATCCATGAATCCATTTTTTTTTGATCCATTTTTTTTTTGAAAAAGTGACTAAGGAGGTGGATGGGGGTAAGGCGGTTGATGTGGTATATATGGACTTTAGTAAGGCGTTTGATAAGTGGCCCATGGAAGACTTCTGCAGAAAATGCAGATGTATGGGATAGAGGGTGATTTAGCTAATTGGGTTAGGAATTGGCTAGCAGATAGAAGACAGAGGGTGGTGGTTGATGGGAGATATTCATCTTGGAGTTCGGTGACAAGTGGTGTACCTCAGGGGTCTGTTTTGGGGCCCCTGCTGTTTGTAATTTTTATAAATGATCTGGATGAGGGTATTGAAGGATGGATTAGTAAATTTGCAGATGACACTAAAGTCGGTGGAGTGGTAGATAGTGAAGAGGGGTGTTATAGTTTGCAGAGGGACTTGGACAAGTTGCAGAGCTGGGCCGAGAGGTGGCAAATGGAGTTTAATGTGGAAAAGTGTGAGGTAATGCACTATGGCAGAAATAATAAATGTGTAGAGTATAGGGCAAATGGTAGGATTCTTAGTAGTCTAGATGAACAGAGGGATCTTGGTGTGTATGTGCATAGATCCCTGAAAGTAGGCAGTCAGGTCGAGAAGGTTGTTAGGAAGGCATATGGAGTCTTGGCTTTTATTGGTAGAGGGATTGAATTTCGGAGCCGCAACGTCATGTTGCAACTGTACAAAACTCTAGTGCGGCCGCACTTGGAGTATTGTGTGCAGTTCTGGTCCCCACATTATAAGAAAGATGTGGAGGCATTGGAGAGGGTACAGAGGAGGTTTACCAGGATGTTGCCTGTTATGGAGGGCAGGTCTTATGAAGAGAGGCTGAGGGATTTGAGGTTGTTTTCGTTAGAAAGGAGGCGGCTAAGAGGAGACCTTATCGAAACATATAAGATGATTAGAGGTTTAGATAGGGTGGACAGTGATAGCCTTTTTCCTAGGATGGAGAAAGCTAGCACGAGGGGACACAGCTTTAAATTAAGGGGTGATAGTTATAGGACGGATATCAGAGGTAGGTTCTTTACCCAAAGGGTGGTTCGGGAGTGGAATGCCCTGCCTGCAGCAGTTGTAGATGCGCCAAGTTTGGTGGCGTTTAAGAGGTTAGTTGATAAGTATATGGAAGAGAAGGGAATGGTTTAGTTTGGAGGGGCATTGCTTTTTATATTGGTCTGCGCAACATCGAAGGCCGAAGGGTCTGTTCTGTGCTGTAATGTTCTATGTTCTATGTTCTATGAGGTAACCATTCCTATAAACAGACATGTTGAAACTGGTGGGTTCTTGGGAGACAAAGTTAAAGTTTACCTTACAGTGTGATGTGCTAATTAGTGCTGTCAATATTTATTGGTGGAGTTGTCTGGATGGGATTTTCTGGTTCAACCAGCAACTGGTGGGCAGGAAAGAACAGGAAAGTTTGGAGACTAACCAGAAGCCAGGTTTCTGTTGACATAAAGATGGTTCGCCTTCTTCCAGTTCCAGGATTCATGATAGGTTGGACAACCTGTTATGCCACATCTATAACCGTAATATTTTACGGTTTAATATTTATGATATTTGAATATCATAAATGTTCATTAACAACCCAACTCACTGGAATCACACTCCCCACTCAGATGAATAATTAGCCTGGCGTGAATCACAACCAGGTTTTTTTATTCATTTATTGGATATGCGCATTGCTGGCTGGGCCAGCATTTATTGCCCAACACTAATTGTCCTGGCACGATATAGCTTATCAGGCCATTTCCGAGGGCATTTAAGAGTCAATCATATTGCTGTGACTCCGGAGTCACATGTAGGCCAGACCGGGTAAGGATGGCAGATTTCCTTCCCTGAGGGACAGTAGTGAACCAGATGGGTTTTCCTAACGTTTGATGACTATTATCATGGTCGCCATCACTGACACTAACTTTCACTTCCACTTTTTATTCTTTTTCTTATTCAGTTGTGGGACATGGGGGCATCTCTGGCTAGTGTTTATTGCTCATCCCATGTTCAGAGGGCAGTTGAGAGTCAACCACATTAATGGAGTCACATGTAGGCCAGACCAGGTAACAACGGCAGATTTCTTTCCCTGAAGAGCATTAGTGATGGGTTTTTAACGACAATGGTTTCATGATCATCAGTAGATTCTTAATTCCAGATTTTCTTTTATTGAATTCAAATTCCACCAGCTGCTGTGGCGAGATTTGAACCTGGATCCCCAGAACATTAACTGAGTTTCTGCATTAACAATCTAGCAATAATACCACTAGGCCATTGCATCACCCTTGGCAAAACAGATGTGCACTCAATCCTCTGCCCTTCACTCATGACCTCAAGGGCAGGGGAGTGGGTAGTGGGTGTCAGATACATTGGAAGGCAAAGACTTAACTGGGGCACAGAGGCTTGAATGGAGACAGAGGGTTGCCGTGGGGTGGGGGTGGTGAGGGGTGAGAAACAGAGGACAGGATGGAGGCACATTTCTGGGGGTAGGGAGGATGAATGGGGAAAGGGAGGACAGAGACACACGTCTAGGGATTGGGGGAATGAAGGGGAAAGGGAAGACAGAGACACATGATGGGGGTGGGGAGGGGAGGGAATGTGTACAGCATGTAGCTGGAGCCAGGGGACAGAACACAGAGACAGTCTTGGGCAATTGTGCACCATGTTACAAGGCTGTACATGCATGTATAACCTGGTCCCAGTCCAGGGAGGGAAGGGAAGGAGGTGGGGAAGGTGTGGCCCATCCATCCTGTGTCAGTCAGGTGCAGCACGGTGCACAGGGTGTAGTCAGTCCTTCCCTCCCTCACGCACCTCAGCCCAGGGAGCTGGTGATTTGGTACTGGGTCGCAGATGGCACAGTCACTTCCGTACTCCTGAAGGCTGTATGACAACGGCAAGGGATGGAAAGAGAGCAGCAGCCCCAGTCAGAACAATGACTACTCGGTATGGCAATGGAAGGTGATCATTACAGGTTTCTGTTCAATTATGTCTCCGTTCAACATTCCCAGAGAGACACTAAGCACCTTGAGGGCCCTTAACTCCTTTGGTGACAATGGCTACCTGCAAAAGATGTGGCTTGAGGTACTGTCTTGACAATTACAAAGTGCTTCAGAAGAGGGGTACACAACCAGGTGGTGCTCTCCAGCATTCCACTGGCCCCTCCCCTCCTCTCCACCCTCCCCCAGCCCCTACATCATTGTGCTTGCTGCACTCCACACAACCTGATGTTCTTTCCAGGATGAGATGTCAGAAGGAGGGAGAGACATCTCTCCAATGAGGAAGAGGCCGAGAGGAATGAGGGTGAAGAGGTTGAGGGTCCGGAGGAAGAGGCTATTACACTCATGGGGCACATGATGGGAGATATGTAATGGAAGTGGGCACTAGTTTCCACAAGTAGGAAAAACTAGAACAAGAGGGCACAACCTCAGGCTAAAGGGATGATCCTTTAAAACAGGCACGAGGAGGAATTTGTTCAGCCAGAGAGTGATGAATCTGTGGAACTCTTTGCTACAGAAGGCTGTGGAAGCCAGGTCATTGAGTGTCTTTCAGACAAAGATAGAAAGCTTCTTGATTAATAAGGAGATCAGGAGTTCTGGGGAAAAGGCAGGAAAATGGGGATGAGAAAAATATCAGACATGATTGAATGACAGAGCAGAGTCAATGGGCTGAGTAACCTAATTCTGCTCCTATGTCTTGTGGCCTTATGGTCTTGTAGTCTTGTATGACCTCAGATCAAAGCATCAGAGAAGAAAACCGTTCACTGGATAAGAATTTCAGGGAAACAAAATGTATTTCCAGATGTGCAAATATACATCTTTGCGCTCTCAAAATTCCTTAATTTTTTTTATCCTGTCTCTTTGTCTAGGTGTATTTCAGACATTCACTACAGAGGTGAAAGCAGCCTGCTGACTGCTATGCCCAGATGTCAATGCCCTCTGGAGGGCTAAGAGTCCTGGGCAGATTTGATGGGGCATCTGGCAACACTCCTCCTTCCTGTGGGTGTCAGAGGACCCCTCTTCAACTCCTTGAAGACAGGGAGCACTAAGAGGAGATTGAGATGTCCCATCGCTCTCCCACTTAGCCCCTGCTGGAGTGCTCAGATGGCTGTAGCGATAGAGCGTATGTCCGAGCGCATAAACACCAGAAACTGAGCATTGTGCTGGACTGAGGTCCCATTGGTGGTTGCCACTCTTCCAATGATGATCTTGATGTGCTTGCATGTCAACATAGCTGCAGCAGATGGAACGCAGGCAGACTTCTCCATCCTCCATTCTAATCCGCTGGTAACCTCGGACTGCCAGGCCT
Source organism: Sphyrna mokarran (assembly GCA_024679065.1). Classification (NCBI taxonomy): domain Eukaryota; kingdom Metazoa; phylum Chordata; class Chondrichthyes; order Carcharhiniformes; family Carcharhinidae; genus Sphyrna; species Sphyrna mokarran. The sequence continues at coordinate 84,929,897 of JAGIQG010000011.1, read as the reverse complement.
GGTGTGCCATTGCCTGCTCCAGCAACTCTCTGAGGACCGATTCCACAGGTTCACCATCAAACTCAATGGGAGTCTGGCATCCAGTCCTCCAAATGTCGATGAATTTGGCTTTGGACCCAAATCTGTGCTGTGCCCACCTGGTGGGGACCCTGAACCTACTCCAAAACTATGTCCCACCAAGATATGGGATTTTGCATTGATGGAGAACACAGTCAGATCTACATTTGGTGGGTCTTCATGATCCTCGCTTGGGGTTTGGAGCTGATGGGTTGACAGTTGGCCTGCTTCCTTCATCCTTCCTTTGGTGCAGGCTCGATGGGACAAATGGCCTCCTTCTGCACTGTAGATTCTATGATTCTTGTCTTGCTGGTGGCTGTAATGGAGAGAAGAGATGATTAGTGATAGTCTGGATAAATCACTTGAGTTTTGGCAGGTGGGTATAATCTCACTGGTTTGTTGGGAAATGCCAATCTGACTTTTGGCACGGGTACAGTTCCCATCCTTGCCATCCAGTTTTGCTCCCTGGAGGTCCCCTCCAGTCTGGGACCTATCTCTGTTTTTGTGGGCATCTTTTCCTGCATTAAAGACAGAGGGTGAGCAGGATGGATGTCAAAGCAGATGTTAGAGATGCAAGAATCTGAGTGGACTTATGTAGGGGCTGAGAACATGACTTCTGTGGGATGTGACAAGAGATAAAGTTGGAAAAGCATGTGTGAGAGAATCAGTTCCTTATTGATGTCTCTGTTCTCAGGTCATGTGTTCCTTTGCATCACACTGTGCTACTGTAGCGAGTACAATCTGAATCTTTCCTACACCAGACTTTGTTTTTGTAAAAATACACTTTACTCATTGTAGCAGTGAGCCCTTTCCAGAGGGGACGGCGGGGGTCGGGGCGGGGGGGGTGGTTCTGAGGGTCATGTGATCTGTTCGACCAATGAATCCTGGGGCTGAGCGTAGGCATCCCAGAGAGTGGAGTCAGAGCAATTGGTAGCATCATTATCACTGTGTGTAAATAGTTATTCTGCTAATAAATAGTCCCACGGTTAATGGTGCCTGCTGTTCTTTTCAGGATACAACATTCTTAAGTTATCTGAAAGAACATTCCAAAATGACCATCACACACAGTACAAAGAATATTCCGGTTTTCTATATCAGCCACTCTGAGGTGCTTTAGTGTAATCCAATGAACATTGCAGACACTTCAAAATGGCCATTACAAAGGATGCAATGGTATTTAGGTTGTCCGCTCACACACTTATCCTTTTAGTTTATTCATTCATGGGAATGTCTTTTAAAAAGCACTCAGACAGTTACATGGGTATATGGCCAAACATGAGCAATTGGAACTCGTGTAGTGGTTAAAAAAAAAGGGTGGCATGGACAAGTTGGGCCGAAGAGCCTGTTTCCATGCTGTAAACCTCTATACGGGCGTCGCTGGGCCCGAGGGTCTCTGAGTGGATTGCTAGGTCACTTCAGAGGGCACATTATAGTTACGACCAAATTATTAGTCCATTGCAAGATTCGTTTTAGAAACCAGACAATCAGCTCAGTACTTAGTTACCATGGTTTCTTTTTGTGTCATATGATGAATTTTCTTTCAAGCAACAGGAACGCTATTGGAGAGAGAGGTATGAGTTTAACAGCGCTACATATTGACAAAGCAAACTCCCTGAGGAGCAGTTTCAAGTGCGCTATGTACAATAGGTGTTTGCAACAGCATGTTGCTAGAAGTGTTTCTATTTACATTAACCGACTGCGGGTGACCAGGCATTTCAAATGATACTTGAGATTGTGAGCTTATCATGGATTGATTTCCTTTCTTTAGCCTATTTAACAAGCATTTATTTATACTGATACGATGGCCCCTCCCTGGTTTCAGAAGTGCAGTAATTTGTTAAATATTCTTGGACTTTTTTATTCACTCGTGGGGTAGGGACATGGCTTAAAGATGTACGAGGGCAGGTTGTTTTACACAGTAGATGGTGGGTGCCTGGAACCCGTTGCCGAGGGAGATAGTAGAAGCAGATATGATAGTGATTTTTAAGAGGCGTCTGGACAAATCCATGAATAGGATGGGAATAGAGGGATATAGTTCCTGGAAGGGTAGGAAGTTGTAGTTCAGATTGGCAGTATGGTGGGTGCAGGCTTGGAGGGCCCAAGAGCCTGTTCCTGTGTTGCAACTGTTCTTTGCTGTTCTATATTATTCAATGTCCCAGACATTGGACTAAAGTGGGATTTGTGCAGGTGGGATTTTGGAATTCAATTTTCCCCTCCCATCCCATGACGTGATCAGATTCAATCCCAGTAAGGCCACACTCCTACTTTGCATAGATTTGAATGCATTATAATATCATTAGTTGGCTTAACATTGCTTCTAACACCCTCAACATATCGACACAGCCGTCATCTCCTAGGCACAATTGATGACCTTACTAGAAAGTCTCCTCTCCATTTGCAGATAGATTCATAGAATCATTATAGTGTAGAAGAATGCCATTCAGCCCATCAAGTCTGCATTGACCACAATCCCACCCCCAGGCCATATTCCTGTAACCACACTTACTTACCCTGCTAATCGCCTGACACAAGGGTCAGTTTTAACATGGCCAATCAACTTTTGACTGTGGAAGGAAACCAGAACATCCGGAAGAAACCCACGCACACACGGGGAGAATGTGCAAACTCCACACACGCAGTGACCGAGGCCAGAATGGAACCCAGGTTACTGGCACTGTGAGGCAGCAGTGCTAACCACTGTGCCACTAGTGCCTTCTCACCTCCACAGCATCCAGCATATGTGTAAAGGCCCTGCAGAGAAGCGAGGAACTAGCTTCTTTGCTGCCATGCTCCTGGCTTGACTGTGAGCATGTGCTGTGGAGCTGTTTAAACACTGCGTCTTCTTGATAGAACTGTTCAGAGGACATCCACCCCCCCAGGAGGGAATCAGATGCCTCATGCCACAGGCATAGCGTTCTCATGTGGGAAACTTTTCTTAAAGTGTCTAACAGCTGTGGTTTGGATCATGCTGGTGGGATTGGCACCAGTTTCTATTCTGAAAATGGCACTTAGCCTGATTTTGGGAACATTTCATCCACTGTGTTTGAGCTACTTTTGAAGCATCTTCTCTCCCTTGGAAAGATCAGTCTGGTAAAGTTGGTGATTTTCAAGAATCCTTTCATTCGAGATGGGTGCCATGATCAAGGCCAGCATTTGTTGCTCATCCTTAATTGTGCTGGAACTGGTATAGCTTACCAGACCACTTCCGAGGGCAGCTAAGAGTCAACAACATTACTGCAACTCTGGAGTCACATCTAGGCCTGACCAGGTAAGGATGGCAGATTTCCTTTCCTTAAGGACATTCATGAACTAGATGGGTTTTTCCGACAATCACTGATAGCTTCGTTGTCACCATCAATGAGATTAGCTTTCAATTCCACTTTATTAATTATTGGGACTTGTATATTTATGGCTGGCCAGCATTTATTGCCCATCCTTAGTTGTCCTTGTTCGTAGAGTAATTGCGAGTCATCCATATTGCTGTGGCTTTGGAGTCACATATCTGCCAGACCAGGTAAGGACGGCAGATTTCCTTCCCTAAAGGAGTGTTAGTGAACCAGATGGGTTTTTCCGACAATTGTTTCATGATCATCAATAGATTCTTAATTCCAGATTTTTTTTTGTTGAATTCAAATTCCACCATCTGCCATGGTTGGGATTTGAATCTGGATCCCAGAATATTCACTAAATTTCTGAATGAATAGTTTAGCATTGGTACCACTGGGCCATCGCCTGCCTTTTATAGATTGGAATAAAACTCCAGCAGTTGTTGTGTTGGGATTTCAACCCTAAGCTAATGCCTTTCAGTTCCTGAGCTAATGCCTCTGAATTATGAGTCCAGTGACATTACCAGTACGTCACTGACTCCCAAAACATGGCAGGTAAAATGGTCAACTTTAGATGTTCTGTTTGAGCTTATTCATCTCTAGAGAGTTCTCTCTCAAGTGACTGCCTGACTACAGATACAAGCGATATTCCTTCTCTTTAATTTCAGGGCTAGTCAAATTGGTGGAGAAGAGCAACAAATATCCCAAGCATCAACTTTAGTGCAATCATTGCAAGTATTATATCATAAACACTTAAACACTTAGAAATAACTATCATACAACACTTTCCATAATTTGAACACTTCTTGTCCCTATCAGCACCGGTTACTGTGACAGATGGTTAACAGGTAACAATACGCCTGCTCCAATAATTGCAGGTTGCCATGAGATAACGGAAAATTTTCCCACTGCAATAGGGAAATCCAGTTATTTACTGATAGACTATAAGATAAACAGAATTAGGCCACTCGGCTCATCAAGTCTGCTCTGCCATTAAATCATGGCTGATATTTTTCTCATCCCCAATCCCCTGTCTTTTCCCCATAACTCTTGATCCCCTTATTAATCAAGAACCTATCTATCTCTGTCTTAAAGGCACTCAGTGATCTGGCCTCCACAGCCTTCTGTGGCAAAAGGTTCCATAGATTCACCACTCTCTGGCTGAAGAAATTTATCCTCATCTCTGTTTTGAAAAATTGCCTCTTTAGTCTGAGGTTGTGCCCTCTTGTTCTAGTTTTTCCTACCAGTGGAAACATCCTCTCCACGTCCACTCTATCCAGGCCTCGCAGTATCCTGTAAGTTTCAATAAAATCCTCCCTCACCCTTCGAAACTCCAATGAGCACAGACCCAGAGGCCTCAACTGTTCCTCATACGACAAGCTCTTCTTTCTAGGGATCATTCTTGTAAACCTCCTCTGGACCCTTTCTAGAGGCAGACCACAGCCTTCCTTAGATATGGGCCCAAAATTTCTCACAATACTCCAAATGGGATCTGACCAGAGCCTTATGTACCCTGAGAGATACATCCCTGCTCTTGTATTCTAGCCCTCTGGACGTGAATGCTAACATTGCGTTTGTCTTCCTAACTGCTGACTGAACCTGCGCGTTAACTTTAAGACAATCTTGAACAATGACTCCCAAGTCCCTTTGCATTTCTGATTTCCTAAGCATTTTCCCATTTAGAAAATTGTCCATTCCTCCTTCCAAAGTGCATAACCTAACACTTTTGCACATTGTATTCTATCTGTCACTTCTTTGCCCACTCTACTTTCCTATCCAAGTCATTCTGCAGCCCCCCCCGCTTCCTCAATATTACCCATCCCTCTACATATCTTTGTATCATCTGCAAACTTAGCAGCAGTGCCTTCAGTTCCTTCCTCCAAATCGTTAATGTATATTATGAAGTGTTGTGGTCCCAGCACTGACCCCTGAGGCACACCACTAGATACCAGCTACTATCCTGAAAAAGACCCCTTTATCCCTACTCTGCTTTCTGCCAGTCAGCCAATCCTGTGTCCATGCCAAGATCTTACTCTTAACACCATGGATTATAAGCTTATTTAACAGTCTCCTCTGCAGCACCTTGTCAAAGGCCTTCTGGAAATCTAAATAAATCACACCTGCTGGTTCTCCTTTATCTAACTTCCTTGTTAGCTCCTCAAAGAACTCAGAACAGATTTGTCAGGCATGACTTTCTCTCGACAAAGCCCTGCTGACTCAGTCCTAGTTTATTATGAGCTTCCAAGTACTCTGTGGTCTCATCCTTAATAATGGATTCTAAAATCTTGCCAATGACTGAAGTCAGGCTAACCAGCCTATAATTTCCCATCTACTATCTCCTTCCCCCCTGAAACAGCAGTGTTATATTAGCTACTTTCCCATCCTTTGGTACCCTCCCTGTCTTGATTAAGGCTTGATCACATTCTAATCAGTATTCTGTAAACTGTGTGTGCCTTTATATGCTCTGTCTGTGTTCAAAACTCCCACTCACCTGACAAAGAGGCAAACCCTGAAAGCTTGTGCCGTTTACTACCATATAAACTTGTTGGATTTTAATCTGGTGTTGTGAGACTTCTTACTGTGTTTATCCCAGTCCAATGTCTACATCCTGATGTTCCCTGCCTCCAGTTCTTCCTGAAAGATTATCACCAATGCCTTCACAATTTCCTCAGCTATCTTTTTTAGAACCCTGGGGTATTGTCCATCCAATCCAGGTGATTTATCCACCTTTTAGTTTTCCACAAACCTACTCCTTAGAGATGGCCACTGCACTCACCTGTGTCCCTGACTCTCCTGGAGCTCTGGCCTCCCACTGGTGTCTTCCATCATGAAGACAAATGCAAAGTAACTATTTAGTTTCTCTGCTATTACTTTGTTTCCTATTATTACTCCAGCCTCATTTTCCAGTGGTCCAATGTCTATTCTTGCCTCTCTCTTAGCTTTTATATATTGAGAAGAAGCTCTTCCTATCTTCTTTTACTATCTGGCTTACACTCATATTTCATCTTCTCACCCCCTTATTGCTTTTTTGTTGTCCTCTGCTCACTTTTAAAGGTTTCCCAATCCTCTGGCTTCTCACTAATCTTCACCACTTTGTACGCTTTTTCTTTTGCTTTTACGCTGTCCTTGACATCTTTCATGGATGCCTCATCCTCCCTTAGCATGTTTCTTCGTCCTTGGGATGAATTTCTGTTGTGCCTCCCGAATAACTCAAAAACTTCTGCCATTACTGTTCCACTGTCTTCTCTGCTAGGCTCCCTTTCTAATCAATTCCGGCCAGCTCCTCCCTTATGTCTTCGGAGTTATCTTTATTTAATTGTAATTCTGTTCCATCTGATTCCAGCTTCTCCCTCTCAAACTGCTGGGTAAATTCTATCACATTGTGGTCACTATTCCCTATGGATTCCTTTGCTTAAGGTCCCTAATGAAATCTGCCTCATTGGACGTCACCAAATCCAGAATTGCCTGTTCTCTAGTAGGCTCCGTCACAAGCCGCTCCAAAAAAAAACCTTAAATATTCCACAAATTCTTTTTCTTGGGATCCACTACCTACCTGATTTTCCCAATCCACCTGCATATTGAAGTCCTCCATGACTATTATAATATTGCCTTTTTATATGTCTTTTATATATCCTGATTTATTTTCTGTCCTCACTCTGATTACTGCTAGGAGGGCCAGTACATAATTTCCATCGGAATCTTTTTACCTTTGTGATTCCTCTACAAGATAGAACAATCCAGAGTGGTAGCACAATCTTCGCTTCACCCCTCCAAGCAATCTGAGAGTGGAGTGCCAATTTTTAGTCATCTATGCAGTGTAGGCCCATCTGACACAATCCCAGATGAACCTATCGTTTGGTAGCTGCATGCTTAGGCTTGAATTCACTCAGAACTGTAACCACCCATCTATTCAGCTCTCAAATCCCAGAAGTTCATTGTATTCCACCAATTCCCCTATGTTTTCCACATGGACTCAGGGGGATGCAGGGTTGAAATTCTGTTCAGGACAGGGTCACATCACGCCAGTCCTAATAGGGAAATACCTTTTATTCCAGCCAACAACACTCATACCTTATCATGTACATCTACACGGATCTTCAGACCTAACATGTAGGCTGTAATGTTTTGTAGAGTCTCCAATGTTCTCTGGGGAACTGAGTTCCACAGATTAACAACACTCTGACAGAAACAATTTTCCTCCTCACTGTCTCAAATGAGATTTTGCTAATCTTTAAACTGTGCCCCTCCGTCCCCCAGCTCTAGTCTTTCCTGGAACAGGAAACTTCACCCTTCAAGATCTTCCGTGTTTCAATAAGATCCACTGAATACAGATCCAACCTTTCTGTAATGACTTCAATTGAGCTATTGAGTTTGGTCTACTGGAGAATGAACTCCTTGATTAAGGATCCAATTGTATATAACTGGGAGTGTCAGTTCCTCTGACACCTCCTGGAGATGGATTGCTAACTACTAGCACTCTGTGTTTTGCTGTTAGAGTTTGTAAATAAAGGGATTTTGATGAAGGGACTTCTGCCTCCAAAGATTTATTGCACTTCCCTCCTTCATCCCCGGAATCAGTCAAGTTAACTTTCTCCGGACTGCTTCAAAAGCAATTATATCCTCTCTTTCTCGAGGAAGCATTGGCATCATTTGTCTCTGTGTGCAATTTTAGATGAGACGCTGGAGAATATATTTGCTGGCGATGCACCTGTAAAGGCTGGTAAAGTGTAGAGTTCAGATTGAGCAATCTAATTTAATTGGATCATTCTGCATTTATTGAGATGTAAACGGTGCAGCAAAAACAGTCACGTGAGCATTTATAACAGGGGAACAAGAAAGCTTCGACAGGTTTATATTGGTTGTAACTGGTGACCATCCAACTTTAAAATTTAACTAAGACCTTTCCTTAAATGACTTCCAGCATTTAATGGCCAGGTATAAGCAAAGTTTTCAGTTTTGTTTTTATTGGTTCTTATTGTACTTTACACCACACTGAGTTTACTGCAGGTGATGTACCTAATGCTGAGATCCAGGTTGACTTTTAGAAAGGCACATTATGATACTTGTGCAAATATCGAGATGAAGTTTACGTTTTACAAAATGTGCCCAGAACACACAAGCACATCAGGTATCGAGCACCGATGACTCCATTCACTCCAGCATTATAAATAGCCTTGAGCATGAAAGCTTTCTGAAGGAAATTCTTGGGTATTCTGGGGGAGAATTTTCTCTCCTTTGTACCGGTATCCCATCTGCTATGTTCAGCTTAGCCAGTTCCGTTCAGCACAGCTAATGGCATTGGGAATTTCACTCAGCGCAAGAGTATAAATTTACAACTCTGTTTTACAACTCTCCTCAGTTTTATTTCCATTGAAGTTTATATAGTTTCAGAATATAAGAAATACTCTCCTTTTCTCAGGGTGCTGGTAATATTCTGCTTTTGCCATTTACACCTCATCTAGGCTACTCTTTACCATCCTGTAAACTCTGGACATCCACTTTGCCCTTAACATCTCCCCTAGTCCTGAATTTGCCATTTCCACCTTCTCAAGACCTGTACTTGGCCATTTATACCTCCTTTGGATCTGTATTTTGCTCTTGACATTTCTCCTCTAGTCCTGTACTTTGTCATTTACACCTCCTCAAAACCTGTACTCCACCATTATACCTCTTTAAGACATGTTCTTTTCCATTTACACCTCCTCAAGACCTGTACTTTGCTCTTAATATCTCCTCTGGACTAACTCAAAAGGCCGGCAGCATAGCGCTGAGTGGGTCACTGCACATGCGCTGTTCTGTCGGTGCGGGGATTGGCACACTCACACTGCTTCCCCCCATCTCTGGCCTCCCAACATACCTAACTGCTGGACACCTGATCTTCACCCCCACCCTGGTCATTGGCCTATCTGACCCCATCCCAGACTAGCTCCCATGCACAGTCCTGATCCTCCAACTTCCTGTGCCTTGATTCATCCATCACATGTCCAGCCTCCATCCTCCCCCTTGACCAGCCTTGACCCCCCCCACCATGTGCAGCTCTGATTGCGCTCTCTCTCTCTCTCTCTATCCACCAATCCCTAATGCAGAATGCATTGCTGTTCTCCCCCCACAACCATCACCAATCAGCCCCACCTCCCAGTGGGCTCTGTCCCCCTAGCTTCACTCCCTTGGCAATGCCCAGTGCCTAGTGGACAGTTCCAGGGTGCCTGGTGGACACTGCTAGGGTGCCAGGTTGGCATTGCTCAAGGACTAGCCCCCATCCCTGAACAAGGGGCAGCCCTCTACCCCTGAACACGCAGGGTCCTCGAAGGCATTTGTCCCCAAAAGCTGGGTGATCACACCTGGTTCCTGATGATGGGGGCCTGCTTTAATGCCCATTGGTGGAACATCTCCTGGCCAGGGGCAGGGGATCTGGGGTGGGGAGAGAGTTGAGACATCACATGCCTGATTAATACCATCCTGGGCTTAACTAATGTTATAGAAATTAACATTTCCATATCTGTTGCAAGGCTAATACATCAATAAACATAAGACCATCAGTCCCATTGTTATAACCAGAAGCATTATAAGCAGAATTAATCCACTCAGCCCACCGATTCTGCTCTGCCATTCAATTACGGCTGATATTTTTCCCATCCTTTTACCTCCTGCCTTTTCTTCATAAACCCTGATCCCCTTATTGATCAAGAACCAATCCATCTCTGCCTTAAAGACACTCAATGACCTGTGAAAAATAAGGTCTGGGAGACCAAGATTCAGCTGGACACTGGTCATGAGTCCTGCTTCAGGCCCCCCCACTGATGTCTCCTGGCCCACTGCGCTACACGAATAGAGCAATGTGCTGGGAGAATCGCTCCCGTAGCTTCACACCAACAGCAACATATTCATTCCAGGAGGTCTTGCTGCTCAGAGTATAAACTGAAATTCAAACAGCAGCCCTGTGCAAACACCCTAATGACATCACCCTCAAATCATGAGACTCACTCTTAAACAATCATGAAATACTTTGAAATATATAACAAAATTTATATTGCATAATTTTTTTCACCACTTCAGTCTGTTCTTCTTGTAGTGAGCTCCAAGTTCCAAGGTGGGGTCAATAGAATGTGAAAGGATGTGTTTTTAAGTGTGTAACTTTTAAGTTTATTTGTTAGTGTCGCAAGTGGGGTTACAGTAAAACAGCAACGAAAATCCTCTAGTCGCAACACTCCAGGTACACTGAGGGAGAAGTTAGCATGGCCAATGCACCTAACCAGCATGTCTTTTGGGCTGTGGAAGGAAACTGGAGCATCCAGAGGAAACCCACACAGACACGGGGAGAATGTGACACAGACAGTAAACCAAGCCAGGAATTGAACCTTGGTCGCTGGTTCAGTGAGGCAGCAGTGCTAACCATTGTGCCACCTGTGAAGGGATATGAAAAGGCATTACAAACATATGAATATATGAGATAGCAACAGAAGTAGGCCATTCAGCCCCTGAAACTTGCTCCATCATTCAATAACACCATGGTTGATTGTTTTGTGTTGAGTTCCACATTCCCATCTACCTTCTGATAACATTTGATTCTTTTGCCTCACAAGAATAAACAATATCGAGTGATCCCGACTCCACTGCCTTGTGAAGCAGAGAGCTCCAAAGTCACACCACACTCTGAGAGAAAGAAATTCTCCTCATCTCTGTCCTAAAATAGTGACCTCCCCCCCCTCAATTTTAAAACTGTGCCCTTTAATTCTGGACTCACTCACAAGAGGAAACATTCTTTCCACATCCACCTTGTCAAGATTGTTCATGTTCTTCTAAACTTCAATCAAGTTACCCTCTCACTCTTCTTCCACTCTTCAGTGGAAACAAATCCATTCTTTCCAGTCTATTCTCATAAAACAACTCGCCCATCCCATATATCATTCCAGTAACCCCCCTGTGAAACCCCCCTGCCTCCAATGAACTTATATCCTTCCTTAAAAAAAGAGACCAAAACTGCAAAAAATGGGCTGTGTTTTCAGAGGATTATAGAATCCTACAGTGCAGAAGGAGACCATTTGGCCCAGCAAGTCTGCACTGACCACAATCTCATACAGGCCATATCCCATAACCTCATGCATTTAGTTTAGCTAGTCCACTGACACTAAGGGCCAATTTGCCATGACCAGTCTGCCTAACCTGCATGTCTTTGGACTGTGGGAGGAAACCCACGCAGATATGGGAATAATGTGCAAACTCCGCACATACAGTGACCCAAGCTAGGAATTGAACCTGGTTCCCTGGTGTTGTGAGGCAGCAGTGCTAACCATTCTGCTGAATGGCCCCTCAAAATTGAACTGTGTGATCTCCTGCTGCTGTGAATGGGTTTTCCAGTTTTAGCCACTGCCTGCCACCAAAAAACCTGCAGAAGGGGTTTGTCATTGGCTGGTCTGGAAAATTGGTGGGAATGGCTGGAAAATTCTGGTCAGTATTTCAGATGTGATCATACTGATGCTTTGTATAATTGAAACATAACATCCTAACTTAATGTTCAATTCCTTAAGGAGAATCAATGGCTTAGTGGTATTGTAATCAATCCAGAAATGTAGCTAATGTTCTGGGGATCTGGGTTCAAATCCTACCACATCAGATGATGGAATTTAAATTCAATAATAACTGGAATTAAGGATCTGCTGATGCTCATGAAACCATTGTCAATTGTTGGAAAAGCCCATCTAGTTCATTAATGTCCTTTAGGAAAGGAAATCTGTCATCCTTATCTGCTCTGTCCTACATGAAATTCCAGAGCCCACAGCAATATGGTTGACTCTCAGTTGCCCTCTGAAATGGCCTAGCAAGCCTGTCAGTTAAAGGACAACTAGGGTTGGGCAATAAATGCTGGCTAGCCAGTGATGCCCAAGTCCCACAAATGAATAAAAAAAATTCCACTCATAGTAAAGGATAACTTTCCATTCTTAGGTAAGGTGTAAAATAGATTTACAAGAATGATTCCAGGGATAAACTTCAACCAACTGAATAGATTGGAGAAGCTGGAGATGATTTCCTTGGAGAATAGAAGATTCAGAGGAGATTTGATCAAATACTTTCAAAATCGGTAAGGCTTTTGCAAGAGTAACTAGAGAAGGATCGAGAGCCAGAGGATACAGATTTAAGAACCAACACCGACACGAATAAAATCTCTTTTATGCAGTGAGTCATTAGGGTTTGGAATGCACTGCCTGGGAATGAATTGGAGGCAGGTTAAATCCTAGCTTTTACAAAGAGAATTGGACAATTAGCGAAGTAAAGTGAAGTTTGTTTATTAGCTATAAGTAAGGCTCACATTAGCACTGCAATGAAGTTACTGTGAAGTTCCTCTAGTCGCCACACTCCAGCGCCTGGTCGGGTCAATGCACCTAACCAACACGTCTTTCAGACTGTGGGAGGAAACCGAAGTACCTGGAGGAATCCCACGCAGACACAGGGAGAGCATGCAGACTCCACACAGTTAGTGACTCAAGCCAGGAATCAAATCTGTGTCCCTGGTACTGTGAGGCAGCAGTGCTAACCACTGTGCCACCATGCCAGCCCCATGTAGAGACAAAAAAATTACAGGACCACACAGACTGGAGAATGGGACCAGGAGAATTGCTCTTGCAGAGCGCTGGCACGTATGAGTTTAATGGTCTCTTTCTTGGCTGAAGCCATTCAATCATTCATCAACACAAGAAAAGGGAGAAACCACTGAACAAGGTTATTGGGGAAAATTTTGATCATTAAGAAAGCATTCCTGCAGAAGCAAGCGTAAATTCTGACAGTGCTTTAACTGTTCGTGAAGCAGCAGAGAAGACATGGAGTGTGATTTTATGATGGAACAGTGCTTATAAAAATCAGGACCGTGTGTGTTTCTGATTGGCTTTGATGAATAAGAAAAAGTTTGCAGTGACAAATTGTTTCGGCCATCTCCTTTATCTTTCCTATTTGTTGCAGTGACATTTTTTTAGATCTCCAGCTGTGTAAAGTGTGAAAAATGCCCAGGACATATAATTGATTCTCTGTGAATGGGAAGAAAATGACACCTTTAAGATTCATATCTCAGCGTTTTGTCAGCACTTTCTGGTTTTTCGACCAGAAATTCCTTGATTACTGATCCTTTACAATATGTTGTTACCTCTGGAATCTCAGTGTTGAGAACTTTGGACATTTACTGAGCCTCTCCAATCCAGTGATGAGTGTGAAAGTCAAAAGTAATAAACCTTGGAGACACACAAAGTTTCATCAGTCGTAAACTGTACAATTAAACTGATAAAAATCAGTGTTTACAGCTTCATGATACGAGAGCTTGATTTCTTATGAAAACTACCCAGAGGCCGTTACATGTGTATTTGTGTTACAGTACAAGTTTCAGACTTAAACTTGCTTAGACATAGCACTGGTTTTTCCACACATTAATTTAGCAATAGTTACGTATCTATCTGCTGGCACGGTGGCACAGTGGTCAGCACCACTACCTCTCAGAACCAGATACCTGGGTTCAACTCTGGTTTCAGGTCACTGTCTGTGTGGAATTTGCACTTTCTCTCTATGTCTGCATTAGTTGTCTCCGGATGCTCTGGTTTCCTCCCACACGGCAAAGATATATGAATTAGCATGGCTGGTCTTGATAAATTGAGCCTAGTGTCAGAGGGATTGGAGGGTAAATATATGGGTTTACAGGAATAGCACTTGAATGGGATTGTAGTTGGTGCTGATTTGATGGGCCGAATGACCTCCTCCTGCACAGTAGGGATTATGTAATGTCCGTCAAACTTAAACTTCAAAGTTTTAGACATATAAAAATGCATAGACAAATGGAGAGTCATTTGAGGTGATTATTTATAGCTGAATAGCATCTGTGGAGAGAGAGAATGGAGCTAACATTTTGAGTCTGGACGACCCTTTGTCAGAGCTGATGATTCTCTACACATCTGTCAGACCTGCTGAGATTTTCCAGCATTCTCTTTCTTTGCTTCAGATTCCAGGAGTAATTTGCTTTTATATGATTATAGAACATAGAACATAGAACACTACAGCACAAACAGGCCCTTCGGCCCACAAGTTTTCCCAACACATCAAAAACCTACCCAGCCATAGACCTATCTATAACCCCCAATCCCACTGGATCCCATATACTCATCCAGAAGTCTTTTAAAAGACCCCAGCGAGTTCGCCTCGACCACCACCGATGGCAGCCGATTCCATTCACTCACCACCCTCTGAGTGAAAAGCTTTCCCCTAGCATCCCCTCTGTACTTGCTTCCCTGCACCTTAAATCTGTGCCCTCTCGTCGCGACCATTTCAGCCCTGGGAAATAGTCTCTGAGAGTCCACCCTATCTATTCCTCTCAACATCTTGTAAACCTCTATCAGGTCGCCTCTCAACCTTCGTCTCTCCAGGGAGAACAGTCCCAGCTCCCTCAACCTGTCTTCATAAGGCATGCCTCCCAATCCAGGCAACATCCTTGTAAATCTCCTCTGCACCCTTTCAATAGCTTCCACGTCCTTCCTATAGTGAGGCGACCAGAACTGCGCACAGTACTCCAAGTGTGGTCTGACAAGGGTCCTATAAAGCTGCAGCATTACTTCCTGACTCCTGAACTCAATCCCTCGATGAATGAAGGCCAGTACACCGTAAGCTTTCTTAACCACATCCCCCACCTGGGAGGCCGATTTGAGAGTCTTATGGACCTGGACCCCAAGATCCCTCTGCTCTTCCACACAGCTAAGACTCCTACCTTTGATAGTGTACTCATTCTTCCCGTTGGATCTGCCAAAATGGACCACAACACATTTATCCACATTGAAGTCCATCTGCCACTTCTCCGCCCAGTCTTGCATCCTGTTGATGTCATGCTGCAACTTCTGACATCCCTCCAGACCATCCACAACACCACCGACCTTCGTGTCATTGGCGAACTTACTCACCCATCCCTCCACTTCCTCATCCAGGTCATTTATGAAAATGACAAACAGCAAGGGTCCTAGAACAGATCCCTGGGGCACTCCACTGGTGACCGACCTCCATGCAGAAAAAGAGCCATCCACAACCACCCTCTGCCTTCTGCAGGCAAGCCAGTTCTGGATCCACAAGGCCAAAGCCCCTTGGATCCCATGGCCTCTCACCTTCTCAAGAAGTCTTGCATGTGGGACCTTGTCAAATGCCTTGCTGAAGTCCATGTACACCACGTCCACTGCTCTTCCTTTGTCAATGTGTTCAGTCACATTTTCGAAGAACTCAATTAAGCTCGTAAGGCACGACCTGCCTTTTACAAAACCATGCTGACTATTTCTAATCAACCTAAACTTCTCCAAATGCTCGTAAATCTTGTCCCTCAGGAGCCTCTCCATCAGCTTACCAACCACTGAGGTCAGACTCACCGGTCGGTAATTTCCAGGACTATCCCTGTTCCCTTTCTTGAAAATAGGGACCACATCCGCAATCCTCCAATCCTCCGGAACCTCTCCCGTCTCCATCGACGACGCAAAGATCATCGCCAGGGGCTCTGCAATGACATCCCTCACCTCCCACAATAACCTGGGGTACATCCCATCTGGTCCCGGAGACTTGTCTATCTTGATAGCATTTAAAAGTTCTAACACATCCGCTTCCTTAATATCTACATACTCAATCTTTTCAGTCTGCCGCAAACTTGTAGTGCATCCTCCCAGATCACTTTCCACCGTGAATACTGAGGCAAAGTACTCATTAAGCACCTCTGCCATTCCTTCCGGTTCCATACAGACTTTTCCCCCTTCACCTTTTATAGGTCCTATCCCTTCTCTTCTCATCCTTTTACTTTTCACATTATTTTTGGTGTGGATCCATAATTTGCGAGCACCTGCACACTTGCAAATTCCAACACTAAAAAGTAATTAAACTCTCGTTATTGTCATGTGTCAGCCATGTGGTCACACTCTCGCCTGAGTCAGATGGTCAGGGTTCAAATCCCATTCCAGAAACTTGAGCACAAAATATTCAGGGAGTGCTGCAGAGGTTAGGGTGTTAACTCGATGCTTCATTTCCCTCTCAGGGGGAGTGCAAAAGATCTCATGGTGATATTTTGAAAAATAGTAAGGCACGTATTAACATTAATTTCCCTGGCCAACATTGGATTATCTATTCATTGCTGTTGGCTGCCACTTTTCTCTAGAGTTCAGCAGTGATTGCACTTCAGAAGTTCCTCATTAGCAACAAAGTTCATGGGCTGGTTGTGAAAGGCACTGTATAAATGCAAATTATTTTATGCTTATGAAATAAAGGGTCAAGAAAGTTTAACCACAGCTGCAACAATCAAATGGAACTTTCTAGCATGTAGGATATTTCATTATGTCCTCCTCGTAATGTACTGCTAACAATTAGAAAAACAAAAGAAGGCCTGGCATTTACTTGATGCCTTTCCAATGTGTTTTTGCAGAATTTTACTACATTATTTTAACCACCAGGACAAAACATTAGAAAATGCAGCAACCAATTTGTGCACAGCAAGCTGCCGTCAACAGCAATGTGCCATTGACCAGACAAATTGCTTTGGTGATGTTGAACAATGAATATCAATTGCCTGGGACTCTGGGGAGAAGTCTCTTCATCTTCAGAATGGTGCCACACACCTTTAAGTCTCCCTGAGAGATCCTTTGTTTAAATCGTCTTCCAAAAGTTGGCACTTTCAACAAGGTGGCACCCCCTCAGTGCCGCACAGGACAACATCAACCAAAGTAATAAGCTCAAACCTCTGGAGTGGGACTTGAATACACAAACTTCCTATTGTGAGGCAAAACTGCCAGGGCTGACACTGTATAATTGGGCATTACTTGATCAGGAGCAATGCCACAAGAGTCCTTTTAGTGTCTTATTGTTGGCACTGTGTTGAAAGTGGAGTTGGGTTTGTTCTAAGCTGATTAAATTTGATTTCATAGAAACCTTACAGCGCAAAGGAGTCCATTCGGCCCATCATGTTTGCACCAACAACAATTTTACTGAAGCCCTGTCCCTGTAACCCCACATATTTACCCTACTAATCCCTCAAACCTACGCATCCTGGGACACAAAGGGGCAATTGAGCATAGCCAATCAACCTAATCTGTACATCATTGGACTGTGGGAGGAAACCGGAGCACCCGCAGAAACCCACGCAGACACAGGGAGAATGTGCAAACTCCAAATAGTGACACAAGTCAGGAATTGAACCCAGATCCTTGGAGCTGTGAGGCAGCCTTGCTAACCACTGTGCTATAGTGCTGCCCAAATTTGATTTGATTTGATTTATTACAGTCATAAAGGTTTGCAGCATGGAAACAAGCCCTTCAGCCCAACCTGCCCATGCCCCTCTTTCTTTTTAAACCCCAAACTAGTCCCAATTACCAGCATGTGGCCCATATCCCTCTATACTTATCTTAACCATGTAACTGTCTAAATACTTTTTAAAATCTTCTTCCCTGCAGCCATCAGACTTTTGAATGGACCTAGCTTGCATTAAGTTGATCTTTTCTCTACACCCTAGTTATAACTGTAACACTACATTCTGCTTCTCTCGCTTCCTTCCCCAGGAATGGTATGCTTGTCTGCATAGCATACAAGGAATAACACTTTTCACTATATACTAATATGACAATAACAAAGAGACCTAGGGATACAGGTTCATAGCTCCTTGAAAGTGGAATCACAGGTGGACAAAGTAGTGAAGAAGACATTTAGCATGCTTGGTTTCATTGGTTATAACATTGAATACAGGAGCTGGGGCATCTTGTTGAAGTTATACAAGACATCGGTAAGGCCATATTTGGAATGCTCTGTACAGTTCCAGTCACCCAAGTTTAGAAAAGATACTATTAAACTAGAAAGAGTGCAAAAGAGTTTTAGTAGGATGCTACCAGAACTTGATGGTTGACTTATAAGGAGAGATTAGATAGACTGGGACTTTTTTCTCTGGAGCATAGAGGCTGAGGGGGTGACCTTACTGAAGTCTATAAAATAACGAGGAACATAGATCAGCTAGATAGGCAATATCTTTTCCCAAAGGTAGGGGAGACTAAAACTAGGTTTAAGTTGAGAGGGAAGAGATACAAAAGGGTCCAGAAGTGGGACAATTTTTTCACAGAGAGTGGTGAGTGTCTGGAACAAACTGCCAGAGGTAGTAATAGAGGTGGGTACAATTTTGTCTTTTAAAAAGCGTTTTTGAGTCAGTTAGTACGTGTCCTTGGACCTGTGTATCTTTTTCCCAATGGATACAAAAGCTTCAGCTCCCATGGAGCTGGGAAAGATCAGACTGAGACATGGCTTTGGAGCAATTCCAATGAAACCATAGCTGCTGAAGAGGAAACAGAGAGTGTTGGCCACCTCTGGTTTCAGGCAAGCTATTTGCTGAATACTGAGTGCACGGTTTGGCCCAACTTCATCTTGATATTGAGCATCCAATCCAGCACCCGGACACACTCGCACCAGCACGCCATTTCATTGAAATAAATGCGGGAAACAGCAAGCTGAAAAGACCATCAAGGCCTTGGTATAACTTCTCCTGCCTGTCAATGCAGCAAAGAATTTCCAGCCTAGATTTTGGCAATATCCTCTGGTTGTTCACAACGCCTGCTGTCACTGCAAGCGAGGTTGGAGAACTTGGCCTACAGCCAAATCTCTGTTCACCACAGTGGGACCAGAAAATCCTGCAAGCATGAACAACCAGAAAATTCTGCCCTTTGTGTTTGGGTCTCTGCAGTGGTACTTGAACCCACAATTTTCTGATTCAGGATTAGGGTTAGGGTTAAGGATTAGGAATAGGATTAGGGTTAGGGTTAGAGTTAGAGTTGAGCTCACAGTCTTCTGATACAAAGTTCGGACTAGGGTTAAAGTTAGTGATTAGAGTTAAGGTTAGGGTTAGAATTAGAATTGAACCCACAACCTTCTGATTCAGAGGTGGCAGGGACATCTGCTGGGTCATGACTGACAACAACATCCATTGGTTCATCTTCTATAGACCTTCCAACCATGACATGTGGCCTTGACGCTGAAACACATTGTGGCCTACTGCACCATCTAAAGAACCTGTGCAAGTGACCACTTCTGTTTGTGGGAGCTTGCTGTGCACAGATTGCCCACAATGTGCTTCCTAAATAAAATCAACGCCTATAACTAAAAAATGCCTGGGTGACTGCACAGTCTTTAGGGCACCCGGAAGTCATGAAATGAAAGTACTTTTGCTTTGAATGTAAATTGGCAACAGGCTCACTCTGGGTTACTTCTGTAGATCTCCTAATACCTGGGCCAAGATGTAGGTTGGCAGAGACAAAGGAACAGGTTGTTCTACCTCCTGTCTTGTGAGTTGGGTGATTCTGTTTTAAAAATCATTTCAGATGTAAATAAAGATCTGGAAACGTGCCGAAAATATGTGACGCATGTCTTGGACAGGAGATGTTAGTGGAATGTGATGGTTGGAAGGGGGTGAGTTGCTATGAAATATATCTCATGTTCCTCATCATTGTCCATAGGCTGCTGCTGTTGCTGGTTTGTGGCTTAACAGTGATAGCATCCACAGCCAAGTAGCTAGCCAGTGCAACATCTTTGCAAGAAATTATTGGCAGGTTCCTCCATCCTGCCAAAGTCAATGGACCTTTGGCTGGCCAAATGTCTCTGCTGCAGTTCAACTTGGGGCTGAAAAATGCCGGCCTACATATGTTCGCACGCAGGGATGTGTCCTCTGCAGCCAAGAGGTACAGATCCAGGTACTGCACTACTTTAATTAAACAAAAGCAATGGCGAATGATGGTTTTCTTGAACATTCTCCATGGCAACAGGTCAACCAATCATTTACCAAATCAATTTGCACTCTTTTTTTTGCAGTACAAATTGTTGCTTCCTTTGAAAGTTGACATTCTTGCTTCTGTCTTGATGAATGCAAGTTGTCTATTTTTCAAGTTCTGAACTCTTAGGCAACTACTCCTATTTCCTTTGTGTGAGGAACTACTTCCTGGTTACATTTGAATAACTATCTCTCATTTTTAAGGTTATGCCTCCTTATTTGGATTTCCCAGCAAAGGAATTAGTTTCTCTATTGACTCTATCCAATCTTTGAATCAACTTAGGAACATCATGTGTGACCTGTATGTTATGTCCAACTGGCTACCTTGGTTATATAATAAATTTTTCTCTAACAAAAATCTATCAATTACAGTTTTTCACTGTTGTTTAGAAGAGTGAGGGTTGACTTTACTGAAGTATAGTAGATCGTGAATGATCTAGGCATGAAAAGGATGTTTCTCCTTGTGGGTGAGGCCAGAACTAGGGGGCAGTTTTAAAATTAAGGGTTACTCACATAGGACAGAGATGAGAAGAGGTTTGCTTTTTTTCAGAGGGTTGCGTATCTTTGGAACTCTGCCTCAGAAGGTGGTGTTGGCAGGGTACTGAATACTTAAGGCAGAGCTAGATAGATTCTTGTTAGGCAAGGGGATCAAAGGTTATCAGAGGGTAGGTAGGAACTCAACACAAACAGATCAGCCATTATCCTGTTAAAAGCAAGACCGAGGAACTTCCATAGAACCATAGAAAATTACAGCTCAGACACAGGCCTTTTGGCCCTTCTTGTCTGTGCCGAACCATCTTTTGCCTGACCTGCATTTGGACCATATCCCTCCACATCCCTCTCATTCATGAACCAGTCCAAGATTTTCTTAAATGTTAAAAATGACCCCACATTTACCACTTTATCCAGCAGCTCATTCTACACTCCCACCACTTTCTGCGTGAAGAAGCCCCCCCTTAATATTCTCCTTAAACTTTTCTCCTTTCACCCTTAACCCATGCCCTCTGTTTTTTTTTCTCCCCTAGCTTCAGTGGAAAAAGCCTGCTTACATTCACTCTGTCTATACCCATGGAAATCTTACACACCTCTATCAAATCTCCCCTCATTCATCTACGCATCAGGGAATAAAAGTCCTAACCTATTCAATCTCTCTCTGTAACTCAGCTTCTCAAATCCCAGCAACATCCTTGTGAACCTTCTCTGCACACTTTCAACCTTATTTACATCCTTCCTGTAACTAGGTGACCAAAACTGTACATAATATTCTAAATTCGGACTCACCAATGCCTAATATTACCATACCATAACATTCCAACTTTTGTACTCAATACTCCGATTTATAAAGGCCAATGTACCAAGAGCACTCCCTACGACCCTATCTATCTGTGAGATCACCTTTAGGAATTCTACACCTGTATTTTCAGATCCCTCGGTTCAACAGCAGTCTTCAGAGTCCTACCATTTAGACTGTACATTCTACTTTGGTTTGTCCTTCCTCTTGTCTGCGTTAAATTCCATTTGCTGTTTTTCAGCCCATTTTTCTAAATCTCTCTGCAAGCTTCCCTTCTGCTTCTATTTTGTATGTTCCTTTATGCAAAGCTTTCTTTTGACCTCAACAGCTGTTTGGCAGAGTGAATTCCAGAATCGGACCAGCCTTTGTGTAGAGAAGTACATTATTTTATTCATTTATGGGACATGGGCATTGCTGGCTGGCCAACATTTATTGCCCATGGTCAGCATTCATTGCCCATCCCGCATTGCCCTAGAGAGGGTAGCAGCAAGCTGCTCTCTTTTGTATCACCCCTGAATGATTTGGTTCTAATTTTAAGGCTGCATTTTCTCTTTCTGGGCAATTCCCAACAGAGGAAATAGTTTCTTTTTGATTATCCTACAAAACCCTTCAATCATCTCCAATAACTTGATTACATCATCCCTTAATTTTCTACACTCGAAGAAACACAAACCTCATCTATGCAAAAGCCAAGTTCTGAATCGGAAACTAGAACAGAAAATACTGGAAACACTCAGTAGGTCTGGCAGAGAAACAGAATTAATATTCCAATTTGATGATCTTGCATCAGAACTGGGGAAAGGTAGAAATCTTAGAATCATAGAATCTCATTTGACCCATCGAGCCAGCACTGACTCACTGAAAGAGCATCTTAGCTTGTCTCCCTGTCTATCCCTGTAACTCTGCACACTTACCAAGGCTAATCCACTGAACCTACACATCTTTGGACAATATGGGGCAACGCAGCATTGCAAATCCATCTAACCTGCACATCTTTGGACTTGCGGGGTAATAGTGACTGAATCAATTGTTGCAAAAATTCATCCGACTCATTAATTCCATTCATATGGGTCTGGATACATTGATCCCAGACCCACAACAAGGGCGGCTGACTTTTAAACGTCCTCAGTTCAAGGGAAATTAGGGATGGGAAACATCCCAAGACTGGCTGTTCTTACCACTGATGCTCATGCCATGGAAGAAATAAGAGAAAGGAAGTTCCTGGATACTGATTGGTCACAAGGACACAGACTCCTTACATCAGGCTTAAGCACCTTTGCCTGTCACTTGTCCCCAAAGGAAAGTTAAAGCACCAGCTAAGAACAGTGATCAAACAAACAGAGTCAAGTCTACCAGACCTTGCTTGTTTGTAGAGGTCAATTTGACACTGAGTGGTCCATTTCTTTGAGTGTAGTATGGTGGCAGCAGCAGCACTGGGGTAGTGGGGCCGGCGATGGAGGGGGGGGGGGGGGGGTGTTTGTTGGGGGATGGGTAGACTGTGGGGGAAGTGTAATGATTGCCCCCTCAATTCATATGGTTGAGCTTTTGGAATCCTGGCACTGAATTTGCTTTAGAACATAGAACAGTACAGCACAGAACAGGCCCTTTAACCCTTGATGTTGTGCCGAGCTATGTCCGAATCCAAGATCAAGCTATTCCACTCCCTATCATTCTGGTGTACTCCATGTGCCTATCCAATAACCGCTTGAAAGCTCCTAAAGAGTCCAACTCTACGATCACAACAGGCAATGCATTCCACAACCCAATCACTCTCTGAGTAAAAAATCTACCTCGAACATCTGTCCCATATCTCCCACCATGAACCTTAAAGTTATGCCCCCCTGTAACAGCAACATCCACCTGAGGAAATAGTTTCTGCATGTCCACTCTATCTATCCCCCTCATCATCTTATTGCTATATGTATTAACATGCAATGAAAGATATTGTTTCTTGCTATACAGACAAAGCATACCATTCATTCAGAAGAAAATGAGAGAGAACAGAATGTAATGCACTGTCGTAGGTAGGTTGTAGAGAAAGATCAAATTAATGCAACGTAAGTCCAACTAAAAGTCTGACAGCAGCAGGAAGAAACTGTCCTTGAGTCAATTGGTACATGATCCCAGGTTTTTGCATCATTTTCCCAGCGGAAGAAGTCAGAAGACAGAATGTCCGGGGTGCGTGGGGTCCTTAATTATGCTGGTTGCTTCGCTGAGACAGTGGGAAGTGTGGACAGAGTCAATGAATGGGAGGTTGATTTACATGATGGATTGGGCTACATTCATGAGCGTTTTGTAGCTTGTGATCTTGGGCAGAGCAGAAGCCATACCAAGCTATGATACAACCAGAAAGAATGCTTTCTGTGGTGCATTTGTAAAAGTTGGTGAGAGTCGTAGCTGACGTGCCAAATTTCCTTAGTCTTTTGAGAAAGTAGAGGCATTGGTGACTTTTTTAACTATAGTGTCAACATGTGGGGAGCAAGCCAAATTGTTGCTGATCAGGGCACCTAAAATCTTAAGCTCTCAACCCTTTCTACTTCGTCCCCATTGATATAGACAGGGGCATGTTCTCCTTTATGCTTCCTGAAGCCAAAGGCAATCTCTTTCATTTTGTTGACATTGAGGAAGAAGTTATTCACCATGTCACCATGTTTACAACTAATTGCAGTTTGTTGCTTCATCAGATAAGTGTACAAAACCATAAACCAGAATCTGGCAACACAGCTTTCTGGGTTGCTGCTATCAGAGCAATACAAGTTTCATCCAGCTCATGGGTAGATTACAGCTGTAAACCATTCAGTCTGGCGGGGTTTGTGAATCAGATTTTTTTTTTATCACTCTCACCTTCAATAAATTGTGCTGGTTTTAACTTTCTAACCCTGGCCCTTCGCCAATGATTCTTATTTCCTGCGTGTTTTGTCTCTCCTCCTGTTTCACTGCTCCGGCAGAAACACAACGGACAAGCTGAGGTTACCTTTGGTCCTTTAATGGGGAGCTTTTCTCCCCAAAGTCCAGTGAAGAGCCACTATTGATGTGTTAGGGAAGGCTGTCTGATGGTCAATTATGGGCCTCAACGTGGGCAGAATTTTGTTTCCTCCAAGGGAGGAGTTGAGCTGGAACGATATCCAGACTTTTTAAAAGCAGGATTCATTCACAGTGGTTAGCACTGCTGCTTCACAGCATCAGGGACATGGGTTCGATTCCTGGCTTAGGTTGCTGTCTGTGTAGAGTTTGCACATTCTCCCCATGGCTGCGTAAGTTTCGTCTGGGTGCTCTGGTTTGCTACCACATTCTGGAAGACTTGCTGATTCGATGTATTGACCTGAATAGGCACCAGAGTGTGGCGTCTAGGGGACTTTCACAGTAACTTTATTGCAGTGTTAATGTAAACCTTACTTGTGACTAATAAATAAATAAATAAATTTTAAATAAATAATAAGATTCAGGATAGGAACTCGTTGCATTATGCTCATTGTTTTAACACCAGATTAATTTCTACCCCAGTGTATGACACTGAGGCACATCTTGCAGTGCAATTGGCAACATCCCAGATCAGAGCCAGAAGCTGCAGGTTTGAGTTCCACTCCGCGACTGGATGGCCAACAGAACTTACATTCATAATCACAGAATCCCTAGTGTGTAGAAGAGGGCAACCAGTTTGCTCAATCTGTACTGACTTTTTTATAGAATCCTACATGCAGAAAGAGGCCATTTGGTTCATCAAGTCTGCACTGACACAATCCCACCCATATTTACCCTAGCTAATTCTCCTACACTAAGGGGCAATTTAGCAGAGCCAATCCGCCTAACCCGCACATCTTTGGAGTGTGAGAGGAAACTGGAGCACCTGGAGGAAATCCACGTAGATGCAGGGA
Source organism: Sphyrna mokarran (assembly GCA_024679065.1). Classification (NCBI taxonomy): domain Eukaryota; kingdom Metazoa; phylum Chordata; class Chondrichthyes; order Carcharhiniformes; family Carcharhinidae; genus Sphyrna; species Sphyrna mokarran. The sequence goes on along the minus strand of JAGIQG010000011.1, from coordinate 84,904,556 downwards.
GAATGTGCAAACTCCACAATATCTTACTGAGTCTGCCTATTCCTCTAATCCCACACATTTACTGTGGCTAATCCGTTAAATCTAGCCATCTAAAGGGGCAATTTAGCATAGCCAGTGCAACTAACCAGACTGTGGAAAGAAACTGGAGCACCCAGAGAAAACCCACGCTGACAAGGGGAGCACGTGCAAAATATTCACAGGCAGTCACTTGAGGCTGGAATTGTACCTGTGCTAATCACTGTGCCACCCATATACTAGAACATAGAACATAGAACAATACAGCACAGAACAGGCCCTTCGGCCTTCGATGTTGTGCCGACCAAAATAAAAAGCAATGCCCCTCCTAACTAAACCATTCCCTTCTCATCCATATACTTATCAACTAACCTCTTAAACGCCACCAAACTTGGCGCATCTACAACAGCTGCAGGCAGGGCATTCCACTCCCTAATCACTCTTTGAGTAAAGAACCTACCTCTGATATCCGTCCTATAACTCATACCCCTTAATTTAAAGCTGTGTCCCCTCGTGCTAGCTTTCTCCATCCTAGGAAAAAGGCTATCACTGTCCACCCTATCTAAACCTCTAATCATCTTATATGCTTCAATAAGATCCCCTCTTAGCCGCCTCCTTTCTAACGAAAACAACCTCAAATCCTTCAACCTCTCTTCATAGGACCTGCCCTCCATACCAGGCAACATCCTGGTAAACCTCCTCTGTACCCTCTCCAATGCCTCCACATCTTTCTTATAATGTGGCGACCAGAACTGCACACAATACTCCAAGTGCGGCCGCACTAGAGTTTTGTACAGCTGCAACATGATGCTGCGGCTCCTAAATTCAATCCCCCTACCAATAAAAGCTAAGACTCCATATGCCTTCTTAACAACTTTATCCACTTGACTGCCTACTTTCAGGGATCTATTGACACATACACCAAGATCCTTCTGTTCCTCAACACTATTAAGAGCCCTACCATTAGCCCTATACTCTACACATTTATTGTTCCTGCCAAAGTGCATTACCTCACACTTTTCCACATTAAACTCCATTTGCCACCTCTCGGCCCAGCTCTGCAACTTGTCCAAGTCACTCTGTAAACTAAAACACCCCTCTTCACTATCTACCACACCACCAACTTTAGTATCATCTGCAAATTTACTGATCCATCCCTCAATACCCTCATCCAGATCATTTATAAAAATTACAAACAGCAGGGGCCCCAAAACAGACCCCTGAGGCACACCACTCGTCACCGAACTCCACGATGAATATCTCCCATCAACCACCACCCTCTGTCTTCTATCTGCTAGCCAATTCCTAATCCAATTAGCTAAATCACCCTCTATTCCACACATCTGCATTTTCTGTAGAAGTCTTCCATGGGCCACCTTATCAAACGCCTTACTAAAGTCCATATATACTACATCAACCGCCTTACCCCCATCCACCTCTCTGGTCACTTTCTCAAAAAACTCAATGAGGTTAGTAAGGCATGACCTACCCTTCACGAAACCATGCTGACTATCCCCAATCAATTCATTTCTCTCTAAATAACTATAAATCCTATCCCTAATAATTCTCTCCAATACCTTGCCCACAACAGAAGTAAGACTCACTGGCCTATAATTCCCAGGAAGGTCTCTCTTCCCCTTCTTAAACAATGGGACCACATTCGCTATCCTCCAGTCCTCCGGAACCACACCCGTAACCAACGAGGACCTGAAGATCAGAGCCAGAGGCTCTGCAATCTCCTCTCTTGCCTCCCAGAGAATCCTAGGGTAAATCCCGTCCGGCCCAGGGGACTTATCCAACTTCAAACCCTCGAGAATTTCTAGCACATCCTCCCTATCTACTACAATACTTCCCAATTTGCAACCCTGTACCTCAGTGTTCTCCATAGCTACATTTCCAGCACTCTGCGTGAATACCGAAGAGAAATATTTATTCAGTGCCTCACCAATCTCTTCAGGCTCCACGCACAACTTCCCACTGCTGTCTATGACTGGCCCTAATCTTGCCCTAACCAATCTTCTATTCTTAACATATCGAAAGAAAGCTTTAGGATTCTCCTTAATCCTATCAGCCAACATCTTCTCGTGTCCCCTCTTAGCTCTCCTCAATTCACTTTTTACCTCCTTCCTGGCTAATCTATAGCTATCCATTGCACTATCTGAGCCTTCAAGCCTCATCCTGACATAAGCCTCCTTTTTCTTCTTAACCAGCAAATCAACAAATCAACTGCCCATTATCAACCTGTAATGTTTGCAATATGCCTGAGGCAGGCGGCAGGAACAGGAGAGTCTCAGCTGTGCTTGATGCAGAGTGTGGCCCCATGAGCAATAGTGTCTGACAACAGACTTGTAACCTGCTCCAGCAAAAACTAGCTATGGAACCAAACATAAGCACAATCTTTGTCTGCCTCGCATGAAGCCAGATATGGGAAAAATGCCAAGTGCGATTCTGTGAATATATCACCATTTGATAGAATCATGTGGTGTACAAAGAACAAAGAACATAGAACAAAACAGCACGGGAAACAGGCCTTTCGGCGCAACGAGCCCGCGCTGCCACCCTGATGTCCCCACCTCTACCTGTGATCCCTGTCTATATTTATAGACCTATGGATTAAAAACCAAATTTGAGACAATTTAGGGAGAATTTGTTTTGCCAATTAGCCTAAGAGTACAATGCAGGAGTAGGCCATTTGGCCCATCAAGTCTACACCGACCACAATCCCATTCAGGCTCTATTGCCATAACCCCACATGTTTATTCTTTTAATCCCCTGATACTGAGGTCAATTTAGCACGGCCAAACAACCTAACCCACATACCTTTTGGACTAGCGGGTACCTTGCCCTGTTGATAAGCAGAGCTGCTAGAAATGGGAATACAATGGTGGAAAGTCAGGAGTCTTCAATATTGACTCTGGGTCTCAACAAGTCTCCTCATCTCTGGCTGTAAATGGATAGAACAATGTTCGCTCATTCCTCCCCCCCCCATCCCCTCACTACTCCCAGCGCAATGAAAAGTGCATTACAGAATGCTGACAGTACAAGGAACATCTGAAAATGAAGTGCCTACCTGATGAAGTTACAGAATAGGATAACCTGTACGTTGAATAGACTGAAGTGATCCCACAAACAATGCATCTACCAAGGATCTGCAAACGTGCTGCATTCAATTCAGAACAGTGCTGAACAGTTAAGCAATGAACAAGAGGTGGAGGTTCGATGAACTCAGTATGTGGTGAGTCCAGGATCTGACTGCAAAAGAACAACTTCAGCCCGGAGTACCAAGTGGACGACCCTTCTCGACTTCTTCCTCAGGTCCCTGCCATGAGAGACGCTAGTATTCAGGTATTTGATCCAAAGGCTGCAGGCCTTATAAAGTGCGTTTAATCTCTGAAAACATCTTGAAGGGCTTCACAGAAGCATAATCAGAAAAAAAATAGACACCAAGCTAAAGGAGATATCAAACACTTGGACAGAGAATAAACAGGCTAAGCATATAGAGCCTTGTCTACATCAATCAGGACAGAATAGAAAGGGGTGAGAACTTCAGGTTTTTGAGTGTATATATTACCAACAGGCTGACCCGATTCCCTCCATGCTGACACTATAGTTAAGAAAGCCCACCAATGCCTCTACTTTCTCAGAAGACTAAGGAAATTTGGCATGTCAGCCACGACTCTCACCAACTTTTACAGATGCACCATAGAAAGTATTCTTTCTGGTTGTATCACAGCTTGGTGTGGCTCCTGCTCTGTCCAAGACCTCAAGAAACACAAAAGATCATCATGCAAACCAACCTCTCATCCATTGACTCTATCTATATTTCCCATTGCCTCGGGAAAATAGCCACATAATCAAGGACTCCATGCACTTCAGACATACTCTCTTTGGTTGGGAAAAAGATACATAAGTCTGAAGTCACGTATCAACTGACTCACGAGTAGCTTCTTCCCTACTGCCATCAGACTTTTGAATGGACCTTCCTGCATTAAGCTGATCTTCCTCTTACACTCTAGCTATGACTGTAACACTACATTCCGCACTCTCTCCCTTCCTTCTTTTTGAACGGTATGGTTTAGTGTTTAGTGCACAAGAAATGACACTTTTAACTGTATACTAATACATGTGACAATAATAAATCAAATCAAATCAATACAAGATCAGCTTGACACCACAATAAGTTTATATTCAAGACAACAAACAATTTTAAAGCCAAACAATAGATTTTAATCTCCTGTAAGGATATTCACACTGGTCTGACAACATCCTGGCTGCAGTAATGAAGTCTTGTGCTCAAGAACTCGCAGAGCCATCAGCCAAGCTGTCCCAGTAAAGTTAGAGCAAGTACCTGGCAATGTGGAAAATTGCCTCAGCAAGTCCTGTCCATAAAGAGCAGGATAAATCTGACCCAGTCAATTGTCACCAACTTACTCCCCCTCTGTGGATAAATCGATGTTAGAAATGTGCTCATGCAAAGAATGGGTATTGGACAGATTTGATGCACTACATTGGAGAATTGATGATGTATATTTTGTTTCACAAAATTGTGCATTAGAAAGAGGGGCCCATTTCCCCTTTTCTGGCTCTTTTGAAAGAACTACCTGAGTTGTTAGAATGTAACCGATGACAACTTTGTATCGGATGTAATGTGACCAATGCTGTTAAAGTCAGCTGACCTAGTAAACCACGGAACCAATTACAGAATGAGGTGATGGTCAGCTGACCAGCCAACTCACCATAAATAAGAACCTTTTGGGGAATTGTGGGGAACTTGGAGTGCCCCAGGGCAAGGCCTCAGGTTTGGAGTAATGAAGTTTCTTTATTAAACGCTTTCTCTGATTTACAATTTGGAATAAGTTTTGTTCTATCTTCTATGTCTGTCTTTGAAGTGCTCCTTTTGAAGAACCGTGAGTATCCCTGCTTTTTTTCTCTATCACTTTGTAAAGTTTTGTCTTTTCAGTTTTGAGAGTTACAATGGAATCTGTTTCCTTTGCGTACCCAGGTCAGAGCAACTTGCAGGATTTAAATCTAAAACAAAATCTATGATTACTTTGGGTAGTGTGGTGACACTGTGGTTAGCACTGCTGTCTCACAGTGCCAGGGACCTGGGTTCAATTCTAACCTTGGGTGACAGTCCATGCAGAGTCTGCATGTTCTCGCCATGTCTATATAGGTTTCCTCCGGATGCTTTGATTTCCTCTCACACTCCAAAATTGTATGGATTTAGGTGGATTGGCTACGCTTAATTACCCCTCATTATCCACGGACGTGAAGGTTATGGGAATTAGTGGGGTAAATAAATGAGGTTATGGGGATATTGTGGGTGTTTGGCCTGGGTAAGATGTTCTGTTGGAGAGTCAATGCAGGCTCAATGAGCTGAATGGCCGCCTTTAGCACTATAAGGATTCCATGATTCTCTGATGAGTTGTTAGGGATAGAAATGTGTTTTTCTTGGAATAAAGAAGGTTGAGGGTGACTGAAGAAGGGTGACTGGATAGAGATGTGCAAAATTATGAGGATGAGAGATAGAGTGGACAGAATAATTTTTTTCTGTTGGTGAGAATTCTAGGACCAGGGACATCAATTCAAAATAAATGGCAGTAGAAGTAGAGGGGACATGAGGAAGAACTTTTTTTACACAGAGGGTGGTGGGTGGCTAGAATTTACTGCCTGAGTTTGTGGTGGAGGCAGAGACCCTAAACTCTTTTTAAAAAGTGGCTGGTTTTGCACCTGAAGCGCTGTCAGCAACAGGGCTTTGGCACGGACGCAGGAAGGTAGGACTAGAAAAATCACCTGGGTGTCTCTGAGTCAGCATGGGCTAAATGGCATCCTTCTGTGCTGTAATCTTTCTATGGTAAGCTATTGAGAGGGTGCAGAGGAGATTTACAAGGATGTTGCCTGGATTGGGAGGCAGGCCTTATGAAGATAGGTTGAGGAAGCTAAATCTCTTCTCCTTGCAGAGACGAAGGATGAGAGGTGACCTGATAGAGGTTTAGAAAATGTTGAGAGGTATAGATAGGGTGGATTCTCAGACGCCGTTTCCCAGGGCTGAAATGATCGCTATAAGAGGACTCAGGTGCTGGAGAGCAGGTACAAAAGGACATGTTAGGGGTAAGTTTTTCACTAAGAGAGTGGTGAGTGAATGGAATCGGCTGCCGTCGGTGGTGATACAAGCAAACTCGCTGGGGTCTTTTAAGAGACTTTTAAAAGTCTTTTAAGTCTTTTAAAAGACTTCTGGATGAGTACATGGGATTTAACGGGATTGGGAGTTATAGATAGTTCTATGGCCTGATAAGTATGGATATGATCAGCGCAACTTGCGAAGGTCCTGTTTGTGCTATAGTATTCTATGGTTCTATTCTGCTGGCTCTGCTTCCTCCTTGAAGGCAGAAACATCAACTTCCCCATATTCAAGAGCCACAATAGATTTGTTTCAGGTTTGTTAACTTATGGCTTCATCTAGTGTTAACATGGGAAACTGCAGCTGTTCCTTGCTTTGACATGGGATCTGTTGTTCAAAGGTGTGGCCCGGGCTTTACAATCAGTGTCGCTGGGCACCAGATCAGTAGCAATGTACCAGATACTGAAAGATGGAGACTCGTGTTCTAGAGCTAGCCAAGCCTTAGCCAAGCTCTTCCACGACAGCTGCAACATTGGCATCTACACAACATGGTGGAAAATTGCCCAAGATGGCAGCAGCTGGTCACATGCTGGCTTCTGGAAGCTTCTGAGCAGTGAACCAAGGCTAACACCTCAATTCTCATAGGTGTAACTTCTCACAGCAGCACAAATCCAATCCAATCAATTATCACCTCACAATTTACCCTCCAACTTTGGGCAAATATATTTGTAATTGATGCTGTACTTGGATCTTCTACTTGCAGATGTTCTTTTGCAGTCATATACTGGGCTCATTGAGGGTAGGCATGTTTATGGAGCCTGGTCCTCTTATTGGTTAACATCAGCTATGATTGAATGAAGTAGCAGACTCGATGGGCCGAGTGGGCTAATACTGCTCTTATGTCTTATGATCTTATTGTTGCTTAATTGTCCCGGACCATTCAGGATTGGATGTATCATGTTTACAGATTTTGGGCAAAGGTTTAATTCAATCTATTCAAAATAATTTACTTCTCATATATCAACACAAGCAGAAAATGCTGGAAAATCTCAGCAAGTCTGACAGCATTTGTGGAGAGAGATTATGGAATCATAGAATTCCTACAGTGCAGGAGAAGGCCATTTGTCTCATCAAGTCTGCACTAACTCACTGACACAGCCCTGTCCCCTTTACTATCCAAGTAATCCCACACATTTATCATGGCTGATTATTCTAACCTACACATCTTGGGACACTAAAGGGCAATTCAGCATGACCAATCGACCTAATCTTTGGACTGTGGGAGGAAATCACAGCACCTGGAGAAAATCCACACAGACACAGAAGAATGTGCAAATTTCAGACGGATAGTGACCCAAGGCTGGAGTTGAACCCAGGTCCCTGGAGCTGTGAGGCAGCAATGCTAACCACTGTGCCATCTCTCCACAGATGTTGTCAGACCTGCTGAGATTATCCGGCGTTTTCTGTGGATTTTTTTTTTCAGATTCCAGCATCCACAGTATTTTGCTTTTACTTCTCCAACTTAACATGGATGTAGTCTGATGTGAAACTTCATTATTTAGGCACTTTCATCGGTGAGGTTGGCAAGATTGCCCTATCTTCTCCAGATTCATGTTCAGAATGAAACACTGGGTAGAAATCACTGGGGCCATTAACAATAATAGGTTGATACTGGAGATGAGGGGGTTAGCTTATGAGGAGAGAATGAGTAGATTGGGCCTGTACTCATTGGAATTTAGAAGGCTGAGGGGAGATATAGAGACATATAAGATAATGAAGGGACTAGAGATGGTAGAAGCAGAGAAATTATTTCCACTTAGAAAGTTAACAAAAACAAGAGGGCACAGTCTCAAAATACGGGGGACTCAGTTTAGAACAGAGATGAGGAGGAACTTCTTCTCCCAGAGGGTAGTGAATCTTTGGAATTCTCTGCCCATTGAAGCAGTGGAACTAACCTTGTTAAATGTGTTTAAGTCAAGGTAGAAAGATTTCTGATCAATAAGCGAATTAAGGGTTATGGGGAGCAGGTGGGTAAGTGGAACTGAACCACTATCAGATCAGCCATGATCCTATTGAATGGCAGAGCAGGCTCGAAGGACTAGATGGCCAACTCCTGTTCCTATTTCTTATGTTCTTGTAGTTTTAATTCGCTCAGTGAAAAGATAGCTGGGACAGGAAACCCCATTGCTTTCTCGGATGCATGCTTGAGGTAAAGTTAAAGTTTATTTATTAGTGACTAATAATAAACTTTAACTTTACAAGCAGATTTAGGACTGAATTGAGGAGGGACTTCTTCACACAAAAGGTTGTGGAATTCCCTACCTAGTAAAGAGGTTGAGGGTACCTCGTTGAATGTTTTTAAGGCAAGAATAAATGCATTTTTGATCAGTAAAGGAATTAAGAGTTGTAGTGAGCGGGCGAGTAAGTGGATCTGAGTTCATGAAAAGATCAGCTATGATCTTATTGAATGGTGGAGCAGGCTTGAGGGGCCAGATAGCAAACTCCTGCTCCTAGTTCTTACGTTCTTTTATTCTTAATATCTATAAAAAATGGAAAAAGCTCTGGACCTGCTAAACAGTCAACTCCTCACCCTTTAAATTAGGGATGTGAAAAAGAGTGGGGGCGAACAGCTGGTGGTGACTCTTGCTCGAAAAAAAGTGATTGCAATTTCAACAGTTATTTGTTGAGGGTTATCATTATAGGATTAATACTGCTTGACTGTTTCCAAACTGCTTCCAAAACCTCTAATTTTCAAAAAGGAGTTCTATAAGTCCACTATTTGTTTGTAGTTTCAACTAATTGATGTCTTTGATGTGGTATGTAAATAGTAATAAATCCCTATATTAATAAGGGATTAAGTACTTGAAGAAAATGTTTTCATCAGGGATTAAATACATGAAAGAAACAGTTTTCCAAGGGATTAAATACTTGAAGAAATTTAAATATTTTGAATGGGCTTTTGTTGATTAGATTTCTTTTTTATATAGTGACACTGCAGTAGATGCATAATTTTTATCTTATTTAATCTCAGCATAATTCCATTTTTCTGTCCATGATGGATACTGGGTGAGTTGGCATATAAGAGTAAAGTGAAAAAGATAATGGATGGGGGGCATGAGGTAGAATAAGTTGGCATAGATGAGGTTATGGGAGTGCGTGGAAGGCGATGGAGTGTGAGGGTATGAGGGCTAGAGTGATCATGCTTAGTTTCATTGCTTTTATAGTAACTGGAACAAAAGAGTACCAAGATAGGCTTTTTAAAAAGCCTGCCTAGACACTTGGCAGCCCTTGTGACTGCTTCCTTAATGTTCTGGAGTTTGCTGGGCCTGACTCCCATTAAATGCCATCGCCATCCTCCCCTCCCCCAGCCTGTCCCATCCCCTAGGAACAAAAATTCAAATGTCCAGGGCACTTTCTCTCTAGTCAATTAATTTCCAGAGTTGGGAAAATTTCCCACTTTGCGCACCCAACACAGGAGCAAAAATTCACCTAATTGGGTGATATTTTTCCCATTCCATCTACCACGGGAATCATAGTGTGTTGGCCACAGACCACGCAAAGGTTTGTTGAACTCGGGCAGAGTTTTCCAATCTTGAGGTGAGCAAGGCCAGAAATTCCCGCGCATTGTGTTCCAGTGTCGAACTTTGTTTGAAAAATACTTTTGTGAAGCATCTCAGGAAATTCCCTCTCATTAAACAAGCTATGTAAGTGCAAATTCTGTGTGTTGTTGTTGACAAAGTGGCAGAAGACCTTTTTGCGATTCAGGTTTGAAAACATTGAAGCAGTTGTTGTCCAAAGGAGTTGGCAACACGTACAGACCCTTAGTTACTGGTTTACTTGACCAGAGATCACTGGGGAGGGTTGTTTATGCAGCTGGCAATTTGGAAAGCAACGAGCAGTGCACTAGCACCCAAGGGAGATGAAGGAGGGAGACTGGCCCGTGCGTTAACTCACCTGCACTGGTCAGGTTATTGCGTATCTTGCATCATTGGGGATGAGAAAGCTGGCACTCCTTCCCCACCCCCTCACCCCCCCAAATTGTGACACAGGACACTTTCTGAACAACTTCTTCCAACAGAAATTCAGCAGTCTATCGCTTGCGTGCTGAATCTCAACAGTGAGAATTAGTAGGTCAGTCTGATGAAAATAATGGGTTCTTTGTTTTTAACAGTGGCCTGCTTCCTGCTTTGGCTGTCTCTGCCAAATCCTGCAGAGAATGATAGTCTTTAAAACTGGTACAGAAGCCATTTAGTGCAGCTATTAGACCATCAGCACGATAAGAAAAACTCTCTGCTACTTTCCCTGTGCTCTTTTCCAAGGGATTTATCTGTTCATGGGATGCGGGCTGGGCCAGCATTTATTTCTCATCCCTGAGTCAACCGCTAGCTCTCTGGAGTCGCACGTAGGCCAGACCAGGTAAGGATGGCAGATTTCCTTCCCTGAAGGATATTAGTGAACCAGAGGGTTTTCACAGTCATCAGTAAATTTTAATTTCAGATTTTTTTATATAGAATTCATGGGCCCAATTCTCCCATCCCAACATGCACGTTTTTTTTTTAGCACTTTGTGTTGGGAGATGCACCTGTCGGCTATTTTGTAGGGTTTGTGCATGCATTCCTGACACGTGCATGTCTTCCACAGCTGGAGAGCAGGTGCCATCGGGACCGTGCTGGAAACCGGGAGGCGAAGACGAGATAAGTGATTTAAATCTCTTTTTACTGTTATTTAAATGTCATTATTGGGCCTGGCACAGAATTCTCTGGACTCGATAACGTTTCCCATCCTGGAGTATTTGACTGGAGTATTGGAGTATTAGTGGGAGGACCCACTGGAGTACATGGGTGGGAGCAATCGGGGCTCCCAGGGGGGTCAGGTGGTGGTGGAGGGGTTGGGGGTATGGGCATCCTGGCAGTGTCAACCTGTGCCCCCCAGCACTGCCCTAGAGGCAAAGAGCCCATGCCCAGGGGCACCTTGGCACACTCACCGGGGATTGGGTAGTGCCAAGGAGGTGTGGGCAACAGGGTAGGACAAGGGGTGGGGCCTATTGTGGCAGGGCCAAGGGGGCAGTCAGAGGGGCTGAGGAGTTCCACTGCCACTTTGCAGATAGGAGAGATCAGGGCTGGAGGGAAGTCAGCAGTCAGAGAGGGCTGGAGGGGGGGGCGGTGTGGGGGGGAGCGTGGCCTGCCAGGGAATCGGTCTGTCTCCTGGTGAGAGTTTCAGTGTGGGGATGTCTGCCGGAGGAGCTGGAAGGAGATTGCTGGGGTGGATGGGGGAGGGCGCTGGAGACTGCGTTGCTCCGCTATGGTGGGACGGGATCGGGGCTGGCCCAGAAATACTTGCGCAGGCTGTGACATGGCTGTGATCGGGTCGTGGGGGCGTCATGAGGGGTAGCAGTGTGGGGTTGCGGGCTGGTCAGCAATCCAGGTGGCCAGCAAACTGTGATCTAACAGTTCGGGGCCTCCGTACATGGGCAGAGTTCCAGAACTCTGTCGTAAATATGTCCCGCACCACCCCCCCAACCCCGAGATTTCAATGATATTCACGAGTGTGAGCTCTGCATTGCACAGAGTGTGAGAGATTCAAGTCTGAACCCCCACTAAAAAAAAATTGTGATTTACACCACTTTTCTCAGCATTTAGGATTTTTTTTGGAGAATTGGACCCCATATTTTTAGACAGCACCTTCCAAACCCTGGATTATTTCCATCAAGAAGGACAAGGGCAGCAGATCTATGGGAACACCACCATCTACAAGCTCCACTCCAACCCACTCACTGTCCTGATTTGCAAATATATTGGCATTCCTTCGCACTTGCTCGATCAAAATCCTGGAATTCTGTCCCTAATGACATTGTGGGTCAGCCCACAGGACGTGACAGCGGAAAGCAACTCATCATCACCTTCTCAAGGTCAATAGGGATGGGCAATAAATGCTGGCCAGCCAATGATACCTATGTCCCACAAATGAATTTAAAAAAATTCACCACCTGCTGTGGTGGGAACCAAACCCACATCCGCAGCACCTTACCCAGAGTCTCTGGATTACAAATCCAGCAACAATTCCATCCTGCCACTGTCTCCTACACTGTCCTGGTTGCCCTGCTATGAAAAGACATTGGGAAATGTGCAAAGAAAAATGCGTAATGCAAGAGTTAATAGTTTGTAACCATCAGGAAAAACTGAACAAGTTGATGTTCTTTCTTTTTGGGAAAGAGAAGTTTGAAGAGAAGAATGGTCCTTCCACTTGTAACGGGATTTGATAGAGCAAAACTAGAGAGATTGTTTCCATTAGTGGTGAAGTAGAAATTCAGGGGTTGTAAATATAGGTTAGTCAGGAAGTCAGGTGGATTTTTTGAGTCAGAGAATTTGGTTGGAATACGGAGCCCTCGACCACAAGGGGCACAATAGTAGTGTCAATGGGCCGATAATCCATAGGACGAAATTAATGGTCTGAGGACACAAGTTCAAATCTTATGAAGGACATCCTGAATTCAATTAATTAAATTGGGAAAGGGACATATGTGTCTCTGTGTCCCACCGAACATTGATAAAAATAATATAAATTTTACCGGTATAAGCATTAATAGATCATAGAACATAGAACATTACACGCAGAACAGGCCCTTCGGCCTTCGATGTTGCGCCGACCAATTAGGAAAAAGAAATGACCCTCTAACCTAAATCATTCCCTTTTTGTCCATAAACTTATCTACTAATGTCTTAAACGCCACCAAACTTGGCGCATCTACAACTGCTGCAGGCAGGGCATTCCATACCCTTACTACCCTCTGGGTAAAGAAACTACCTTTGACATCCGTCATATAACTACCACCCCTTAATTTAAAGCTATGTCCCCTCGTGCTAGCTTTCTCCATCCTAGGAAAAAGGCTATCACTGTCCATCGTATCTAAACCTCTAATCATCTTATATGTTTCAATAAAGTCTCCTCTCAGCTGCCTTCGTTCTAACAAAAACAACCTCAAATCCCTCAGCCTCTCTTAATAAGACCTGCCTTCCATACCAGGCAACATCCTGGTAAACCTCCTCTGTACCCTCTCCAATGCCTCCACATCTTTCTTATAATACGAGGACCAGAACTGTACACAATACTCCAAGTGCAGCCGCACTACAGTTTTATACAGTTGCAACATGACGTTGTGGCTCCGAAATTCAATCCCCCTACCAATAAAAGCTAAAACTCCATATGCCTTCTTAACAACCTTATTGACTTGATTGCCAACTTTCAGGGATCTATGCACACATACACCAAGATCCGTCTGTTCTTCAGCACTATTAAGAGTCCTACCATTAGCCCTATACTCTACACATTTGTTATTCCTGCCAAAGTGAATTACCTCACACTTTTCCACAGTAAACTCCATTTGCCACTTCTCGGCCCAGCTCTGCAACTTGTCCAAGTCTCTCTGCAAACTATAACACCCCTCTTCACTATCTACCACTCCTCCGACTTTGGTGTCATCCACAAATTTACTAATCCATCCTTCAATACCCTCATCCAGATCATTTATAAAAATTACAAACAGCAGGGGCCCCAAAACAGATCCCTGAGGTACACCACTTGTAACCGAACTCCACGATGAATATCTTCCATCAACCACCACCCTCTGTCTTCTATCTGCTAGCCAATTCCTAATCCAATTAGCTAAATCACCCTCTATCCCATACATCTACATTTTCTGCAGGAGCCTTCCATGGGCCACCTTATCGAACGCCTTACTAAAGTCCATATATACCACATCAACTGCCTTACCCCCATCCACCTCTTTGGTCACTTTTTCAAAAAACTCAATAAGGTTAGTAAAGCATGACCTACCCTTCACAAAACCATGCTGACTATCCCCAATCAATTCATTTCTCTCTAAATAATTATAAATCCTATCCCTAATAATTCTCTCCAATACTTTGCCCACAACAGAAGTAAGACTCACTGGCCTATAATTCCCTGGAAGGTCTCTCTTCCCCTTCTTGAACAATGGGAACACATTCGCTATCCTCCAGTCCTCCGGAACCACACCCGTAACCAACGACGACCTGAAGATCAGAGCCAGAGGCTCTGCAATCGCCTCTCTCACCTCCCAGAGAATCCTAGGGTAAATCCCGTCCGGCCCAGGGGACTTATCTAACTTCAAACCCTCAAGAAGATCTAGCACATCCTCCTTATCTACTTCAATACTTTCCAGTTTACAACCCTGTATCCCAGTGTTCTCCACAACTACATTTACATCTCCCTGCGTGAATACCGAAGAGAAATATTTGTTCAGTGCCTCTCCAATCTCTTCAGGCTCCACGCACAACTTCCCACTGCTGTCTATGACTGGCCCTAATCTTGCCCGAACCAATCTTCTATTCTTAACATATCTAAAGAAAGCTTTAGGATTCTCCTTGATCCTATCAGCCAAAGTCTTCTCATGTCCCCTTTTAGCCCTCCTCAACTCACTCTTTAGCTCACTCCTGGCTAATCTATAGCTATCCATTGCACTAACTGAGCCTTCAAGCCTCATCCTGACATAAACCTCCTTTTTCCTTTTAACCAGCGAATTAACTTTTTTAGTACACCATGGTTCCCTTACTCGACCATTTCCTCCTTGCCTGACAGAGACATACTTATCAAGGAGTCGCAGTAGCTGCTCCTTGAATAATCTCCACATTTCAGATGTTCCCAGTCCCGTAGTTTCCTAATCCAACCTATGCACCCTAATTCCCTCCTTATGGCCTCATAATTACCATTCCCCCAGCTATAACTACTGCCCCCATGCCTATCCCTATCCATCACTAAGGTGAACGTAACCGAATTGTGGTCACTATCACCAAAATGTTCACCAACTTCAAAGCCTAACACCTGGTCTGGCTCATTGCCCAGCACCAAATCCAATGTAGCCTCACCTCTAGTTGGCCTATCTACATACTGAGTCAAAAAACCTTCCGGCACACTTTGTACAAAAACTGACCCCTCTAACGAGCTAGAGCTATAGCTATTCCAATCAATATTAGTAAAGTTAAAGTCCCCCATAACAATTACCCTATTACTTTCACTCCTGTCCAGGATCGACTTTGCAATCCTTTCCTCTACCTCTCTAGGAGGTCTATAAAAGATTCCCAACAGGGTGACCTCTCCTCTCCTGTTTCTAACCTCAGCTCATACTACCTCAACAGACAAGTCCTCATCAAACTTCCTTTCTGTCACTGTGATACGGTCTTTGACTAATAATGCCACTCCTCCCCCCTTCTACCTCCTTCTCTACTCCGACTGAAGCATTTGAACCCTGGAACCAGCAACAACCATTCCTGTCCCTGCTCTATCCATGTCTCTGAAATGGCCACAACATCGAAGTTCCAGGTACTGACCCAAGCTGCAAGTTCCTCCACCTTATTGCAAATACTTCTTGCATTAAAGTATACTCATTTCAAACCATGCTCTACTCCACCCGTACGCTGTTGTGCTTTACAGTTCTCATCTATGACCCCCCTATTCTCGTCCCTCTTAACATCCAAACTACTCAGGATCGCACCCCCCCCTCTGAATCAGTTTAAAGCTCCCTGCATAGCCTTTGCAAATTTTCCCCCAAGATATTGGTTCCCTTCTGGTTCAGGTGTAGACCATCTCTCTTGTAGAGGTCCCACCTACCCCAGAATGAGCCCCAATTGTTCAGGAACCTGAACCCCTCCCTCCTACACCATCCCTGCAGCCACGAGTTCAAACATTCCCTCTCTCTGTTCTTCTCTAAACTATCCCGTGGCACAGGCAAGAATCCAGAGATAACCACTCTGTCTGTTTTGGCCCTAAGCCTCCACCCCAACTCCATAAATTTCTGTTTAATATCCCCTTCCCTTGTTCTACCTACATCATGTGTCCCTACATGAACTATGATGTGGGGCTGACTCCCCTCTCCCTTAAGAATCTTAAAAACCCGCTCTGAGACATCCTGGACCCCGGCCCCTGGGAGGCAACACACCAGCCCTGAGTCCCGTTTATTACTATTTACTCTCCTATCTGTCCCCCTAACTACGGAGTCTCCAATTACCAGGCCCAATCTCTTATTTCCCCTACCCACCTGAGCATTCCCAGCAGGCTCACCCCCAGAGACCTGCTCCCTTTGGCCATCTCCAGTTGATTCTTCCTCAACTGTAGCCTCCAGGACAGAAAACTTATTTTGGAGGGGAATAGTGAAGAGGGGTGTTATACTTTACAGAGTGACTTGGACAAGTTGCAGAGCTGGGCCGAGAGGTGGCAAATGGAGTTTAATGTGGAAAAGTGTGAGGTAATGCACTTTGGCAGGAACACTAAATGTGTAGAGTATAGGGCTAATGGTAGGGCTCTTAATAGTGTTGAGGAACAGAAGGATCTTGGTGTATGTGTCAATAGATCCCTGAAAGTAGGCAGGCAAGTGGATAAAGTTGTTAAGAAGGCATATGGAGTCTTAGCTTTTATTGGTAGGGGGAGTGAATTTAGGAGCCGCAGCATCATGTTGCAACTGTACAAAACTCTAGTGCGGCCGCACTTGGAGTATTGTGTGCAGTTCTGGTACCCACATTATAAGAAAGATATGGAGGCATTGGAGAGGGTACAGAGGAGGTTTACCAGGATGTTGCCTGGTATGGAGGGCAGGTCCTATGAGGAGAGGTTGAAGGATTTGAGGTTGTTTTCGTTAGGAAGGAGGCGGCTAAGAGGGTATCTTATTGAAGCATATAAGATGATTAGAGGTTTAGATAGGGTGGACAGTGATAGCCTTTTTTCTAGGATGGAGAAAGCTAGCACGAGGGGACACAACTTTAAATTAAGGGGTATGAGTTATAGGACGGATATCAGAGGTAGGTTCTTTACTCAAGAGTGATTAGGGAGTGGAATGCCCTGCCTGCAGCTGTTGTAGATGCGCCAAGTTTGGTGGCGTTTAAGAGGTTAATTGATAAGTATATGGAAGAGAAGGGGATGGTTTAGTTTGGAGGGGCATTGCTTTTTATTTTGGTCGGCACAACATCGAAGGCTGAAGGGCCTGTTCTGTGCTGTAATGTTCTATGTTCTATGTTCTATGAATAGCCCCGGGGGATTATCTCCCCGATTGCGTCTTACCCCTCTTCCTAATAGTTACCCAAGAATCTCTTTTAGGAGTGACTATCTCTTTGTAACTCCTGTCAATATCCACCTCAACCTCCCAAATTATCCGGAGTTCCTCTAATTCCAGCTCCAGCTCCTTAACACGATCCTCAAGGAGTTGCAAATGGGCACACTCCCTGCAGGTATAATCAGCAGGAATGCTACTGGTGTCCCTCACCTCGTACATACCGCAGGAGGTGCAACATACTGCCTGCACTGCCATCCCTGATACTTTAATTTCTAGGAGAAAAAAAAACTTCCCACACACTTTTATTATTAGGTTAGAGGAGGGGGAAGGGTGGGATACTCTATCTATGTAGAGTATCGGGTTTCCTCTCTGTACCAATTTATAGACATGATGTAGCGATGCCGGCGTTGGACTGGAGTAAACTCAGTAAAAGTTTTACAACACCAATTTTAAATCGAACCAATTTATTTGATAGTAAATTTGCGAGCTTTCGACTCTATAGCCTTCGTCAGGCAAATGCAGTGTTCTGGTCTGCAGTAGCACTCATATCCACACTATTCTAATCAGTAATCTGTAACTGTCTGTGTGGATATGAGTGCTACTGCAGACCAGAACACTGCATTTGCCTGACGAAGGCTATAGAGTCGAAAGCTCGCGAATTTACTATCAAATAAATTGATTGGATTTAAAATTGGTGTTGTAAAACTTTACCCAATTTATAGAGTCAGAGAGAAAAACTACAACTACCGGCAAGCCTCCTTATGACAACTTCCGGTTTCGTGGTCTGGTTTGACTTGATTTGATTTATTATTGTCACATATATTAACATACAGTGAAAAGTATTATTTCTTGCGCGCTACACTGACAAAGTATACCGTTCGTAGAGAAGGAAATGAGAGAGTGCTGAATGTAGTATTACAGTCACAACTAGGTTGTAGAGAAAGGTCAGCTTAATGCAAGGTAGGCATTCAAAAATCTATCAACAGCAGGGAAGAAGCTGTCCTTGAGTTGGTTGGTACGTGACCTCAGACTTTTGTATCTTTTTCCCAACGGAAGAAGGTGGAAGAGAAATTGTCCGAGATGTGTGGGGTCCTTAATTGTGCTGGCTGCTTTTCCAAGGCAGCTGGAAATATAGACAGAGTCAAAGGGTGGGAGGTGGGTTCGCACAATGGATTGGGCTTCATTCGTGGCAAGGCACATACATACATGAACTTTTAATCAGGAGCCATGTTCTCCCTGCTTGGGCATGCTTTTAACTGGAAATCAGTAAGTGCATTTGGAGATAGCTTACTTGTAATATAAATATTACATTACTTGTAGTAAATATAAATGTACTTAACCATGTCCATGAAGAGGAAGGTAGATAACGAATGTTGTGTTTTTTAAACCAAATGAAAATAGTCATACTTTATTAATGAAGCTAGTGAGATGCCGTTCTGCGTAATATGTTTGCAAACAGTCTGCAGTGCCAACGAATACAACATTAAAAGACATCGTGAATCATGCCGCATTGATAAACATGGCAAGTACAGAGGCAATTTGGCAGGATTGGATTGGAAAAGCAACAATGTAGAGTCATAGAAGCCCTTACAGTGCAGAAATTCGGCCCATCGAGTCTGCATTGATCACAGTCCCACACTTATTCCCTTAACCCCACATATTTATGCTATTAATTCCCCTGACACTAGGATCAATTTAGCATGGCCAATCAACCTAACCCGCACGTCTTTGGGCACTGGGAAGAAATTGGAGCACCCGGTGGAAACCCACGTAGACATAGGGAGAATGTGTAGACTCTGCACAGACAGTGACCCAAGGTCAGAATTGAATCTGGGTCCCTGGTGCTGTGAGGCTGCAATGCTAATCACTGTGCCATCGTGCCTCCCTTACATGTGAGCTTGTAAATGTGCATGCCGTAACTGCCAGAATTAAAACAAGTTTTACAATTGCTTGGGAAATTGCACCTCCTTCAAAGCCACTTTCTGAGGGGGCGTTAATGAGAAGAGAATGCAGAATGAAAGCAGGATGTTGTGTGTCCACAGAGGCAACAGTCTTTTCAAAATATTTGTCTTTTGGGAAACGTGGTTGCTGACAGAATTGGTGAATTATCAGAACGTTTTACAAATCGACACCAGGATAAGGTAAAATGCAGCCTAGCAGCATGGTAGCACGGAGGTTAGCACTGCTGCTCACAGTCCTAGTGACCTGGGTTCACTTCCTTGGGTCGCTGTCTGTGTGGAATCTGTATGTTCTCCCTGTGTCTGCGTGGGTTTTCTCTGGGTGCTCCAGTTCACTCCCACAGTCTGAAAGATGTGCTGATTAGGTGCATTGGCCATGTTAAATTCTCCCTCAGTGTCCCCAAACAGGCGCTGGAGTGGTGACTAGATGATTTTCACAGTAACTTCATTGCAGCGTTAATGTAAGCCAGCTGATGACACTAATAAATAAACTTTTAATAGTGATTCACGAAGGCATGTGATGTAGAGCTGTGTTTATTTTTGGAACTGATGAAAATATCAATTGGCCAGAGGAATTTGTGGAGCTCGAGCTGAGGAATGATACGGCCAAGGGAGACGATATATTTAATAGTGTAAAAACAGTATTGGATAAATTAAGTGTGGATTGGAGTGGGATGGTGAGCTTCGCAACAGATGATTTAAGATACATGGTGGGCAGAAAGGCAGGAGCAGCTGCAAGATTAAAACTAAAAACCCTGAGTGACAATCTGGTGATGACACTGATTAGCATTGCTGCCTCACAGTGCCAGGGATCCGGATTTAAGTCTAGCCTTGAACCACTGTCTGTGTACGTTCTCCCCCGTGTCTGCTTGGGTTTCCTCCAGGTGCTCTGGTTTCCTCCCACAGTCCAAAGATGTGTAGGTTAGGTGGGAGATATAGGAGGGATGTCCGCGGTAGATCTTCACTCAGAGAGTGGTTGGGGTGTGGAATAGACTGTCTGCTGTGATAGTGGAGTCGGACACTTGAGGAACTTTCAAGCAGTTATTGGATAGGCACATGGAGCACACCAGAATGATGGGGATAGTTTGATGTTGGGGGAATTGGGCATAGCTCGGCACAACATTGAAGGCCAAAGGGTCTGTACTGTGCTGTAATGTTCTATGTTAAGTGGATTGGCCATGTTAAATTGTCCGCTAGTGTCAGGAGAACTAACTAGGGAAATAAATGGGGTTACGGAGATGGAGCTGGATGGGATTGCGGTCAGTGCATACTCAATGGGTTGAATGGCTTCCTTCTGCATTGTCGGATTCTAAAATGATACATTTTCCCACACTGAAGTCTCTCTCTGGCAGTAGAGATTCTTCCCGGAGCTAGATTTGAAGGAATATATGGATAAGGTGGCTGGACTGAGAATAGTGTTATTTATTTATTTATTTATTCATTCATGGGACATGGGTATAGCTGGTTGGGCCAACATTTATTGCCCATCCCTAGCTGCCCTTGAACTGAGTGGCTTGTTAGGCCATTTTCAGAGAGCATTTGAGAATTGCAGAGAGGGAGAGTGTGTGAGGACTCAGTTGGGCAACTCTGGCCCTTGAAATCGAGAGTGTAGGATCACAGTTCTGCTTCAAAGCGCTGAGCATATAATCAAGGCCATACTGGGGGAATACTGCAACTTTGCAAGTGCTGTCCTTTGAATGAAATGTCAAACTGCTCCCTATTAGTGAGCCAGGAACTATCCAGATAGAGACAGAACATGGAAAATCAGCATCCCATCAGGAGGATACTCTTCCTCATGGCTGGAATGAGTTCAGTGACCTGACCAAGGTGCGAAAGGTGAGTGGCAAGACACAGGCAACCACAAAACCCCTCACATTGCCTTGTTCAATCTTCTCCAACACATTACCCCTCAGAGCAACAAACCATGCAAGTGCGCCCACCCTCTTTACTGAGGAAATGCTTCACGCCCCATGTGGCCAGCCATCTCTCCCATCTCATCTTATAATGATGCCACACTCCATGGGCAGCAAAGTAGCACAGTGGTTAGCACTGCTGCCTCACAGTACCAAGGACCAGGTACAATTCTGGCCTTGGGTCACTCTGTGTAAAGTTTGCACTTTCCCCCTATGTCTGCATGGGTTTTCTCCGGGTACTCTGGTTTCCTCCCACAGTCCAGAGATATGGGGGTTTGGTGGATTGGCCATGCTAAAATTGCCCTTCAGCATCCCAAAATGTGTATATTAGGGGAAGAGTCATGGTATAAATGGCTACATGGGTTACAGGGATAGGGTGGTTGAGAGAGCCTGGATGAGATGCTCTGTTGGAAAGTTGGTGTCAATTCTATGGGTCAAATGGCCTCTTTCTGTACTGTGGAGATTTCAAAAATGTACGGGTTAGGTTAATTGGCCATGGTAAGTTGTCCTTTAGTGCCAGGGGGATTAACAGGGTAGAGATGTGTGGTTACAAGTGCAGGCTTGATGGACCAAATGACCTCCTTCTGTACTGTCGAGATTCTATGATTCTATTCTATGATCTAGACTGACAATCAAAGCAGCACTGAGAGAATGTTGGATGGCCAATGTAGCTTGAACTGATTAGGTAACAGTTATCGCATTGCAGTTTGTGGGACGGTGCTGTGTTTACTATGTTACAACCATAACTACACTTGTCTGTAGAGTGCTTTGTAACTAAAACTGATTAGATAGCCATTATCTCATTGTAGTTTGTGGGAGGGAGTTGTGTTTGCTATATTACAACCATGACTACACCTGCCTGTAAAGTGCTTTGGCATATCCTGTGGTCCTGAAAGTTGCTATACAAATGCAAGTCTTATTCCTTGGTTGGTTCCAGCCAAATCTGCTCCGCCACTCTGCAGCAGCCACTATCCAAACCCATCACTTTTTGTTAATTCAGAAGGCTGAAATTATACACGAGTCTCTCTCTGTCATTGGCACTGATGAAGAACAGCAGCTGCCTTCACTGTTGGGTGCTGGAGTGTTCTTAAATGGGCGGGGATTTATTTGATGCTGCTTTTTGTATGCAAAAAAGATTTCAACGCTGCCTTTGTGTACAAATGAACAGAAATGTTCCCTTTGTGATGTGAGTCTTTCACAATAGTGTGCGCCGTTATTGCTGCCTGATTAAGATATATAAAAAGAAGATTGAACAGCACTCATGCAAGAGGGGCTGTGGCTCATGCAAGCAACAGATGGACCGATTGAACCTAATCTAAACCAACACTTGATCTGGGAGAGGATTTGGACAGTGCTCCTGCTGAGATAAAAACAGAAAATGCTGGAAATATTTAGTAGGTCTGGTCACTTCTGTCGAGAAAAACAGAGTTAACCTTTCAGGTCAGGGACCTTTTTTCAGAACTGAAGAAAGTCAGCCATGAAATTACTTTTTAATTCTTTTTTTTATTATTTGATTTATTATGGTCACATGTATTAGCATTGAAAAATATTGTTTCTTGCGCGCTATATAGATAAAACATAGAGAAGGTAAGGAGAGAGTGCAGAATGTAGTGTTACAGTCATAGTTAGGATGTAGTAAAAGATAAACTTTTAAAGTCACACATAAGGCTTACATTGACACTGCATTGTTACTGTTACTGTAAAATTCCCTTAGTCACCACACTCTGGTGCCTGTTTAGATCAATGCCCTAACCAGCACATCTTTCAGACTGTGGGAAGAAGCCACGCAGATACAGGAAGAACGTGTAAACTCCACACAGACAGTGATCCAAGTTAGGAATTGAACCCAGGTCCTTGGCACTGTGAAGCAATAGTGCTAACCACTGTGTCACTATGCTGCCTTAATGCGAGGTAGGTTCATTCAAAAGTCTTATGGCAGCAGGGAAGAAGTTGTATCGGTTAATACGTGATTTCATATTGAATTCAAAAATATTAGATCACCACCTCTACTCCATTTTTCCAGATGTTCTGCAGATCCGATTTTGAATATTTTTTCTGATGAAAGAAGGCGGAAGAGAGAACGATTGGGGTAGATGGGGTTTTTGATTATGCTGGCTGCTTTTCATTCACTGGACATGGACATTGCTGTCTGGCCAGTATTCATTGCTCATCCCTAGTTGCAGTTGAAAGTCAATCGCATTGCTGTGGCTCTGGAGTCACATGTAGGCTAGCCAAGCAAAGGATGGTAGATTTCCTTCCCTGAAGGACATCAGTGAACCAGATAGTTTTTTTCTGACAATCAACAATGGTTTCATAGTCATCAGTAGATTCTTAATTCCAGATTTTTTTTACTGAATTCAAATTCCACCATCTGCCACGGTGGGATTCGAACCCAGGTCCCCAGAATGTTAACTGAGTTTCTGGATTAATAGTCTAATGATAATACCACTGGGCCATTGTTGGTTTTGAGCAAGTGAAAAGTGGGCTTTGGGAGGGAGCAAAAACAACAAATGGGAAGATGTGGGATAGAGCAGAGGGTGGGAGAGGTTAAATAACAAAAAGCTTCATGGAACAAAAGCCAAAGAGAGTGTTGTTGGTAAAGAAATAAAACAGGTGAATGGTAGGACATCAAAGCAAGCAGATTCAGGAAGAAGTAAGCCAAAAACCAAAGCAGCAGAACAAAACTATGTGGAAAAGTGGAGCAGAGATTATGACCTAATATTTTTGAACTCAATATTGAGCCCAGAAAGCTATTGAATACCAAACTGATGACATTCCTCAGCCTTGTGTTGAACATAATTGGGATAGTGTAGCAGGCCAAACATAGAGAGGTCAGAGTGGGTGCACTCTGGCTGAACTTCTGCCTTCTGGTTTCATGTTCTCCTTTGTAAATACTCAGTCAACAGCCAAAGGTTTCCTACAATAATCTTCTGAATTCGATCCCCAAATTGGAAACGGCAGGTATTTTCGTCCATTACTGGATACTGACAGGATGAAGAGTCACACTTTGCCATTGCAGTTGATGCTTAGCTAAAACACTCCCTTATAGTCATAGAATCCCTGGTTTGCAGAAGGAAACCATTCAGCCCCTCAAATCAGCATTGACTGTCCAAAAGGATATCTCTCCCAGTCCAGGCCCAATCCTCCCACTTTCCCCCAACTCTAATCTCCTCACCCTGGCACCCCCCCCAACCATCGCCTCACCTCTCCAACCACTCCCTCACCTTCCCAACCACCCCTTCCCTGTCTAAGGAACCTTGCAGAGTTCCTGTAGTACATCTTGTTGTTAATAAAACTATGGAACAATCCCACAAAAGGCTATAAAACTACAAGGCATAGGAGCAGAATAGGCCACTCAGCCCATCAAGTCTGCTCCACCATTCAATCATGGCTGATATTTTTCTCATCCACATCCTCCTGCCTTTTCCCCATAATCCCTGATTCCCTTATTAATCGAGAACCTATCTATCTCTGTCTTAAAGACATTCAATAATCTGACCTCCACAGCTTCGGCAAAGAGTTCCACAGATTCACCATTCTCTGGGTGAAGAAATTCCTCCTCATCTCTGTTTTAAAGAATTGTCCTTTTTGCCTGAGGTTGTGCCCCGAGGGTCTAGTTTATTCTACTAGTAGAAACGTTCTCACCATGTCCACTCTATCCAGGCCTTGCGGTATCCTGTAACTTTCAATAAGACCCCCCTCCCCTTATCCTGCTAACTCCGATGAGTACATATCCAGAGTCCTCAACCAAACCTCAAGCTGTTGAGGATTTGCCATTTATATATTCTTGTTAGGCAAAGAGATATGAAACAAAAGTGGGCAAATGGTGTTGATGACTTGAGGCAAAACAGATTGAAGTGGCCCTCTCTTCCTGTGTTTTCCAAATAAATTGACGTTGGTTCTTAGCTGAGCAATGCTTTGCTTATTTTTCATCCTTATTTGAAAATCTCTCTTGTGGCTTCACCCCATCCCTAAAACTTTAACCTTCTCTCTGAAGACCTAAAGGTCTCCAAGATCTGTGTCTTTGCAGTTGTGGCCTCCTGTTTATCCTGTTCTTCAGCATATGTGGTCATGCCTTCATTTGCCTAGGGCCCAAACTCTGGAATTTCTTCCTGCTTTCTTTCTACCCTTTTCTTCCTTTAAAGCTCTGATTGAAATCTGCCTGTACATCCAAGCTTTTTATCATCTATTCTCATATCTTCTTAAGTAGCTTGGTATTCAATTTTATTTGAATTCATTCTGGTGAAATACCTTGGCACATTGTACTATGTTAATGGCACGATATAAGTGCAAGGTTTTGTTTGTTGCTGTATCTTTATCTTATCTGTTCCATCAGTAGCCGTTCCCTCACCATAAATATTTGGAATTCTTTATTCTACCACTGATTACATTTAAGGCTGGGAAAACAGACAGGGAAAAGAGACCCTCAAGCTCATAAAATGCCACAGAGAGGAGCCAGCATTAGATAATAGGTGGCATGGTGGCTCAGTGGTTGCCTCGTAGATCTAGGGTGTTAGGTTCAATTCCCAGCTTAGGTAACTATCTGTGTGGAATCTGCACATTCTCTCTGTGTCTGAATGGGTTTCCTCCGGGTGCCCTGGTTTCCTCCCACAGTCCAAAGATTTGCAGGTTAGGCCACTTGCCCATGTGAAATTGCCCGTTGATGTTCTGGGATATGTATGTTAGAGGGATTAGCAGGGCAAATATGTGGGGTTTCAGGGATAGGGCCTGGGCAGGATTATTATCAGTGCAGATTTGATGGGCTGAATGGCCTCTTCCTGCACAGTAGTGACTCTATGAAATCAAACTCAATATCCTGAAGTCATTTTTTCCCCTTTAGCCCCAAAAGCTTTAGAAAATAAATTATTATTCATGTCGGATTGGAATCCTTTCCAACAGGACTTCTATTAAATATAAAATCCTAAAAGCTTCGTGGACATAAACACTGGAAACAAACAGCTCAAAGCTCAACTGTACTGTAAAGGGTTAATCTCCGTGTTGATATCAAAACAAGACACTGGAACATTAGCATCTCAAAGATAAAGCAGCGGCCATCAAACAATCCAATTAAAGAAAGTGGGAGACCATCGGAACTGATGGTCCCAGGCAATAACCATGATATAAATGAATAGTTTTTTGGCCTCTTGGCTAAGATCAAGTGTAGTTTTGGCATCCTGTACTTGGTTGAAACCATGAGGTTACACTGAGGCTTCATTTGAAGCAATTTTTTAAAGCAGTATCTTGGACTTTTTAAAGACGCAAATGAATCAAGCCTTGGAGAAGGTGCAATGCCTACTCCAATCAGCTTGGACCATGTAACTCAAGCCCAAGACAGGAAATGGTAAGCCTGTCTTGTCGGCTTGAACCTGGAATGCCTCACTTGTTGGGACTTTGATTTGGACTTTGATTGGATTGAATTAGATATAAACAAAAAAGAAACAACAGTTAAGAAGAAATGGACTTCATCACACAGATATCAGTCTGAGAGGCAACAACATCAATGTCACCTACCAAGCGACTTAAGATCAGCTTCACCCTTCACTGCCATCGAGCTAATCTTTCTCTATACCTTAACGATTCTGCTCCTGACATGTCTCCTGAAGTTGGCGCACAGCAAAAATCATGTCAGTAGTCCCACGACCTTTGCAGAAACCACACTGTGACTCTGGAAGCAAGCCCAGCTCCAGATGAGTGACCAGATGATTTAGCAGGACTCTTGCGAGGATTTTTCCTGAGATGGACAGCAGCGAGATTCCTCGATCGTTGTCGCATACTTGCCGATTGCCTTTCCTCTTGTAGAGATGGAGGATGGAAGCATCTTTAAGTTCCTGAGGAATGGATCCTTGCTTCCAAAAGGACTGGAACAACTCAGTGAGCTTCTTGATAAGTGCAGGACCAGCAGTTTTATAAATCTCTGTGAGTATGGCATCTGCCTCTAGGGCTTTGCCACTGAATAGCTGGCCTGACAGCTTTTGTGACTTTGGCTACTACTGGTGGGTCATCCATGGCGCTGTTGATATCAACTTGGGGAATCCTGCCTCATCATTAATAGGATGGGTTCAAAGTGTTCAGCCCATCTCTGTAGGATCTGTAATGAGAGTTGTACTATCTGTACTCAGAAGGGGGAGCTCCTGAGAGATTGAGGTCTGTATAGTGTTGACTGCTTCATAGAACCGTTTCAAGTCGTTTCTGTCAGTGTACTCCTGTATTTCATCTGCCTTGGCGCTCAGCCAGGCATCCTGCGTTTTACACAGTTTATTCTGGACTGTTCTGCGAGCACTAGTAAAAGCATTTTTCTTGGCAGCTGAAGCTGCGTCATTCTGACAGACCTGATGAAGATGGTGCTTTTCAACAAGTAGAGTCTGTATCTCCTCATTGTTCTCATTCAACCAATCATTCTGCTGATGGATGGAGGGCCTGAGCATCTTCAGCACAAATATATGGATAGCATCCCTGAAGGGTTCCCAGTCGTCCTCAGCGCTGCCTGCGAGGTATAGATCAGTAAGCTTGATTTCTAAGTCTTCAGCCAGTGTTGAAGCCAAGCTGGGGCTCTTTAGCTTGGCTGCATTGATTCTTTTCATAACCTTGCTTTCTTGTGGTTCCCTGTTGAGTCTGATGTGGAGCCTCATTTTGGAGATAATGAGCCTGTGATCTGTCCAGCAGTCAGCACCACACATGGCCTTGGTTACTTACTCTGATATTCTGCCTGTCTTTTCTCCTGACAATGACACAATCAATAAGATGTCAATGCTTAGAGCGGGGGTGCATCCTGGAGGTCTTGTTACAGGTAGGCAGATGGAAGGTTGTGTTGGTGATGAGGAGGCCATGTGCTGCACAGGTCTTCATTAAGAGTGGGTCATTATTGTTACACTTGCCCATTCCATGCCTCCCAATGACTCCCTGCCAGATTGCAGAGTCACACCCCATTCTTTCATTGAAATTGCCAAGCAAGATCAGCTTGTCGGCACTGCTCACTGCTGATAGCAGGGCATCTAGTTCTTCATAGAACTTTCCTTTTATCTCATACGGGTTGCTCATTGTGGGGACATAGGCTACACAACCTTTGTTGACCTCGCGAATAATGTCAAAGTCAGCTGCCTCCTAAATTCATTCAGATGGTACGCCAATTCCATGATGGCCAGAGTATTGGATGGTGGAGAATCCTCTTCCCAGCCACCAATGTGTCAAACAGGGCTGTGTGCTCGCACCCACACTGTTCAGCATGATGTTTACTGCCATGCTGAATGATGCCTTCCAGGACAGTGTTGCTGGAATCAAGTGCAGAGTGGATGAGAAACTTTTCAACCTGAGGAAACTTCATGCTATTACCAAAGTGAAAGAGATTATGCTGAGAGATTTCCTCTTTGCTGATGACTACGCCTTGTATACTAGCCCAGAGCCAGAGATGCAAGTCAGTGTGGACAAATTTTCCACATCTTGTGACAACTTTGGACTCACCATCAACATTAAAAAGACTGAAGTCATGCACCATCCTGCTCCTCATGCACCATTCACAGAACCCATAATCACCATCAAAGAGCAGAAACTACAGGCACTGGACCAGTTCACCTATCTTGGCAGCACCCTCTCCCAAGCAGTGACTATTGATGCAGAAGTTAACTGCAGAATAGCAAAGGCAAGTTCTGCTTTTGGTAGACTGCACTCCACTGTATGGGAATGCTGAGGAATCAACCCAGCAACAAAACTGAAGGTCTACAGCGCCATGGTACTCACTACTCTCCTGTATGCCTGTGAAATGTGGACTGTGTATCAAAGTCCTGTAAGACAACTCAATCATTTCCACATGACTTGCCTTCACAGAATATTACACATCCGATGGCAGGACAAAGTACCAGACACTGTCGTTCTCTCTAGAGCAAGTCTACCATCAGTCCACACACTGCTGATGAGAACGCAGATCCAGTGGGCAGGTCATAACATCTGTATGTCAGACGAGCACATACCCAAGCAGCTCCTTTTGGGGGAGCTCTCGGCTGGAAGACGCTCATATGGAGGGCAGAAGAAATGTTTCAAAGACACACTCAAAGCCTCCCTAAAGTCGCTTGACATTGACACGACCACCTGAGAAACGCTGACACAAACTGCCCTACCTGGTGCTGCCTCATCCACAAATACTGTCAAGCTCACAAAGCAAGGTGCGATGCTGAAGCACAATTTAAGCGTGAGCTGCGTAAGTCCAGAGCCACCAGTGCAACAACTACAGTGTCTATATCAATCTGCCCAACATGTGCCAGGACATTGGCCTGATCAGTCATCTTTGGACACACTGCGACCAGCCTCAAAATGACTAATGGTGTTGAGATCCTCACTGATGACGATGGATGAACAATCATTCTGAGTATATAAGTTTTTTGATGTCTTTCCATCTTTGTAAGTAGTCGAAAGCCAATACAATGCATTGCATAGAACGTACAACACGAAAAAAGGACATTCAGTGTAATTGCTCTATGTACACGTTTATTCTCACACAAGTCTTCTCTTCTTTGTACCCAACCATTATAATTATCACTGGCAAAGAGTCATCCATTTTAGAAATGTTGGCTCTATTCTCTCTCCACCGATGCTGTCAGGCCTGCTGAGATTTCTTTGCATCTTCTGTTTTTGATCCAGCTTCCAACGTCCTCAGTATTTTGCTTTTATCATAATCATCTATTCCTTTCTCCCTCGTGTCCATATAGCAGTCTCTTAAAGACAGCCATGTTTTTCGCCTCAACAATCCTGTCGTAGCAAGTTCCGCAATCTGTCTGCCCTTTGGATAGAGAAGTTTCTCCTGAATCTCTTAGTTGTGACAAACCTGTATTTGGATCCCCCAGTTTTAGTCTTCCCGCCTTCTGCCATGAGTGAGAATGTTCTCTCTACATCTACTTTAGAATCATAGAATCCCAACAGTGCAGAAAGAAGCCCTTTGGCCCATCGAGTCTGTACCAACCACAATCTCACCTAGGCCCTATTCCTGTAACCCCACCACGTATTTACCCTACCACTCCCCTGACACTAGGGTCAATTTAACATGGTCAATTAACCTAACCCGCACATCTTTGGACTGTGGGAGGAACCCAGAGGAAACCCTTGCAGACACAGGGAGAACATGCAGACTCCTTACAGACAGTGACCCAAAGCTAGAATTGAACAGGATCCCTGTCGCTGTAAGGCAGCAACATTAATGACTGTGCCATTGTGCCACCCTTATCTTCCTTATAGAGGGAAGGGGGGATCGGGATATTGAATTTGATGACCAGCCATGATCACAATGAATGGTGGAGCAAGCTTGAAGGGCTGAATAGCCTATTCCTGTTTTTAGTTTCTATGTTTCAAAGGAGAAGACCTTTCAGAATTTTACTGAACCTTCATAGGAAAGGTTTCTGTACATATACTTCACTATATGTTATTTATAAACATAGTGAGGCAGATTTTCCTATTAATTCTTATTCATTCTAATTTCCCAATTTTATTTGCAGCGGTCCCTTAAGCAATCTTTTTGTTTCCAATGCCAAACCATGCATGGAGTGGTCTTGTTAGATACAAGATTAATGCTTCAGTTAAACTCTGCGTCTGTTTTCTACTGTTCCTCTCCTTGGATGATGTTGTCTCTTTAAAGGTGGAGTGCGATTCTCAATTACCTCATGCAGTGAGTTTTCTTTAAGTGTTGGTCAAAATTCCTGCAGTTTTCTGGAGCGGCATGGTAGCACAGTAGTTAGCACTGCTGCTTCACCAAGACAGGGATCTGGGTTCGATTCCCGGCTTGGGACTCTGTCTGTGTGGAATTTGTATTTTCTTCCGTGTCTGCATGGGTTTCGTCCGGGTTCTTTGGTTTCCTCTCACATTCTGAAAGATGTACCGGTTAGATGCATTGACCAGAACAAACGCCAGACTCTGGCTACTAGATGAAGTGTTAATGTAAGTCTTACTTGTGACTAATAAATAAAGCTTAACTTAAGCTTAACCAGGCAGCATGGGCCCTTTTAAAACGGTGGTGGCACTGCTGTCTCACAGCGCCAGGGACCCAAATTTGATTCCCGGCTTGGGTTACTGTCTGTGTGGAGTTAGCATATTCTCCTTGCTTCTGCGTGGGTTTCCTCCCTGTGCTCTGTCTTTCTCCCACAGTCCAAAAGACATGCTGGTTTGGTGCATAGGCCATGCTAAATTCTGACCTTATGAGTTTAGGGGATTTTTCACTAACTTCATTGCAGTGTTAATGTAAGAGTGTAGAGTAATGTGTAGAGTATAGGGCTAATGGTAGGACTCTTAATAGTGTTGATGAACAGAGGGATCTTGGTGTATGTGTGCATAGATCCCTGAAAGTTAGCAATCAAGTCAATAAAGTTGTTAAGAAGGCATACGGAGTCTTAGCTTTTATTGGTAGGGGGATTGAATTTCGGAGCCGCAACGTCATGTTGCAACTGTACAAAACTCTAGTGCGGCCGCACTTGGAGTATTGTGTGCAGTTCTGGTCCCCGCATTATAAGAAAGATGTGGAGGCATTGGAGAGGGTACAGAGGAAGTTTACCAGGATGTTGCCTGGTACGGAAGGCAGGTCTTATGAAGAGAGGCTGAGGGATTTGAGGTTGCTTTCGTTGGAAAGAAAGCAGCTAAGAGGAGACCTTATTGAAACATATAAGATGATTAGAGGTTTAGATAAGGTGGACAGTGATAGCCTTTTTCCTAGGATGGAGAAAGCTAGCACGAGGGAACATAGCTTTAAATTAAGGGGTGGTAGTTATAGGACGGATGTCAGAGGTAGGCTCTTTACCCAGAGGGTGGTAAGGGTATGGAATGCCCTGCCTGCTGCAGTTGTAGATGCGCCAAGTTTGGTGGCGTTTAAGAGGTTAGTAGATAAGTTTATGGATGAAAAGAGAATGGTTTAGGTTAGAGGGTTACTGCTAGTTCCTAATTGGTCGGCGCAACATTGAAGGCCGAAGGGCCTGTTCTGCGCTGTAATGTTCTATGTTCTATGTTCTATGCAATGTTCTATAAAATCTAGGCTGACTCTTCAGGTGCAGTACTGGATGCAGACAAAGACCTATCTACCCTGGCCAGTGGATGTAAAATACATCACTATTTTGAAGATAGGTGAGGTGCAGGATGGGAGGGAATGGAGTTCTCTGGTATCCTGGTCAATATTCACCCTGCAATTAACATCAGTTTTTTTTAAAACAAATCTGGGGTCCTGCGGTCATTATCACATTGTTGTTAATGGGATCTTGCTGTGCATGCAGTGGGTGTGCTTCGCGCTGCCGAGTTTCCTCCATCACAGCAATGACTACATGTCAAGTGTATTTCATTGGCGCTTTGTTCGAAGGTTGTGTAAAGCTCTCTGTTTTCCAATAATGTTCCAGAGGAAGTTAGGAAGACGGGTCGGCCGTTCAGCCCATTGAGCCCGTCCTACATTCAGGCAGGTCCTGGCTGCCAACGGCTCTTCAGATTAGTGAGTTAGTTTAACCCAGCAAGCCTGAGCAGCCTAGTGGCACAGTGGTTAGCACGGCTGCCACACAGCACCACAGACCCCGGCTCAATTTCCAGGTTGGGTGACTGTCTGTGTGGAGTCTACATGTTCTCCCGGTGTCTGAGCGGGTTTCCTCCGGGTGCTTTGGGGTCCACTGTTCCATGTCTCATTCATGTTAATACTTCTGAGATATGAGCTATACAGCACATGGCAAGGACCATGCCTAATGCACAATTTTGTGGTATCTTTCCTTGTCTCAGCCTCTCCCTATCTCTGTGACTTCCTCTGGTCCTGCAACGCTCTATAATCTCTGCGCTGTTCCAATTCTGCTTCCTTCCTCTCCGCAATTTCTATCGTTCCACTATTGGTGGCCGTGCCTTCAGCTGCCTGGACCTTATATGCTCTGGAAATTTACTCCCTCTGCATCTCTAATCCCTTTAAGACATTCAGTCAATCTAAATCTTTGACCACTGAATATCTTTCCTTGGCTTGGTGTCTGATTGTGTTCCTGTGAGGTATTTTGGGATTTTTTTGTTGTTGTGGGCAGTATATGAATACAAGTTGTTAGAAAGTGCCACTTTATTGAAAATGTAAACCAAAGTGTCTCTCTCCTTTCCCCAGGACCCAGACGATTACATCAAGTTAAAGCTCAATTCTCCGAATCAACCATTCAGCTTTGCTGTTGACTATGGAAACATGAAGACAGAGTGTCTGCAAAACCTCAGTGAAATGGAAGCCTACAGCATAGCACTGTACAAAGAGGGCACGACACTGCGCTGCAAGCTGGTCAGTGAGCCAGGCCTTTTAACTTTCAGATAAGTGAGTTAGGTTAACCCAGCAGGGCTGAGTGGCATTGTGGCACCGCGGTTAGCATTGCTGCCTCACAGTGCCAGGGACCTGGGTTCAATTCCCGGCTTGGGCCAGTGTCTGTGCCAAGTCTGCACATCCTCCCCGTGTCTGTATGAGTTTCCTCTGGGGTCTGACAGGAAGCAGACACAGTTTCCATCTAGCTCTTTGAGCCTACCACACCATTCAATAAAATCATGGCTGATCTGAAGTGGATCAGTTCCACTTTCCCGCTTTCTCCCCGTAGCCCTTAATTCCCTTGTCTATCAGAAAACCTACCTACCTGTGACTTAAATATGTTCAACGAGGTAGCTTCCAACATTTTAATGGGCAGAGAATTCCAGCGATTCACCATCCTTTGAGTGAAGAAGTTCCTCCTCAACTCTGATCTAAACTGCACCCACCCCCTCCTTATTTTGAAGCTGTGCCATCTGTTTTCCTTTCTAAGCAGAAAGAATCTCTCTACCTCTACCCTATTCAGCCCCTTCGTAAGTCTCTATAAGATCCCCCCTCAGCCGTCTAATCTTTAACAGGTTCAGGCCCAGTCTATTCAATCTCTCCTCATAAGCTAACTCCTTCATCTCTGGTATCAGCCTGGTGAACCTTCCCTGCACTCCCTCCAAGGCCAATACATCCTTTCGCAAATGTTTTTGTTCCACCTTCCTAACCTTTTCCCACTCATTTATGTAAATTGGCAGGGTCAGCCAGGGTCAGAGGGTGGTAGGGCTAGAGATCAGTAGCATTTTCTCTGTTGTCCACCTCCTGGCCACGCCAATCTGCCCTCTGACATCCGTGACTCGGGATCACACCGGGAATTCGGCAATTAGCCACCTCGCCATTGGAGGGAATTTACTGTTGCTGCACAACTCCCTGCACCGGCTTACAGGCTGTGCAATATGGACCACTGGGATTCTGTTAAATCATAGAATCCCTACAGTGCAGAAGGAGGCCATTTGGCCCTTCAAGTCTGCATCGCTCACAATCCCACCCAGGCTCTACTCCTATAACCCCATGCATTTACCCTAGCTAGTGCCCCTGACACTAAGGGGCAATTTAGCACGGCCAATCAACCTAACCAGCACATCTTTTGGCTGTGGGAAGAAACCGGAGCATCTGGAGGAAACCCACATGAAAACCCATGGGGAGAATGTGCAAACTCCACACAGACAGTGACCCAATCCGGGAATCGAACCAGCGTCCCTGGCACTGTGAAGCAGCGATGTTAACCACTGTTCCACCAGGCTGCCCAAAGTTCCGGAATCTTGCGTCAAGATTAGTCACGGGAACTAATGAGTGAAACCACTCAGCTGGATCAATCGGGAGAATCCTTAAGGAATTTTCGCAGGATGAAATAATTAGCATCTTTAATGTAGCCAATAGCAGACAGAAGGGCTAATTTTCATGCCTCGTACACCATGGAAATAATAGTATTTGTGGGGTTGCTGGGAGGGCTGAGGGTGTGAGGGGGGCAGCGACCATGCAAAGGTCCATTGGTTTTGGAGTTTTCCAGTTTTGGTGTGATTGTGGCCGGAAAATCCTACCTACAGTCGTTGAAGCTATCCAAACAGTCTAGGCCCTGTTACCCCTGACAATTTTTCCTTTTCAAATATATATCCAATCCACTTTTGAAAGTGACTGTTCAGCCACATTCTTCCTGAACCGCGTCGTGTAGAATTAAACTCTCAACTCCAGCTGAATCTAATCTGTGAAGATAATCATTCTGTGAAGGCTTATCATTTTAGTATCAATCCTTCCATTCAACTCTTGCCTCCAATATCTGCCACAAATTTGATTATATCTACATTATGTCGGTGTTCCTCGGAACTTTCTCATCGGATTGTCTTTGCTTCCGCCTTCCCATTCTTCTCATCATTACCCTGTTGAATGGGAGCAGCATCACACTGTGTCCCACAGTATGACTGGGGAAGGCGATGGCCTAGTGGTATTATTGCTAGACTATTAATCCAAAAACTCAGCTACCGTTCTGAATTCAAATTCTGCCACGGCAGGTGCACCATAGAAAGCATTCTTTCTGGTTGTATCACAACTTGGTATGCCTCCTGGTCTGTCCAAGACCGCAAAAAACTACAAAAGATCATGAATATAGTCCAAATCATCATGCAAACCAGCCTCCCATCTATTAATTCTGTCTACACTTCCAGCTGTCTCAGCAAAGCTGCTAGCATAGGACCGCACGCAACCCAAATATTCTCTCTTCCACCTTCTTCCATTAGGTAAAAGATACAAAAATCTGATGTCACATACCAACCGACTCAAGAACTGCTTCTTCTCTGCTGCTGTCAGACTTTTGAATGGACTTACGTTGCATTAAATTGATCTTTCTTTACACTTTAGTGATGATTGTAACACTGCATTCTGCACGCTCTCATTTCCTTCTCTATGAACGGTATGTTTTGTCTGTATGGCACGTGAGAAACAATACTTTTCACTGTTTGTTAATATATGTGACAATAATAAATCAAATCAAGTCAAATCAAATCAAAATTTGAATTCAGTAAAAAAAAAACTTGAATTGAGAAAATATCCATGACCATGAAACCATTGCTGATTGTTGGAAAAACCCATCCAGTTCACTAATGTCCTTTAGGGAAGGAAATCTGCCATCCTTACCTGGTCTGGCCTACGTGTGACTACAACCACATTGCTCTGGAGCCACATGTAGGCCAAACCAGCTAAGGACGGCAGATTTCCCTCCTAAAGGACATTAGTGAATCATAGAATCCCTACTGTGCAGAAGAGGCCATTCAGCCCATCAGGTCTACACCAACTTCAGCCCAACTTGTTCAGCCCAACAAGTCTGCTGAAAGTTGGCAATCAAGTCGATAAGGTTGTTAAGAAGGCATACGGAGTCTTAGCTTTTATTGGTAGGGGGATTGAATTTCGGAGCCGCAACGTCATGTTGCAACTGTACAAAACTCTAGTGCGGCCGCACTTGGAGTATTGTGTGCAGTTCTGGTCCCCACATTATAAGAAAGATGTGGAGGCATTGGAGAGGGTACAGAGGAGGTTTACCAGGATGTTGCCTGGTATGGAGGGCAGGTCTTATGAGGAGAGGCTGAGGGATTTGAGGTTGTTTTCGTTAGAAAGGAGGCGGCTAAGAGGAGACCTTATCGAAACATATAAGATGATTAGAGGTTTAGATAGGGTGGACAGTGATAGCCTTTTTCCTAGGATGGAGAAAGCTAGCACGAGGGGACATAGCTTTAAATTAAGGGGTGGTGGTTTTAGGACAGATGTCAGAGGTAGGTTCTTTACCCAGAGGGTGGTAAGGGTATGGAATGCCTTGCCTGCGTCAGTTGTAGATGCATCAAGTTTGGTGGCGTTTAAGAGGTTAGTAGATAAGTTTATGGATGAGAGGGGAATGGTTTAGGTCAGAGGGTCACTGCTTGTTCCTAATTGGTCGGCGCAACATCGAAGGCCGAAGGGCCTGTTCTGCGCTGTAATGTTCTAGGTTCTATGTTCTATGTAAGGCTGCTTGTAAGATTAATAGATAAACTTTATATTTTAACTTTTCAGTGTGGCGTGATCCCATTAACAAATGTCCCTGATTTCCAATATCCTTACCCGCTTCAATCTGAGTCAATGTGGTCCCTTTAAATCAATCCACAGGTTTCAAAGCTGCTCCCCTGGGACGGTGGTATGTAGTGCATCTCTTTAAGGGCATTATGTGTCTCTGATGGTGTGCTCCCTAATATACTTTGCTTTTTCGAGTATGGTCCCTTTAATGATCCTTTCAGGTGCACAATACCCCTTTCTTTTTGTAGTGTCATCACTTTAAGAGATGTGTCATATTTGATTTGGTAGCTTCCCTTTAAGAGGTGCTTCAGATTCCAATGTCCAACCAATTGGGTGATACTGCCCCTTTGAGAAATGCTTCAGATTCCAATGCCCATCAGTTGGGCAGTGCTTTAATTCCCTCTAAGTTCAAATGCCTCAAGCAAGGAAGAGTCAAATAAAAATGGAAAAGTGTCATAAAAATCTGGGCAGAGGATGTTTCAATACAATGGGATCTATTCAGTGTTGGTAAGCAATAAATTAAATTGGCGCCATTACTCTGTGGTGTGCTCCCACTTCAATTCATCTTCGTGAGTGAAACTTAGGAAAGTGTTTGAAAACAGCAACAACAATTCCGGGCAGTCTTTTTAAATCCATCTGCACCTCCTGGGGAATGGTGTGGTCCCTTTAAATCTCTCTGCACTTCAGGGCACCTATCCTGGGTTGATGGGGGTCTCTTTAAATCCTCCTCAAGTTCCACAGCACCTATCCCAGGGTGTTGCAGTCCTTTTAATTCCCTCTTCAGTTGCCAGAGACCATCTCCCATGGGATTGTGGTCCCTTTAAATCCTTCTGCAGATTTCAAATCACCTTCCTGAGGTGGTTCAATCCCTTTAAATCCCTCTGCAGGTTCTAGATCTTCTATCTTGCGGTGGTGTGGTCCCTTTAAATCCATCTGCAGGTTTTAGTTCCCCCATCCCACTGTGGTGCGTTTCCTTTAAATCCCTCTGCAGGTTCTAGATCCCCTATCCTGCGTGATGTGGTCCCTTTAAATCTTTCTGCAGGTCGTGATCCCCAATTCCACAGTGGTGTGGTCCCTTTAAAATTCTCTGCAGGCTCTAGATCACCTAATCTGTGGAGGTGCAGTCCCTTTAAATGCCTCTGCAGTTCTAGATATTCTATCTTGCAGTAGTGTGGTCCCTTTAAATCCCTCTTCAGGTTCTAGTTCCCTCATCCCACTGTGGTGTGTTTCCTTTAAACCCCTCTGCAGGTTCTAGGTCCCCTATCCTGAGGTGTTATGGTCCCTTTAAAATTATCTGCAGGTTCTAGATCCCCTATTCCATGTGGTGCGGTCCCTTTAAATCCCTCTCCAGGTTTGGATCCCCTATCCGCAGTGGCACAATCCCTATAAATCCCTCTACAAGTTCTGGATCGCCATCCTGCTATGGTACGGTCCCTTTAAATCCCTCTATCGGCTCTGAATTCCCCATCCCATTGTGGTGAGGTCCCTTTAAATCCCTCTGCAGGTTCTAGATCCCCTATCTTTCAATGGTGTGGTCCCTTTAAATCCCTCTGCAGGTTCTAGATCTCTTATCCTGCAGTGGCACGGTTCCTTTAAATCCCTCTGCAGATTTTGGATTCCGTATCTGCAATGGCACGGTCCCTTTAAATCCTCTACAGGTTCTGGATTCCCTATCCTACATTGGCGCAGTCCCTTTAAATCCCTTTACAAGTTCTGGATCCCCATCCCGCTATGGTGCGCTACCTTTAAGCCCCTCTGCAGGTTCTGGATCCCCCATCCAATTGTGCTGTGGTCCCTTTAAATCCCTCTGCAGGTTCTGGATCCCTTATCCTATGGTGGCGTGTTCCCTTTAAATCCCTCTGGAGGTTCTGGATCTCCTATCCTGCAGTGGCGCGGTCCCTTTAAATCCTCTACAGGTTCTGGATTCCCTATCCTACAGTGGCGTAGTCCCTTTAAATCCCTTTACAAGTTCTGGATCCCCATCCCGCTATGGTGCGCTACCTTTAAGCCCCTCTGCAGGTTCTGGATCCCCCATCCAATTATGCTGTGGTCCCTTTAAATCCCTCTGCAGGTTCTGGATCCCCCTATCCTGCAGTGGCACGCTCACTTTAAAGCCCGGTTCCAGATCCTCTATTCTGTGGTGGTTGTGGTCCCTTTAAATCCCTCTGCAGGTTCTGGATTCCCTGTCCCGCTGTGATGCGGTCCCTTTAAATAGCTGGCCCCTCCCCCCCCCGGGCAGAGGGAAGATGGCGGAGCCGGGCAAAGGAGTGAGTGCCGGATTCATCGCCAAGAATGTCCAGAAGAAGATCAACCGGGCCCAGGAGAAGGTGCGGAGGCTCGGGCCGGGTCTGAGGGTGGGATTAGCCCGCGGGCGGCGGGCTGGTGTGAGTGCGGTCGCGGTCTGGGGCTGGCGGTGCGGCCCGGGTTTATCTGACAGGAGTCTCCGGCCCCGCCGAGCCGCAGCGGAGAGAGAGGGAGAGACTGGGACTGGGGGATGGGTTAGTGAGGGGACGGGGAATGGGGATGAGGGGGTGGAATTGACGACAGGAGTGTGTGGTTCTGGGGTTGGGATGTCAGAGTGAGGAGGGGGGGGGTCGTCAGAGTGAGGGAGGGGGGGGGTCGTCAGAGTGAGGAGGGGGGGGGGTCGTCAGAAGGAGAGGGAGGGGGGGAGGATGAGAGGAGTGAAGGAGAGGGGGGGGGAGGATGAGAGGAGTGAGGAGGAGAGGAGGGAGGAGGGGGGAGGATGAGAGGAGTGAAGGAGAGGGAGGGGGAGGATGAGAGGAGAAGGAGAGGGAGGGGGGAGGATGAGAGGAGTGAAGGAGAGGGAGGGGGGGAGGGATGAGAGGAGTGAAGGAGAGGGAGGGGGGAGGATGAGAGGAGTGAAGGAGAGGGAGGGGGGGAGGATGAGAGGAGTGAAGGAGAGGAGGGGGGGGGGAGGATGAGAGG
This sequence comes from Sphyrna mokarran, assembly GCA_024679065.1. Taxonomy (NCBI): domain Eukaryota; kingdom Metazoa; phylum Chordata; class Chondrichthyes; order Carcharhiniformes; family Carcharhinidae; genus Sphyrna; species Sphyrna mokarran. The sequence goes on along the minus strand of JAGIQG010000011.1, from coordinate 84,864,676 downwards.
AGTGAAGGAGGGGGAGGGGGGGAGATGGAGGAGTGAAGGAGAGGGAGGGGGGAGGATGAGAGGAGTGAAGGAGAGGGAGGGGGGGAGGATGAGAGGAGTGAAGGAGAGGGAGGGGGGGAGGATGAGAGGAGTGAAGGAGAGGGAGGGGGGGGGGATGAGAGGAGTGAAGAGAGGGAGGGGGGGAGGATGAGAGGAGTGAAGGGAGGGGGGGGGGAGGATGAGAGGAGGAAGGAGAGGGAGGGGGGGAGGATGAGAGGAAGTGAAGGAGGGAGGGGGGGAGGATGAGAGGATGAAGGAGAGGGAGGGGGGAGGATGAGAGGAGTGAAGGAGAGGGAGGGGGGGAGGATGAGAGGAGTGAAGGAGAGGGAGGGGGGGAGGATAGGAGTGAAGGAGAGGGAGGGGGGGAGGTGTGGGGAGGATGAGAGGAGTGAAGGAGAGGGAGGGGGGGAGGATGAGAGGAGTGAAGGAGAGGGAGGGGGGGAGGATGAGAGGAGTGAAGGAGAGGGGGGGGGGAGGATGAGAGGAGTGAAGGAGAGGGAGGGGGGAGGATGAGGGAGCGGGGGGAGGATGAGAGGAGTGAAGGAGAGGAGGGGGGAGGATGAGAGAGTGAAGGAGGGAGGGGGGGAGGATGAGAGGAGTGAGGAGAGGGGGGGGGAGGATGAGGATGAGGGAGGATGAGAGGAGTGAAGGAGAGGGAGGGGGGGAGGATGAGAGGAGTGAAGGAGAGGGAGGGGGGGAGGATGAGAGGAGTGAAGGAGAGGGAGGGGGAGGATGAGAGGAGTGAAGGAGAGGGAGGGGGGGAGGATGAGAGGAGTGAAGGAGAGGGAGGGGGGGAGGATGGACAGGGGGGAATCAGAATGAGGGAGGTGAGAAACAGTGTGACTTTTTTTTTGCAGATGCGGGTGAAGGAAAGTGTATGGTTGTGAAGGGGGGGGGGAGGCGTGACCCTTTGTGACTGCTAAGGAGGGGACCCGTCTCCATTCGTAGAATCTCACATTGGTCAACACAGTGGAGGTTAAAGGAAGTTTGTCTACTTTTTGGGGGAGAGGGGCCCTCTAAATTTTGGTAATTCAAGTGCACATCAGTGATTTTTAAAATATAAAGTGACCTGTGTTCCTGCCTCTTCGAGCAATGAGTTGCAGACTCCAAATGTGCTTTGGGGTGAAAAAAAACCTTCTTGAATCTAACCCTTTCCCAAGTTACTGTAGAATTATGGTCCCTAATTATTGACACCCCCATTTGTTCTACCTGGGCTCCACTTCAATTAAATTCCCCCCGGCTGCCTCTATTCCAAGCCTCAGAATATCCAAGCTTTCCTTATGGTTAAAAATTCCCGTTCTTGGCAATGGCCTTGTGAATCTCTTCTCTTGTTCTCTCTCTCTCTCTGTCTCAGAGCAAACAACATTCATTTTTTTGGTGATAGATTATTCTTCTTCCTCCTTAGATTTGGCACGAAGCTGTATCCTCCCAAACTCTTAATCTCCGCTGGTGAATCTTTTGTTTTTTTTTAGTGCTACTGAGGTTTTTAAAAACATCCTATTCTCAAATCTTCGAACTCCAGGTTTTAAGGTCCCGTCATCCCAGTTCCACTTGATCTTGAGTTTCTTCATCCTCCACCTTGCCTGTTATTTGCATTAAGGGCTTAAGTGTCTGCCTGGAAGAATGAGAACAGCTGATGGGGCTGTACTTTGTCTCCCCTAACCTGCTGTAGTTAACTGTGATATCAATCATTCTGTTTGATGCCTTTTGATGTCTTTAGATTGCTTTTCTTATGTTTGACATGGGTTTTCATCTGTTCTTGCCAAAGCTTCCACCACTATTTTCTTTACAAAACTCTTCCCAAGACATTTGCTGAGAAAACTGAGTTTTGGGCTATCTCATGTTGGAAGCAACACACTTGTCATAAATGGTCATGCATGTAGTTGGACTTCTCTAGCCTATCCTACTTTTGTTTTAGATAAAGGCAGAATTAAAAGCTTTTATTTGAAGGAAAGGTTAGTTTATCCCTTGCCTGTTGGTGGGACAGTGACTGGATAGCTTTTTGTCAGTATGCCAGCAAATTCAGACAATACTCAGTCATCCTTGTTGTGTAATCTGGAATATTGTGAAATGTGTGCTCTTCTTTTACAATGTCTCTTGGCGCTGGCAGATGAGTTGATTCGTTTCAGACAAATAACTCATCGTTAATATTGGATTCAGTCCTTGTATTAGTATTATGTTTAAGAAAAATGAGTTATGTTGGAATATGAAGTGGTAGGAACTAAAACTACTTTTTTCAGTATTCAGCTTCACGTTGCCTTGTACCTAGAGTGAATGGAAATTAAATTTGGACCTACCTTAATCTTAGTGAACAGGGTGATGCTGAACTATGTGTCATGAATATTCAAAGTTTAATTTGTTAATTATAGTTGATTTGATTTATTATTTTCACATGCATTCGTATACAGTGAAAAGTATTGCTTCTTGCATGCCATAAGAGACAAAATATCCTGTTCGTAGAGAAGGAAAGGAGAGAGGTGGAAAAGTGTGAGAGTATTATGTGTGCAGAATATAGGGCTAATGGTAGGACTTTTAGTAGTGTAGATGAGCAGAGAGATCTCGGTGTACAGGTGCATAGATCCCTGAAAGTTGGTACTCAAGTTGATAAGGTTGTTAACAAGGCGTATAGTGTGTTAGCATTTATTGGTAGAGGGATTGAATTTTGGAACCGAGATGTCATGTTGCAACTGTACAAAACTCTGGTGCGGCCGAAGGTCCTGTACTGTGCTGTAATTTCCAGTGTTCTAGAGGGCAGAATGTAGTGCTACAATCATAGCTAGGGTGTAGGGAAAGATCAACTTAATGTGAGATAGGTCCATTCAAAAGTCTGATTGCAGCAGGAAAGAAACTGTTTTTGAATTGGTACGTATCCTCGGACTTTTATATCTTTTTTCAATGGAAATAGGTGGGAGAGAGAATGTTCGGAGTGTATGAGATCCTTAATTATGCTGGCTGCTTTTCCAAGGTAGCGGGAAGTGTAGATGGTGTCAATGGATGGGAGGCTGGTTTGAGTGATGGACTGGGCTTCGTTAACAACTTTTTGTAGTTTCTTGCAGCCTTGATCAGAGCAAGAGCCATACCAAGCTGTGATACAACCGGAAAGAATGCCTTCTATGGTGCATCTCTAGAAGTTGAGAATTCTCACGGACATGCCAAGTTTCCTTGGTCTCCTGAGAAAGTTGAGGCATTGGTAGGCTTTCTTAATATGGTGTTGGTGTGGAAGGACCAGGGCAGGTTGGTGATCTGGAGGCTTAAAAATGTGAAGCTTTCAACCATTTCTTCTTTATCCCCGTTGATGTAGACAGAGGCATGCCCCACTGCGCTGCTTGAAATTAATGACTATCTCCTTCATTTTGTTGACTTTGTGGGAGGGATTATTGTTGTTGCACCAGTTCCATATCTCATTCCTGTCTCATCATTGTTTGAGAATGACCTACAACGGTGATTACCAGCAAACTTGAAAATCAAGTTTTGGGGGAAATTTGGCCATACTGTTAAAGGTGTATAAGGAATGTAGTAAGGGGCTGAGAACTCAGCCTTGTGAAACACTGTTGAGGATGATCATGGAGAATGTGTTGTTGCTTATCCTTATTGACTGCGGTCTGTGAATTAGGAAGTCTAGAATCCAGTTGCAGAGGGAGGAGCTGCGCCCCAGGCCATGAGGTTTGGAGATGCATCTCGTAGGAATTGTGTTGCAGGCTGAGTTGTGGTCTATGAATAGAATCTTATGAAGGAGATTGGAGTTATGGGGGAATGGCAAGAGATTGGAGGTTAGAAAACTTTCAGCCATGATTGAATGGTGGAACAGACCTGATGGGCTGAGTGGCCAAATTGTGCTCCTATGTCTAATATTCTTAATAGGAATCTGTCCTGGGTGTCCTTATTATCTAGGTGTTCCAGGGTTGAGTGTAGGCCTATGGAGATGGTGTCTGCTATGAACTTGATGTGGCAATAGGCAAACTAATGGATCCAGGCAGTCTGGATGCCACGACTAACCTTTTGAAGCTTTTCATAATGGATGTCAGAGCCACCAGACAATAATTATTAAAGCACACTACCTGACTTTTCTTTGGTACCAGGCTAGTGGTCATCTTGAAGCAATTAGGGACCTTAAATTGGTGTAAAGAGAAGTTGAAGATGTCTGTGCGTAAAGTTTATTTATTAGTCACAAGTAGGCTTACATTGACAATGCAGTGTAATTTTTTGAAAATGGCCTAGTCACCACACTCCTACGATTGTTCGGGTACACTGAAGGAGAATTTAGCATGGCCAAAGCACCTAACCAGCATTCCTTTGAACTGTGGGAGGACACCAGAGCACCTGAAGGAAACCCATACAGATACAGGAAGAATGTGCAACTCCAGAGTGACCCAACCTGGTCCCTGGCACTGTGAGGCAGCAGTCATACTTATTGTGCCATCATGCGAATATTGCTGCCAGTTGGTCCACGCAGGACCTAAGTGCTCATCCAGGTACTCCATCTGGGCTAGTTGCTTTCCGTGGGTTGACTTTTGAGAAGGCTGCTCTGATGTCAGCAATGTAACTTTGGATTCAAGTTGTCCGAAGCTGCCAGGATGGAGGGTGTGCTCTCATTGCCTCTTGCTCAAAACGAACATGGTGACTTAAAAACAAAAAAAACTAGCAGGAATAGACTATTCGACTCTGAGCCTGATCCACCATTTATTATGATCATGGCTGATTATCAGATTCAATATCCTGATCCCACCTTCCTCCATATCCTTTGATCTCTTTAGCTCCAAGGGCTATATCTAATTCCTTGAAATCACACAATGTTTTAGTCTGAAGTACTTTCTGAGGTACAGAATTCCACATATTCACTACTCGGGATGAAGAAATTTCTCCACAGTTCTAAAAGGTTTACCCTTTACTCATAAATTAAGACCCCTGGACTCCCTCACCATTGGGAACATTATTCCTGAATCTACCCTGTCTAACCCTGTTAGACTTTTGTGTCTGAGATCCCCTCTCACTCTTCTAAACTCCAGTGAATGTAATCCTAACCGACTTAATCTCTCCTCGTTGTCAGGGAATGTCATCTATGGATTTGACCTATGGTGTGGAGAAGCTCAAATCAGTTACTCTTCTGATACCCGGCTCACAAACTGACAGTGGATGGAATTGGACTTGATGCCACCTGTAGTTGAATTACCTGTTGCAATTCCACTCCATATTTACACAGGAAAAATGATCAATTAGTTATTGTAACATCAAGGCTCCATTGCCTTCCTGACACAAGCCACTGCTTTTGGGAGAAGAGTGAATTGGGGAGTGGTGTGGTTTCTGGAACGTGTAACTTAAGAATTACTGGAAAATTTGGGTGGAGTGAAGTGTTAGCATTGTTGCTATGTTCCATAATGTGGATGATCTGACACAAACAGAGTGAGTAGTAATACCACTGAGTCAGCCAGTGAGTTGGAGGCAAGGTGGAATTTATCCAAGGAGAGACTTGCATTGATATAATAGGGTTCTCCTTAGGAACACATTTGGCCTTGGCAATGTGAAATCTTCTTGAGCTGCAATGACAGCTGCAGTGTAGGAAAATTTCACATGGCAAGATTCCAGAATCAGATAAAAGATTGGGTAATTTATATAAATTGGGTTGGTTGAGAGATATGTATTGGCCATGGTAGGGGCAGAACACTCCTGTTCTTCAAAGCTGTTCCCTGGGATATTTCATCGCCAATTGAAAGGGCAGACAGGACGAAAGTTTAATGTTCTATCTTCTCAGCGCTGCACTGAAGTGTGCCTCCAGATTGTGTTTGTTTCATGTTTGGAGTAGGTATTAAACCTATGCCATACTGGTGAAATTGTTACTACTCTTGATCCCTTTAGGATTGTAGTAGTTTAAGATGAATTGAAACTTCAGTGTAATGGGTAAAAATATAAAACAGCTGTTAATTGTCTGTACTCATTATCTTTGTATGATTGGGCTGTAGTATAATCTCTTAAATCAGCATGGATGTCAACAGTTGTACATGCTAGATTCATCATTCCAGGCAGGAGACAGAGATTGCAGCTGCTGCCAGCTTGAACCTGATTATTCTGATCAAATTCTTCTAAAAATGTTATGCTTGAACAATATTTGCATACATATATCTCACTTTTCATGACTCCCATATAATGCAGTACATGTGTACTCATTTATGCAGCAAGTTGGTAAACAGTAGTATGTCAAATATCACTTTAAAGGTTAAAAATTGGCTATGACACTGGGGAGAACACCCCTGCTGTTCAAATCATACTCTGGAATTTGTCTGTTTTAAGAGGAGAGAGGGGATTTGTTTCCTGTTTCACCTGAAAACTGGCACTGCTGCACTCCCCTTGGTGTGGCACTAGCAGCAGATCTAGGATGGTATTGCAACCTTGACGGATTGAGGCATTGAACATCAAGTGAACTGCACCTGCTCAGACTTCTACAAACTGCAAGTATTTGAAGCAAAAATCCTAGTGTACAGTTGTCACCAGAATATTCCTGCCCTCCTGTACTGCAGTGAGACCTGGACTACATATCAGCGACGTATAAAGGCTGCTAGGGCAATATCTCAGGTCAGCCTTTTGCTGCATTCTTGAATGGGAGAACCGTAGAATAAGTGTTAGTGTCCCATTGCTTTGGGCAAAACTCCTATAAAATCAATTTTGAACTGGATGTTTTCTAGATGGTTTCAAACTCTTTTCTCATTTCTCAAAAATGTCAGCATTCCAGTGAAGGACAAAGATAATGCTTCAGAAACACTCTTGCTGCCATGCAGCAAGAAACATCCAGTGACTTTGGAGAAGCTTGCTACTATCGTTCAGAATGGGGACAACTTGTCCACCAAATGACTTAAAGTTCGAATGACGGTCTCTTAATGACAAGGTAGAGGAGGAAGAAAAGGAAACAGATTATATTCTCCGGATCCCTCTATCCTGTGGATCGTCCTGTCCCCAAGGACTCAATGATCTGCGGGTTGACAGTTGGTCTGTTCAGTCACATGGCAGAAACTTGTGACTCTGAATAGATGCCGTCCTTGACTGAGGGACAATCAATGAATTGACAAGGTGAGGTAAACGTTTCTTTTTCTCCAGTTCTGATGGCATGTTGAAAGATTGGAACCTTTTATTTCAAATTAATTGGCTATATCAGCGATCATTAATGGTACACTTAAACCGCATCGTTATCCACTCTATCACCTTTGTAGTAGCACTGTCATAATTAACAAGGCTGCAAGTTTCTTGAGGGTCCAAACTTGCATTAGCATTTGGGCAATTGAGGTGTTTGCAAAAATTTGAAGTTTATTAGCATCACAAATAGGTGTGCATTAACAGTGCAGTGAAGCTACTGCAACAATCCCCTTATCACCATACTCTGGCACCTGTCTGGGTACACTGAGGGAAAATTTAATATGACATGTCCTTTGGACTAAGGAAACAGATCCACCTAGAGGAAACCCGTGCACAGTCTGTATGAAGTCTGACCCAAGCCAGGAATCAAACCTGGGCTGAGTCCCTAATGCTGTGAGGCAAGGCTAACCACTGCCATCAAAATGTTTCTTCTGGGGAATAGAATAATAAATCGGACATTATGGGTAAAATTAGTGCAAGGTCATTCAGGAGAGTGAGAAGCTGAAAATCTTGAGATCTGTTCCTCAAGGCTATCAGTTAATATTCATTTATGTGATGTGGGTATTGCTGGCAAAGCCAGCATTTATTACCTATTCCTGGTTGCCTTGTGAAGGTGGTGCTGGGCTGCCTTCTTGAAACACTGCAGTCTGAGGTGTAGGTACATCCACAGTGCTTTTGGGAAAAGAAGTTTCAGAATTTTGACCCCGTGACCGAAGGAATGGTGATTTGTTGAAGGTATCAAGGGAAAACGGAGAGTTTGCTAGTGGTTTGTGGGGCAGATAATGGAGTTCTGGTGCCAGTTCTTCATGATCTTAGAAACATAGAAATTATATGCAAGAGTAAGTCATTTGGCCTTTCGAGCTCACTCCTGTTTTTTCACACTCCTTGAACCCTTTAGCCAGAAGGGCCATGTCCAGCTCCGTCTTGAACGTATTTAATGAACTGGCCCTAACAACTTTCTGTGGTAGAGAATTCCACAGGTTCACAGCTGAGTGAAGAAGTTGTTCCTCATCTCAGTCCTGGATGGCTTACCCCTTAGATCTTGGCTCAGGGCTGAATGTTTTCCTATTTCAAATTTGTTTACTTGAGTCTGGACCCATTTATAGTTGGCATAAGTTGTTTTGCTTTTTTTTTTTGGCTCCTTATACATTGTGCACGATTTTGACCTATGGGACATGCCCTGAGGATGATGTCAGCTGTTTGTATTTTGTTATCATACTTTCAAATCCTGCTCCAGAGATTTGAGCAGCCAATGCTGTCTTTAGGGACAACACACCGTATTCTTAGAAGTAGGGACATGACTTTAAACTGAGACTTCTGTTCTCTTGGGCGAAAATGAAAGATCTTATGGATCTTGAAGTACAGAACAGTTCTGCTCTCCGGGCTGTTCCTTCAATCAGTAGTTTTCAAAAGCAAAATGTTTGGAGTATGCTTATTGGTCTAGTGCAGGTTTTTCATTGTGGACTTTAACATCAGATGCATTGGTATAGTAGAATCAAGATGGACTTTTAGTGTTATAATCTTGAATGTGCTGCCTGAAAGGGCAGCAGGAACAATAACTTTCAAAACCAAATTGGATATAAAATGCGTAAAAATATTACTGTCCTCTGAGGAGCTATGGTAAGGAAGTAGGTGAATTGGATAGCTCTTTCCAATTTTGAGCATGATGGGCCAAATTGTCGTCATGTGCTTATCTCGCTATCATGTTTGTGGATGCTGTATCTTTATGCTCAGCAGTGGTGACCTTTCAGCTCACTGGTTGTAAGGCTCTTTCGGGATGTGTTGAGTATGGATTCTTTTACATATTTGTGGGGCATATTATGTTCTTTAAAGAAGGTTGTGTAAATTGAGCTGGGAGAAAAAAGTTAAAGGAGACCATTTGTTTGGAAGAGTTGAGAGGAATGGAATGAAAGGGCTAGATGCAAGATTTGTAATGAGTTACCTGTCCAGTGGTTTGTCAGTAAATGGGCTAGATTTCGAAATTTACCTTAGGATATACATAGTTACTTATCCACACAACTGTCAAATCATGGTAGTCAGAGGTGACAAACATTTTGCATCTCATAGGAGTTCTGTGAGTACACAAAGGAGAGTATATTTTTTATTTGACTCGCAATTTCCACGGTGGGATTTGAACTCCTGCCCCTAGGCATTAGTCTGGGCCTCTGGCTTACTAGTGCAATGACATTATCATTATGCCACCACCTCTATTGCACAAGACAATTTCTGGTTTGATTACCTTTGGCCTGTACAATCTAGTAATAAAATGGCTGGTACGAAAGTCACACTGATGTAGATTTTGTGGTTTATGATGAGGTATATCAAGGAGTTGAACTTTTCTCCACGTAGAAGTTACAACGTGGAACACTCCATTCAGCGTAGCTGCTGCATGCTGGTGATTGTTTGTGTAAACTTCATTCCATCTTCTTTATTCTTGTCCCCTTGAGTAAAAATTCTGAATGCTGTACTTCATCAGGAGTTAACGTGACTAGTGCCTGAAATAAGGAAATTTGCATTTATGACTTTATCAGTCTCTGGATGTTTAAGTGCTTTAAAATTAAATACCACTGAATTTATATTTTAAAAGTGTTCTAATTTGAATGGTACCATCGACTTGGGGCCTCTCCCCTAGTGTCCAAGTGCATTCCAAAACGGCTGCCGCTTGTGTGTATTGACCCCATGGGCATTGAATTTGGAGCTTGGCATAATAGGTTCCCTCAACAAAAGAGTGGGTTTGTAGTTTTTGTGAGCTGGTAGAAGAGTTTAATGGAAACCAAGCTCCTTTACCTACTTGAGGAAAAGGAAGAGCAGTACATTGGTAGAAGGTAGAAATTGGTTATGTACTTAACACCTCATGCAGGTATAAAGAAGTATTTCAAATCCAGGCTGGAAAAATAGATGAATTCGTCAAAAACACAATGGAATTGAATTAATCTTTTGCTTTGATATGTTAGCTGTGGACAGTCTGATCTGTTGGTGCAGCACTGGGGTGAATTGAGATTGCTGTCGCATTGCTGCTGCCATTTGATCTTTGTGTGCATCTGTTACTGAGCTGATTTTCCCTGATGCACAAGGGCTATGTAGTTATTTTCATACTACCAGTTGTGATCAGTTTTAAGCAAGACAGACAGGTGCTGCAGTTGTTCCAAAGATTAGAGGCAGTCCAAAATTCTATTTCTGGTTTCATTTATTACCAGGCTCTATTTTAAACAAAGGTGAGGCTACATGATGGAACAGGTTTGCAATGAGTTTCCATTGCAAGTTTCTCCTGTTTATGTCTATAATATCAGCTCACAGTATGTGACCCGTGCCCCACTTGGCAATGATACTTATAGCAAAAGCCATGTGGTTGTTGAATCATGGAATCTCTACAGTGCAGAAGGAAGCCATTTAGCCGATCGAGTCTGCACTGACCACAATCCCAGCCAGCCCTTATCCCCATAACCTCATGCATTTATCCTAGCTAGTCCCCCTGACACTAAGGGGCAATTTAGTATGGTCAAAGGAGGAGGCTAAGAGGGAACCTGATCGAAACATATAAGATGATTAGAGGTTTAGATAGGGTGGACAGTGATAGCCTTTTTCCTAGGATGGAAAAAGCTAGCACGAGGGGACACAGCTTTAAATTAAGGGGTGATAGTTATAGGACGGATATCAGAGGCAGAGGATATCTTTACCCAAAGGGTGGTTCGGGAGTGGAATGCCCTGCCTGCAGCGGTTGTAGATGCGCCAAGTTTGGTGGTGTTTGAGGTTAGTTGATAAGTATATGGAAGAGAAGGGAATGGTTTAGTTTGGAGGGGCATTGCTTTTTATATTGGTCGGCGCAACATCGAAGGCTGAAGGGCCTGTTCTGCGCTGTAATGTTCTATGTTCTATGTAATCCACCTAATCTGCACATCTTTGGACTATCGGAGGAAATTGGAGCACCCAGAGGAAGCTTGCGCAGATACAGGGACAACTCCACACAGACAATGACCCAAGCTGAGAATTGAACCAGGTCCCTGGCACTGAGAAGTGGCAGTGCTAACCACTGTGTCACCCATTGAGAGGGTGAAAAGAATTTATATATGGCAATCAAACTCAAACTGCTTGGCAACTAACAATGTACTTCTGAATTATAACCAGTGTTGTTGTCCAGGGAATTTTGAGAGCCATTTGTGTGTGCAATTGTGACCTGAGAGTTTTAATGGCGAGGAGGGCAGGGGAAGTAAATTTTGCTCAGGGGCCTTGGGAGACAGTGAGATGGTACCATGGAATCTTTTACATTGACCTAAGAGGCATGTGGTCCCTTAGATTAACTCATCAGTGCTGTGCTGGAGTAACAGTGGGTTGAAGTATCTGGTGTGAGGCTTAACTCCCTGAGGCAAGCTTCATCACCAATGCACTCCCAACCCAAATAACAGCAAGAGGAAAACAAATGGAGGCAGTCTCAATGCCAGTGTTCACTCTGTCTTCGGGCTGCTGATCATCCTGTCACTACTTGGCAATGCAACCTTGCCATTTGAACAATAAAAGTGGTATCTTCTTAAATAATGCAAAGTGTTTTCATATAGTCACTGGGTGATCAATCTCTCATGGCATCGAACTGTCACGACCAAGTGTCATCTTCAGGAAGTTGGGCTATAAGGTGCGGAGTAATTGTCTGTATTCATGTGCCTTGCCTTTCTGGATTGGCAGTATAAGTTATTAAATCTGCATTTATAATGTACTCTGTCTTCTATAAAGTTCTCTTTCTATGATTTCATTTCAGTGTTAAGTGCACACTCCTGGGGATGCACTGCACCATAAGTGTTAATTTTCCATGTCAGTTTCTTGTGACTAAGTAATCCAGTAATAAAACAAACCTGGAAATCTCCTTGGAGATGGTTGTGACCAATCTTGCATTTTCCATGATGAAGTTACTAGGAAAATGAATAAATTTTAATCTCTTCCTGCATAAGTGTGTGTACATGAATAGTAGCAATCTGGATTATCTAAAGATCGGATGGTCATTGCCAATCCTTTAATATTAAATGATTGGACCTACCTTGCACTAAATTGATCTTTCTGTATGCCCTAGCAAGGACTGTAACATTACATTCTGCACCATTTCCTTTCCTTCTCTGAATGCTTTGTACAAATGCAAGAAACAGTAGTTTTCACTATATAATACGTGACAGTTAATCAAAATCAAATTAATTTGCTATTTGCTTTCAGTGGCAAAAACTATTTTCTTAGAAGGCAGAAGATGAACTGATTTAAATAATTTTCACTTTGAAACAAACAATTTGGAGAATGACATAGAAATTGTAATGCAGTTTGGTCGTTTGCCTTTAGTGGATTGCTTCTGTAGTTATGCTGAGGAGCCATCTCTCTGTCTCCTTTTTGCATATAACTTTTCTTCTATTCTCTCTCCTCCCTGCAAACCACCCCCCCCCCCCATACTTGTGAATATTCTTACGATATAAGATTTTTACTAAAGTTTCAAGTTTATTTGTTAGTGTCACAAGTAGTCTTACATTAACACTGTAATAAAGTTATTGTGAAAATCTCCTAGTCACCACACACCGGCACTCATTTGGATACACTGAGGAAGAATTTAACATGGCCAGTGCACCTGACCAGCACATCTTTCGGACTGTGGGAGGAAACCCACATAGAGAATGTGCGGAGTCTGCACAGACAGTGACTCAAGTCAGGAATTGCACTCTGCTAGCACTGAAGCAGCAGTACTATAATAACTGCAAAATCCGATTTTGAGCTGCAAAACCATGGGAAGGCTGAAACTGTTTCTGTATTACACTGTGGTGATGACGTATGGCTCTTGTATAACTGGTTTGAAAACAAACACTGTAGATGGCCCTCATCTTGGTAATAAGGTGCTGTGTTCTCTAGAAGTATATCCTGTGGGAGTTGATGATTCAGCAAAAAATCTGCCAACTGTGCAGTTTCTACAACTGGAAGCTCTCCAGGCTTCAATTTTTAGAAGTATATATTTGGCCTCCTAGACCTGCATGATGCTAGTAGGGAATTGCATCTTTCACTGGTTCTCACTTGGCTGAACAGGATGATGGTGCAGTCTCAAGTGGGTCTTGAATGACCTTCAGACTCAGGTGAGAGTGCTGCCCATTAAGGTACACTCAGCTGAGGATGGTGAGATACCTACCACCTCTGTCCTATAGGCATAAAAAAAATTGCCCAGACATTTTTAGCCTGTCTAAATTATAGAAATTTTAATGTAGCCTGCACAGACAATAATACCAAATAAAGCCCATATCCAATAGCCCTGTTTTAACCATGCTAATTCCTCCTAACCTACAAGTTTTGGGACACTAAGGGGCAATTTAGCATATCCAATCAACCTAACCTGCACATCTTTGGACTATGGGAGGAAACTGGAGTATCTGCAGGAAACCCCATGTAGACACAGAAGAATGTGCAAACTCCACACAGACCGGTACCCAAGAACCTGGGTCTCTGGCACTATGATGCAGCAATGCTAACCACCGTTCACTGTGCTGTCCGATTGAATATACCTTGCCTCGTAACCATGTCCACGGTGAGTTATTAAAAAGCAGATTAAACCCAGTGTTTTTTTATGATTAGGGTGAACTTTGGAGAAATTCTTTGTGATCTTTGCCCCATCCAGAAACTGGACTAGAGAAGGCTACAGAATTGGCACCCATCTATTGGCAGTGCATTTGGAGCTCACTGTTCTTTGGGATGAATAAAGAACTGCTTAACATCCAGTTTATTCTAGGGATGAGGGAGTGTCGCTACAAGATTAAGTTGGTGAATAAATTAGAGCAATGGTTGTGGGGAGTGTATGCCATGTAAATTAGATGATTGCCTTTGGTTGCTGATGCAATGATTTGAAAGATCTTGGGCAAGTGGGGCAGAGCACGTGTTGCATAGTAAAGACCTGAAACTTGCTGGTGTGAGGGCGATGGAAGCAGAATTGATCAAGGATTTCCAAAAGGAAATTGGGTGAGAACTGGAAGGAAATAAACTTGCAGTGCTACGAGGCAGGAATGAAAAAATTGGGACTAACTGTGTTGCTGTACAGAAAAGTGATATAAATTGGGGCCGAATGGTAGCCTCCTGCCATTTTATGGCTCTTGTTTAGTTTAGATCGGTCTTCATTGGTGGTCTAATCTGCTTTTTAATAATTCACCGTGGACGTGGTTATGAAGGAAGTTATATTCATGGGGCAGCACGGTAAACAGTGGTTAGCTGTTTACTGAACTGCTGCATCACAGTGCCAGAGACCCAGATTCAATTCCACCCTTGGGTAACAGTCTGTGTGGAGTTTGCACATTCTTCTGTGTCTGCATGGGTTCCCTGCAGATACTCCAGTTTCTTCCCATAGTCCAAAGATGTGCAAACTAGGTTGTTTGGCCATGCTAAATTGCCCCTCAGTGTCTCAAAACGTGTAGGTTGGGAGGAATTAGAATAATTGATCAGTCCTTGGGAAGGAAATTATTGCATTGCACCTGGGGATGAAAGTACAGGTATTTGTCCAAGATACAATGGTATACAAAAAGAGATCATGCTGTTCTTCATTGTGGTGTAGCTAGATGATGTGACCATTGTGTTAGCAGATATGGTCCCCAATAGCATGGGGGCTGGTCAAGTTAATTAATCTGCCTTGCATGGTGATCAAGTTCGGGTCTTATGATCTCTCTCAAGCAAGTGCTTAAAATCTTCGATTTTGACCAATCTTTTGGCCAGTGACCCTAATGTGGCTCTGTCACATTTTGGCAACACACTTTTTGGGCCACTTTACTACATCGAATGTATGCTGGACAGGTGTTCAAGATGTCGGCAGGTGAGCTATTCAAAGAATGCCGAAGTCTTGATGGCTGGTCCAGTTAACGTTCTGGTCACTAATCCTGCCAAATATTGGATACTGCTGAATATCAAAATGAAAAGATGATTATTACACACTTAAAGATATGTATTACAATCCCTATAAATAGTTAACATGAAATTGTGTTGTCATTTTCTGTATTGATTTAAGGCTTATTACTGTATTAAATAAACTAAAAAAGCGCTATTGATTAATCACTACTTTTGTAGGGAACTTTTATTTTGCACTGCAGAACCCAAATCTCTCTCTCACTTTTAACACCAAAAGAAAACTCTCTTAGGTATATTTTACACTGGCCTTTAAGTGGATGTTTTGCCCTGGAACCAGTCCAAAGTGATTTTAGGCTCTTGAAGGTTTACTTCCTTTCCCAACTGATAATATTTAACCTCACTGACATTGAGGATCTTTATGGAGAACCTTCAGCTAAAGCCAGACAAATCATCCATTCTCATTTACTCATGAATGTCTTTTCAATCCAAATGCGAGCTTCCATCTGTGGTGAATGTTGGGATTTAGGACTCTGTCACTCAGATCTTGGCAGATAGTTTGAGGGAAACCCTCACAAAACTTCATCTCCATGGCAACACTGCAACACCAGGCCTTGTATCCAGGTAGAAATGCTTATTAGCTATTCTTGAGAACCTACTTTTCTTAAATCTTGGAAGTAACCTGACACTTTCTAGAATTTTGGACTCAGCCTAACCATAAATGTGAGCAACTTGTGTCTTCCTTCCCAAAACGCATCTGGTTTCTTTCCCACCTTTGACAGCTGTGACACCCAGATCTGATATCAGGCATATTGCAGAATAGGCTATATGTTCTCTCTCTCACGCACGCGCACACCACTTCATAGAACATTACAGTGCAGAACAGGCCCTTCGGCCTTCGATGTTGCGCCGACCAATTAGGAAAAAGCAATGACCCTCCACCCTAAACCATTCCCTTTTCATCCATAAACTTATCTACTAATCTCTTAAACGCCACCAAACTTGGCACATCTACAACTGCAGCAGGCAGGGCATTCCATACCCTAACCACCCTCTGGGTAAAGAACCTACCTCTGATATCCGTCCTATAACTATCACCCCTTAATTTAAAGCTATGTCCCCTCGTGCTAGCTTTCTCCATCCTAGGAAAAAGGCTATCACTGTCCACCCTATCTAAACCTCTAATTATCTTATATGTTTTAATAAGGTCTCCTCTTATCCGCCTTCTTTCTAACTTCTAACGAAAACTTTAGCATGCTCCAAGTCCCAAAATATAATGTCTTAAACCTTGTAATTGCAAAAGTCCGTTGTGGTTGAGGCTCAGTACTGTGGAGTTATGAGTGAATGGCTTTGTATCTGATTTAAGCTGGCGAACAACTTATTGCAACAGCTAAAGATGGCTGTGCCAAGGACACTGCTTGTTGGAACTCCTACAGGGTGGTAAAGGGACTGCAGTGATTAATCTATAACATTGTTGTAAAGGATACTCCTGATTTACAGAACAAGGGCAATTTATCAAGATTGAAGTGCACAGTTGCTTTTTTTTTTGACTGCTAGGCATTGAATCTAACTCAGTTTTTCCAAAAGCATGCCTTGGTATGCATATTTTAACATACAAAAGTCTCTCAAAGATTTGCCCAATGTGAGGGATTTGTATATGATGTAATAATTGGGACGTTCAAAATGGTTTTTTGTTCAATTTAGTTCTTTGTAATTATGGTCAATTTGACATTTTGGGGTAACACTAGTTCTTTGACATCTGTGATCTGAATGTTATACTAAACCAAAGCCCTGGTATCCTCTTAAATATTCTGTCTGATGGGGAGAGCTCATTCTGTTGCTCAAGGAGATGGCTACCCAACTAGCAGGAGCATGTTTGCATTTTCACAAGGATAAAATGGGGATGACAATGAAGATTAAAGGGGGCATTTTTAAGATAGGAACCTAATGAGTTACATGTGGAGTTTTGAAATCCGTTAACAGGAAGGTGTGGGAGTGATGGTAACTAGGCAGGATTTTCCAAATGACGAGAATTGCGAACAAAGCAAAGGCTGACATGGCGATCTTATACGTACTTTCTGTTTACGAAGCAGGAGAAGAACACCTAACTTCATGGTTGAGGAAAGATATGAACAGATATCTAGAATGATGCATGTAAATTGGCCACTGGCCTGGAGATGTACACTTGAACTTGATCTTTGTTCCACTGCTCGGCTTGAGGTCCAACATCACTCTGCAGCCAGTATGTTCCTTTCTATATCCTTCCCAGCCACAGGATGAATTTGTCAAATAGTGAATTAGGTGTTTTAAATGTCTGCACTTAGCATCATGGATAGAGAGCATCAGTGCCTATATCTGCCTTGTCCTGAATGCATCTGAAAATGCCTGACATCTATGTTTAATTCCAGTGACTGGCAGCCAAGAGTCTCCTTTATCTGGCCTTACTGAGATTAATGAATCTGGGATCTCCCTGATCTCTAGGGTGAAGACTTGCAGGACCATGTTAAGAAAGATCCCATTAAATGCTTGATGGGTGAAATGGGCTGACAAAGCAGAGTTTGATGTAACCTTGATTCCTTCAGTCAACTTACAATCTGGAGCAACCACAGAATTTAATATTTCTCCAGTTTGCGATCTTGATGTTGAGGAAACATCAAGGTTTTATAAACCTCTATCAGGTTGAGAGGCGACCCGATAGAGGTTTATAAAATGTTGAGAGGAATAGATAGGGTGGACTCTCAGAGACTATTTCCCCGAGTGGAAATGGTCAATAAGAGAGGACACAGATTTAAGGTGCAGGGAAGCAAATACAAAGGAGAAGTCAGGGATAGGTTTTTCACTGAGGGTGATGAGTGAATGGAACCGACTGCCGTCGGAGGTTGTTGAGGCAAACTCACTGGGGTCTTTTAAGAGACTTCTGGATGAGTATATGAAAAAGAATAGGATAGGGGGTTATAAATAGGTCTGTGGATTGGTAGATGTGATCAGTGCAACTCGTGGGCCGAAGGGCCTGTTTGTGCTGTATTGTTCTACGTTCCCTATTCTGGTTTCATGCAACTGGTTTGTGGATTCATGTAATGGAATTCTTTCAGTACTGAACCAAGTGACCCAGTAAGTTCATAAAATACATTTTTCGGTTCCCTTTTCAGTTACCCACTCATTTTATTTTCATACTCCCTATTGTTTCTTTTTTCAGTTCTCCTGTACTTTTTTTAGCTGATCCCTCTGTCTTTAATTACATTAAGAAGTCTCACAACACCAGGTTAAAGTCCAACAGGTTTATTTGGTAGCACAAGCCACTAGCTTTTGGAGCGCTGCCTCTTCATTAGGTCAGTGGGAGTTCTGTTCACAAATGGGGCATATAAAGACACAAACTCAATTTACAAAATAATGGTTGGAATTTGAGTCTTTACAGGTAATCAAGTCTTAAAGGTACAGGAGAGTGAGTTAAGCATAGGTTAAAGAGATGTGTATTGTCTCCAGCCAGGAAGTTAGTGAGATTTTGCAAGTCGTGGGGATTACAGATGGTGTAACGTGAACCCAAGATCTTAGTTGAGGCCGTCCTCGTGTGCAGAACTTGGCTATCAGCCTCTGCTCTTGTGTGTTGTGAAGGCTGCCTTGAAGAACACTTATCCGAAGATCAAAGGCCGAATGCCTGTGACCGCTGAAGTGTTCCCCAATAGGAAGAGAACGCTCTTGCCTGGCGATTTAGTGGTGTTCATTCATCCATTGTCGTAGCATTTGCACGATCTCCCCAATGTATCGTGCTTCAGGACATTGTCTACCTGATACACTGCAGGAAAAAATGTTGGCCGAATTGGAAGTGTATGTACCGTGTACCTGATGGATGGTTTTCTCATGTGAGATGACGGCATCCACGTTGATGATCTGCACATCTTGCAGAGGTTGCTGTGGCGTGATTGTGTCACTGTTCTCCTGAAGGCTGGGTGGTTTGCTGTGGACAGTGGTCTGTTTGAGGTTGTGCGGATGTTTGAAGGCAAGAAGTGGGGGTGTGGGGATAGCCTTGGTGAGATGTTCATCAGCTTCAGTGATGTGTTGAAGGCTTCGGAGAAGATGTTGTAGCTTCTTTGTTCCGGGGAGCAACTATGATGCTATGACAATGGAAGAATGAACGCTGCTTGACAATCACAAGGCAAGAGTGTTCTCTTCCTTCGACGCTCATGGGCATTCGGCCTCTAATTTAAGCATTCTCCAAAGCGGCCTTCACGACACACAACAGTTCAAAATTGCTGAGCAGAGACCGATGGCCAAGTTTCACACACATGAGGACAGTCTCAACTGGGATCTTGTGTTCATGTCACATGACCTGTAACCCCCACGTCTTGCATGGGCTGGCAAAATTTCACTAACTGTTCTCGTTGGAGACAATACACATCTCTTTAACCTGTGCTTAATCCCCTCTCCACTCATGGTGTGTACTTTTAAGACTTGATTATCTGTAAAGATTTGCATTCCAACCATTATTTTGTAAATTAAGTTTGTGTCTTTATATGTCCTGTTAGTGAACTGAAATCCCACTGATGGAGTGTTGCTCCAAAAGCTAGGGGCTTGTGCTACCAAATAAACCTCTTGGACTTAACCTGGTGTTGTGAGACTTCTTACTGTGTTTAGCCCAGTCCATTGCTGTTATCTCCACGTTATATCTTTAATTATCTTTGGCTGCTCTTTTGTCCTCTTTAGCAATTTGTCGAAATGGTACTCAAAATCCTTCTTTATGACTCCATTGTTCGTTTATAGATCTCCGCCGGCTTTTGTTTCCAATCTAGCTGAGCTAGATTCTCTTCAAATCTCCGAAATTCAGGTGAATGTTTTCAGGTCTGATTGTTCCAGGTCCACTACTATATGAAATGATCACCATTTCTGAAATGCTCAGTGATATGGTCCTTATGTTCCACAGGAATCTCTTGCTATCCACATAACCTTCTATTCTCTTAATTGACGTGCTTATCCAGCTTTCCCTTTACAGCTATTCTCCTTGGCTACCCCTGACTTTAAACAAAATTTTGGCACAGTGGTTAGCACTGCTGCTTCACAGTCCCAGGGACCTGGGTTTGATTCCTGGCGTGGGTTACTATCTCTGAGGAATATGCACGTTCTCCTTCCTTCTGCATGAGTTTCCTCCATGCGTTTCAGTTTCTTCCCACAGTCTGGAAGGCATGCTAGTTAAGTGCATTGACTATGCTAAATTCTCCCTCAGTGCATCCAAACAGGAGCCAGTGTGGTGACTAAGGGATTTTCACAGTACCTCTATTACAGTGTTAATGTAAGTCTACTTGTGATTAAAAAATTACCTTTAACTTTAAACCTTTTTCTCCTTTCCACGTATCCCATTTTGAAATACTGATTGGATTAAAGGATTTAAAAATATATCGTTCCATGTGGGCATTTCAGGAAAGACCATTGTTTATTGCTCATTCACCCTTGATAATGGATGGTGAACTGCCACCTTTAATCCCTGCCATCTTTGTTGTGCAGGCAAAGAACATTTAAATTTACATGTACTCCCTGTTTCAGGTAAACAAAATAAGAGAACCAGTTTCTGGTTCACTGCAAAGTCTAGCTTCCTGATTTAAATTTTCAAAATGTTCGGGAATCAATCACCATTAACTGGTGCATTCTCCATGGTCATGCATGTGCCAATCAGAATCCACTTGCTAACCAACTCTTTGCCCCTGATTTTTGTAGTGCTTTCCCCTGATAGTATTCTTGAAGTTGTCCTGATGTATGCAAAGCGCAAGTGTGTTTTTCAGAGCAGTACACAAATTCCAGGACTTTGACCCAGTGCTGGAATCACTGATATGAACTGTGACTTATAGTGCCAGGAATTAAGAGTTATGATGAGTGGGTGGGCAAGTGGAACTGAGTCCACACACACATCAGCCATGATCTTATTGAATGATGGAGCACGTTCGAGGGGCCAGATGGCTTATTCCTGCTCCTAGTTCTTACATTCTTTATATAGATGCTTTGATCCGAAGTGAGATGTTTTACCTTTTGTGCTGGGAAATAAATTGGTACTGAATAATCATGCAAAATAAAATGGATGAGATATTCACCCTGCTGTTCTCAAAACATTAATGCTAGAGTTGTTGTACAATGGATTACAATGAGCCAATAAATGTGAGAGGGCCCATTATTTTGTCTGCATAATCCAGTGTGGGTGGGAAGATGAGTTGAGCAGGCTGTGTGAATGAACAGATCAAACAGCATAATGAGTACTCTTTGCCCCTAATTTTTGTACAGATGCTGTGGAGGCTTAATGGTGTTTGTTGTGACAAAATGATTAAACATGAGATGATTGAATGCTATTTTTCTAGATTATTTACTTTGGAGTGAGAAATGAATTCTCCTTAATATGCTCGTGTTTTTTTTTAACTGGCCATTGTATAAAAGCTTGAATGAAGGTAATCACTGCCTGCTGGGGGTCATTAAATGATAACTTTCATGTATGCGTGCTGGAGACCTTGAATTTGCAAGACAAGAGGAGAGTACTTGGTATTTATCATTTACACAGACCTCCTGTCAATCTGTTTGCTTAATCTAATTCTTTTGCTTTTGGTGTCTTGCACTGTTTGGGCAGTTGAGATGTAAGCAGTGAGGAGAGACGTGTATGTTTACGCTACTGATAAGTTGCTTACAATAGCCAGGAAGAACAAAAATGTAAAGGTTGACACACCGTTTTCCTCCCTCTTGATAAATAGCTCATGTCTCTTTTTTGGGGAAGACGACCTTGTCTTTTACTCATTCTAGATCTGGATGTGAGTCTAGCCCCAAGTCAAAGTTTAAAGTTTATTTAATAGTGTCAAGACTCGGCTTACATTAACACTGCAATGAAGTTACTGTGAAAATCCCCTAGTCACCACACTCCCATGCCTGTTCAGATACACTGAGGGAGAATTTAGCTTGGCCAATGCACCTAACCAGCATGTCTATGCTAAGGATTCCATGGTGCTATTGCAGAGTTGGAAATTCAGCTATGTCCACAAATTCTTTTCTCCAATGTTGTCAAATAATACAACTGGCTATTTGTGAGATCTTGCTCTGTCAACAGATTACTGCGCTGTATGAAGTCAAAATAATCTGAAGTTTTTGTTTTCACATACAGGCAATTTGCAGCCTACTCTAACAGCAAACCCCCGGTCTCATTTCTATCATTAATCTATTTACTATGGTGGCCTAATCATATCAGTCTTAACTCGCGTTGATAAGTCTTTCATTCCTCACTGTGTTGATGAATTTTCAGCAACTTGCTTATACAAAAGGTGGCTAAATATAGAACTTGAGACAAATGGGATCAAAGGTTATGGAGAGAAAGCAGGATTAGACTACTGAGTTGGATGATCAGCCATGATCATAATGAATGGCAGAGCAGGCTCAAAGGGCTAAATGGCCTCCTACTCCTCCTATCTTCTATGATTCCATATAGTTTGTATTGTCAATAAAGTTATGTTGCATTGTAGCAGTCTGGATGTGCACCAGCTACTTGTATTTAAATAACACCAGGGAGAAAAAACAAAAACACCGGCTTTGTTCAAAGTAAAGCGTATGGAAGAATTAGTGAGATTGCTTGCGTAGATTTTCAAAGTTGTGGTTATCAAACCACCTCCCCTTTACGAGCACTAATGGCGTTCGTTGGTTTTGTTTCTGATAAGGGAGTTCTGAATTGGTTTTGGTTGTTGTTGCAGTGAGCTGGAAGTTGGGCACTTATTTTGCAAAACGGCTTCGTAGCTGTTCTGTCGAACCTGTTAGTGTTGTGCTGTGGTCCGTTCTACTGGGAACAAGAGTGAAATTGCAGAGTAAAGTCTGGGTAATGATTGCCACCAACAAAATTTTTATGATGCTATCAGCACAATAAAATGGGAGTTTTGCCAAATAAAATTGAGTACCGAGTGTCATGAGATTAGGACAAACGATCAGATGCTTGGTCAAAGTAGAATGTAATTAATAAGGGGACGTTTACAAGGAATTACAGAGCTTGTAGAACATAAAACATTATAGCGCAGTACAGGCCCTTCGGCCCTTAATGTTGCGCCAACCAGCGGAACGAATGTAATGACCCTCTAACCTAAACTGTTCCAATATTATCCATATGCCTATCCAATGACCATTTGAACACCCTTATCGTTGGTGAGTCCACAACTGCTGCAGGCAGGGCATTCCACAGCCTTACTACCCTCTGAGTAAAGAACCTACCTCTGACATCCATCCTATAATTATCCCCCCTTGTGATTGAAGCTGTTGAAGGCACCTATCACTAAGATACCAGAATTGGAGAAAAGCTGAAATCTATGGTTATAAAATTAGTGGAGTTTGGGTGTGTAGGTGAGTGGTTGGGGTAGGTGTTGCAGAGAAGAAAGGAGACCTTCAAAGGTATTTGAAAATAAGGTTTGGAAAATGACACTCCCAAAACTTTTTTCTTGTTCGCCTAACCACCCCAAACTGGTCCCACTGAAAATCTGCTTAAGAATTTTCCTTTCTTCCTAGAATAGTTTTTCATGCTGTATTTGTTTCTGAAGAGGTCAGTCATTTGCATAATGCAATAGATTTTTATAAAAAAAAGCCTCTATTCACAATTGTTAAACTTGTTGTTTCTTGAGGATGCAATTCAGATTTTTGCATTGGTAGTCCCCAAGTTCAACAGTGAAGAGGCAACTTCAGCTGCAATTCTTTATTATATTGCTGCTCTTGGTTGAAGACTGACCAAGCTATAACACTTTTTGGTCATGTGTTTTAAATGGAGATTGTTTACTGTAAATGTCTTGTGGTTTGGCTATCACCTTGATGTGAATATAGCAAGAAAGAACTTGTATTTCTGTAGCAACTTCTAATGTCCTTGGTTATCCCAAATCACTTCATAGCAAATGCAGAATTTTCCTGAAGTATACAACCAGATTTTGCACGCATCAAAGTCTCAAATAACAATGTGATAATGCAGTGTTAATTTTAAGAAAAACATTGCTAGTATGCTAGGGAGAATTCTGTGCAATAATGCCACTGGATCTTTTTTCTGTCTGATCTGAAAGGTGGCACTCCCAAACCGTTTGCACCTTCCCCATGTCCTGGGCTGAAGCTTTACATTCAAATCTCTGGCCTGGGATTTTAATCCACAATCTTGAGACTCCTACTGCTAATGCTTTGTGATTTAAATTGAATATTTTGGGGAGGTGATGGCCTATTGGTATTATCGCTAGACTATTAATCCAGACACTCAGCTAATATTCTGTGGATCAGGGTTCAAATCCTGCCATGGCAGCTGGTTGAATTTGAATTCAATAAAAAAAATCTGGAGTTAAGAACCTCCTGATAACCATGAAACCATTGTTGATTGTCTAAAAATCCCATCTAGTTCACGAATGTCCTTAGGGGAGGAAATCTGCCGTACTTACCTGGTCTGATCTACATGTGACTCCAGAACCACAGCAATGTGGTTGACTCTCAACTGCCCTCTAAACACGGCATGGGCAATAAATGCTGGCCATCCAGCAACACCCATGTCTCACAAATGAATTTAAAAAATATAATTCAGAACATTTGAGCCTAATCAATCCATGCTCACGATACTGCACTCTAGCCCCTCATAATCTAACTTTCCAAAAGTATATCTATCCTATTTTCTTTGACCAACACCCTGCGGTAGCAAATTTCTTTATCTGGGTAAAACAGTTTCTCCTGAATTCTTCTATTAAATCTCTAGTTTCGCTTTCCCGACAAATAGAAACCAACGTCATTCACTCTTACTTGACCTTCCGTGGTTTACAAACTTTGATTAGAATTTTCCTTCTGCTTTTTCCTTTCAGCAGCAAGGAGACCCAAGTTGGCATGGTGGCACAGTGGTTAGCATTGCTGCCTCATAGCGCCAGGGATCAACTTTGGCCTTGGGTGACTCTGTGGAGTTTACACGTCCTCCCCGGGTCTGCGTGGGTTTCCTGAGTGCTCTAGTATCCTTCCACACTCTGATGCATGGGTTTGGTGGATTGGCTATGCATTAAAGTGTCAGGGGATCAGGGTAAATATGTGCGGTTATGGGACGGTGTCTAGGTGGGATTTTTGATCGTGTAGGTTAGATGTGCCGAATGGCTGCCTCCTGCTCCTTAAGAGTTTTATGATTCCTGCACATATCCAATGTAAATGTTTTTTGTACATCTTGACTTGTTAAAATAAGGCGACCAGAATTGTCCCTGTTTTGAAGTATTAAGGATATAATGAATGATGAGTTGGTGGGTAGCTTATTTTCCGTTTTTTTTTTTAAATTTTTATTCCAATTCAATTAAATCAATCCAATTCAGAGTCTCAAGTTGAGACATTCCCGATCTGAGCTCACAAGACAGGGCTCTCGCCTCCTGTCTTGAACTTGATCTACAAGATTCAAGCTGATTGGAGTAAGCATAATCCTCCAAGGCTTGATCTCATTTGCGTCTTAGCCGAAAGGCCAAGATGCTGTTTTTAAAAATTGCTTCAAATGAAGCTAAAATGTAACCTAATGACTTCAACTAAGCACAGCATGTCGATACTACACTTGATGTTAGCCAATAGGTCGAGAAGCGATTCTTGTCCAGAGCAGTTGCTAAGCCGCGTGATTTCATATAAGGGATGCTTTGGCTTTTCCTAAGTGTTAAACTTGCTGGTCATTTTAATTTCCTTTCTTCAGGCTGAATTGATTTTGACCTTGGAAAGTATCCCCTCGCTTGATAAGTTTTCTCATTCTTCGGGTTCAGTGTTGGACAGGAGTCCCTGTCTATTCTCCTTGGGACGTAAAAGATCCCATGGCACTGATTCAAAGAACAAGGAAGTTTTCCTGCGTTTGTCCCTCAGTCAAGGTCACTGAAGCAGATTATCTTGTCATTATTGTACTGCAAAATACTGCAGATGCTGGAAATCCTGATATAGAAAAACACTGAAAAAATTTCAGTTGGTCTGGCAGTTTCAGTGGAAGGAGAAAGAATTATGTTTCAAATTTGATATGTCTATTCTTTGGAACCAGAGAAAGGTAGAAATGTGATGGGTTTCACACTGTTGGAAAAAGTGTGGCATGTAATGGAACATGAGACAAAGGGGATGGTATTGAAAGTCTAAAAGTTTGGTCTGCAGTCAATCTTGCTTCCAGAACTATGGTAGGTTCTCACTTTCCACTTAATCAAACTTCATATTATTTCTGAACTCCAGTATGTTTCCTCAATGCATCCTTCCCTCAGCGTTCCAAAATGAGTTTTCCTTCTTATATCCTGGTCTGCTCCTCTATGGCCCCTAATGCCTTGCCCCACTTCTCTTTGCAGGAAGTGCATCACCTATCCCTTTGCTGCCTCACTGTCCAAGGCTCCGGACGCTCCTCGGTAAAGCAGTGGTCTCTATATTGGGAAGGCAAAATGCAGACTCGGTGACTGGTGTAATATCTTCACTTGGCCTGTGAAGGTGACCCCCTGTGTTCCCCCTCCCCACCCAAACCTTCCAATCATTTGCCATCTCAATTCACCACCTTGCTCTCATTTCAACCCTCTGCCTCCTGTAGTGTTCCAGTGAATGCAAGCTGAAAGGTTAACACCTCATCCTCTGGACTCAACATTTGAGTCCAAACAACTTCAGACCATGGAATCTTCTGCCCCCTCTCCTCCTGCGTCCCCAGTCTGCATCTTGTTCTTGTGCTATTTGATTTCTTGTGCTATTAACAAGTTATGCTGTTTTGCTTTCAAAACAGTGATGACCTTATTCTGCCATTAGTACCTACTCTGGATTTGACAGTATTACTATGAATGTTGCTCCCTTTGTTTTGTTCCATGTTATATTTTTATCTCTTAATCTTTCCTGTCTTCTTTCCATTTGTCCTGATTTAATTTATTTGGTTTGACCTTAAAAGTGCCATCTTTTTCTACAGCATAAAGCCCATCACATTAGTACTACTCTTCTGAAGAAGGGTCCTATGGGCTTAAACATTCCTTTTCACACATGCTGCCAAACCCGAGTGTTCCAGCATTTTCAGTTTTTATTATTATTTATAAAGTTCATTTATTCATTAGTCACAAGTAAGGCTTACATTAACACTGCAATGAAGTTACTGTGAAATTCCCCTAGTCGCCACACTCTGGTATTCAGGTCAATACACCTAATCAGCTCATCCTTCAGATTGTGAGAGGAAACTGGAGCATTCAGAAGAAACCCATGCAGACAGAGGAGCGGTGGTGGTGCTGGGGGGAGGGGGTGGGGGGGTGGGGTGGTGTGCGCAGGAAATGTGCAAACTCCATGCTGACAGTGACCCAAGCTAGGAATTGAACTCGAGTTGCTGGTAATGTGAAGCAGTAGTGCTAACCACTCTGCTACCATGTATCATATCACTGTTTCTGTGTGTGAATTGGCTACTGTTGTTACAACAGTAACTCTGTTTCTGAAGTTCTTTGGAATGTCCTGAGGGAGAGGCGTTACATAAATTGTTATTTTGCTCTCCATAATAACGGTGTTATGATCAGACATTCTGGTGTGTGGTATCAATAAATTGCAATGAAAAGAGATTGCACCTGAGGCAAATCTTCCTTAGGTGATGCTAATCTCTTCAGTCGGAGATTATGGTTTAAACCTCATTCAGAATGTACGTGTCCCAGTTCTGTGTAGTACTGAGTGGCTGCTGTATTTTGAGCTTGGTTGGGTGTTCCATGGCACAGGAATTCTAACATTCTGGACAAGATTCCTCTTGCCACGATCTGCTAATTTATCTCGTGCTGTTTGGGAGACCTCGATATATGCAAATTTACTTAGAATCATAGAGGTTTACAGCATGGAAACAAGCCCTTCAGCCCAACTTATCTATGCTGCCCAGCTTTAATCACTAAACTAGTCCCAAGTGCCTAAGTTTGGCCCATATCCCTCTATACCCATCTTATCCATGTAACTAAATGCTTTTTAAAAGACAAATTAGATGCACTATTTTGGCAGCTTGTTCCAGGAGCTCACCCCACTATTCTCTGAAAAAATTTTCTCTCTGGACCCTTTTGGATCTCTTCCCTCCCCTGCTTAAACCTAGGCCCTCTAGCTTTAGACTCCTCTACCTTTCCCTTTGGGGAAAGATGTTGATTATTTATTTTATTGATTCCCCTCACTTGCAAATGGACACCATGTCATTTATTGCTGCGAAGTGATGAGACCTGAGCACGTGAATGGTGCCAATAAATGGAAGTTAATTCTTCAGTGACAACCTGGATATATTCCTTGCAGTAACCTGACGTGTTGGTCTCTTCAGCTTCACTCTGGAGTCCAAGCAGCTGATAAGCTCTAGCACTATAAACGCAGAAAATATAGCATCTGATTCAAGGAAGCTGGGTATCTTTCTAAATACTTGGCCTTTGAGGTTTTTGCATCCCTAAGGTTTGTATTTTGGACTTGTCATGCCATTTGTTGTCTTCGGTTCAGGCCATGACGATATGGAATTTTATACTTTCAGTGGTGAAATTAGACTCACTCTGTCTGTATTCACCATTAATTTCACTCAATGACTTGGAACATGAAGTAGGCTGTTCACCATCTATCTTCAGGCTTTTAATCCATCCACTGTGTACAACATTTTAGAGGAGTGAGTTCCAAATTTCTTAGATTGATGGATGATATGCAATCAAGTCAGATGGAGGTAAAGGGTTGGAACCTTACCTTGGTCAAATCAAGTATTTGCAAAATTGGCTTTAAAACATGCCTGAATACTAATATGTAGAGCAAAGGACACAGTCTATATTCTTCAGAATCTATCTGGTCAATTCAGACTCCCACCTCTAATTGCTGATTCATATAAGGTTTACCCCATTCCCTGTGCTAATTTTTTTACATAATGTTGTTCTGAACAACATCCAGCGACACTTCTGTCCACTTTACTTCTTCAAACATGTGACAAGATCACTGTAAAATGACTTTTGCCCACAAACCAAGACAGCAGAAGGAGTTAAAAAGTGAAGTCCTTTATGGTAATATGAGGGCAAATGATTCTTATGTGGTCTGAGTTTTCATGGTATTATCGTGAAATTAGACTTTTTTTGGGGGGGCGTGTGGGGAGCGTGTTGCTGAATGTGAAATCTTGATCAGCACTTATCTGTTAGCTCAAGATCCTGCAGTCATTCAATTTCAAATTGGAATATGGTAGTTTCTTCAGACATGAGCATAATGAAGAAAAGTAGGAGGTTGCCTGCTTTGTAAGACATACCAGTTGGCCAGAGATCTGATCCTGCTATCTTCTGTGGGCAGTACAGAGATGATGTGATTACACTTCTAGGAATCTAAATACAAGTAATTATTGGGTGGGAATGCCATCCAGCAGAGTGAATCAGGAAGTAGGCCCAGTCGAAAGCTTCCGTTGAGACAAAGTTTTTTTGAACTTTGGACAACGCTGCAGTGCTATTTGAGGTTGCTGCAAAGATGATTCCTCTTGTCCTTGATCCAGCTATTTCCTGCACTGATTTTGCTTTTCTGTTGCTGTTGGCACTGAGATATTGGCTGAAGTGCCAACAGGAAATGACTATGATAATTAATAGTGGAATCTTAACTGCAGTAACCTGCATTTTTTTAAAAAAATTCGTAAAGCCAACTGTGACTGAAGGTTCTGACTCTCTAATGTGGATAATGGAGACAAAAAGCTGCCTTGTTGTAACAATTGATTGCTGTGGTTGAGGAAATGTTTTGGTGAGCTCTGTTTTTCTGGGTGAATGAGTGAATTTGTTTATATCGTAAAAAAAAATTGAACCACTGTAGCACTGGGGAGGCTGTGGTATAGAGGTATTGTCATTTGACGAGTAATCCGGATACTCGGGTTCAAACCCACCATGGCAAAAGTCTAATAAAGTCTAACAGGGAAGGAAATCTGCCATCCCCAGACCTACGGAATGTGATTGACTCTTAAATGGCTCAGCAAGCCACTTGGTTGTAAATAAGTAATAAAACCCAATGGACAACCTGGCATCCACCGACGCACTGGAAGTGACTAGGGCAAATTCAGCCCTCTTGACTCTTCCTTACTAACATCTGGGGCTAGTGCAAAAATTGGGAGTGCTGTGTCTCTCCAATCCAGCAATAGCTGACATTTGTAAGGTATGATTGCCCAGACACCACCATCCCCACCCCTCAGACTGAGGTGGTGATATTCAGTTGGGAGGGAGTTATCCTGGTAATCTGTGTTCCTCCAAGTTGAACATCACTTGGAGGAAACACTGAGGATGGACAAGGACGCAGATTTCAGTGAGTGAAGGGCATCATCATGTCCCCTAAGACTCGATAACTTCACTACACACTGAGTTCGCTAATGCCCAAAGAACTAGCAGTAAGACTGGATCTACAGCAGGTGGGAAGGGAGCCAACGAGAGGGGGAGAAAAAATACTTGACCTCTACCTGCTGCAGATTGTCTGATCATGACAATTTTGGTACGAGTGACCACTGCCCAGACTTGTGAAGACAGTACAGCTTTCACATTGAGGATTCCCTCCATGTTTTGTGATATTACCACTGTTAATTGGATTAGATTTAAGACACTCCATCATTAGAGAAGGAATGGAAGGGATCGTCAACAGTGCTATTGAGCAGCACTTGCTGGGCAATAACCTGTTGATTGATGCCCAGTTTGGGTTCTGCCAGAGTCACTCAGATCCTGATCTCATTACAGCCTTCGTTCAAACATGGGCAAAAGAACTGAACTCCAGAGGTGAAGGTGACTGCCCTTGATATCAAAGCAGCCAAGTGTAGCATCAAGGAGCCCAGCAAGACTGGAGTCAATAGGAATCAGGGAAGACTCTCTGCTAGTTGAAGTCATACCAAGCATAAAGGAAGAAAGTTGTGGTTTTGGAGGTCAGTCATCTCAGTTCCAGGATATCATTGCACAAGTTCCTCATAGTGGTATTCTTGGTTCAAACATCTTCCACATCGCCTGCCAGAGTCCAATTCCAGCATCTAGATAAACTGCTCACTGTTCCTCCCATCACATTCATTACAAACTGAGGGATTAATATTTTGTAGTGAGGGATGATGTAGATTGCTTTCTTTATGGCGAAACTCCATCTTTTTGTGGGTGATAGGGCAGACAGCCAAATTTTTGCCAAAAACCCAAATAGTTGAGTCTCATTTTAAGCAATTTTATGACAGTATATTCTTTCCTCAATGGATCTAAAAATAGGGGCACAACAAACTTTTCATTTGGTCAAAGGTTTAATATATAGTTTGAAGAGGGTTTCAGCTGGTAGCAGTAATTACCTTGTAACTCCTGTGCTTTCCTTATCTGATTGACGTGGAGTATGATTGAGGTTGCACATTGAATCTCCAGTTTGCCATGTGTCCTGTCAATCTTGTCTATTTTCCCACTTTGCTGAAAGGGATTCAGAACTAAAAACGGATTGCACCATTTTTTTTTTGCAAGGCTCATTTTTGTTCTCTCAAAAGTGCGTTAAAGTTTTGGCTCTTAGGCAAATGGTTTCAGTTTTGATACTATAGAGCCTTGAAATCATACTATAAGGCCTGCTGCAATTTTGATGCATTATCTACACTTTAGGGACAAGAAAGCCATGCACGGAGTTGAGTCCCTAATCCAGAAGCAAAATGCTGCAAATCCTGGAAATCTGAAATAGAAGGCCATGCTCAGCAGTCCAGGCAGCATCTGAGGAAAAGGAGAGCTGACTTTTTAGGTCAGTGACCTTTCCAAACTGTGGTTAGAAATCATAGAATCCCTCCAGTGCAGAAGACGGCCAATCTGCCCATAAAGTCGGCACCACCCACAATTCCACCCAGGCCCTATTCTCATAACCACATGTTCATCCTGCTAATTCCCTGACACTAGGGTCAAAATAGCATGGCTTTCAACCTAACTTGCACATCTTTGGGAGGAAAGGGGTGGAGGAGGGCATGAGTGATAAATGACAATTAGTTTGCATGGTATCAGGCCAAATGGAATGGTATATAGGACAAATGTGCAGAGGATATGTGAATAACTGGATAACAGTGCCCTGCATGCTTTTAGAACAGATTAAAAATAAAATGGTGAGAAAAAACAAACCAGCATAACAGAAGTTAAGGCAAAGGTTGTGATCTAAATGTGTTAAATTCAGTGTTGAGGCAAGAAGGCTATCTGCAGGAGAAACTTTACAGATTGCACAATGCTGTGTGAGTGTACACCGCATTCCACATGCCTATCTATGCAGCTGGAAGTAAGAACTGCTTGTAAGCTATTTTCTTTGCTCCCAGGTTTTGAACTCCTGTCAATTTTGTGGTTCAATTTTTAAAAAATTCTCTAAATGACTCTTGAGGCAGGTTGACCGTTTGTTTCAATTTGGCATTTGTGGAAGTGGCCAACCAACAAACTATTTAGAGAAGTGATCAGGCCCTCTGATTTCTCGGCTCTCGTTTTTACTACTTTTGGCTGACCAACTGGGAAAATTGCCTAAAGAAACAATATCATCCAACTTTCTTCTAGCAAAAAAAAGTTCCTGGGAAATCACTTGTTTGACTTGGAAAATTAATAGAATTGAGTAGGCTGTAAAACATCTTTTCAATGGGTTGTACTACTTGTCTGCAAGTCTGTCTTCTGTACAGCTACCAAATTTGCCATTGGTGATTGAATTGCAGTATTTAAGGCAAGGATAGATAAATTTTTGAACAGTAAAGCAATTAAGGATTATGGTGAGCAGGTGGATAAATGGAGCTGAGTCCGCAAAAAGATCAGCTATGATCTTATTGAATGGCGGAGCAGGCTCGAGGGCCAGATGGTTATTGACTGCTACTAGTTCTTATGAGTTCAGTGAACGGTGTAAAACCAGGAATCTGCGCACCCGATTCTGTTGTTGGATTACGGGGACTGGCTTTAATTCTTTATATCCACCGGAGCCAGTCCATTTTTGTAGGGATCACAAAAGTGAAGCCTAGAGCTCCTTATTGGAGATCATTTGATTGCTC
Source organism: Sphyrna mokarran (assembly GCA_024679065.1). Taxonomy (NCBI): domain Eukaryota; kingdom Metazoa; phylum Chordata; class Chondrichthyes; order Carcharhiniformes; family Carcharhinidae; genus Sphyrna; species Sphyrna mokarran. Next base: position 84,831,759 of record JAGIQG010000011.1, on the reverse strand, counting down.
ACGTACCTGAGTCACAAGGATCTGGGTTCAAGTGTCACTCATAGCTGACATTTCATTACACTATGGAATGCTGCACTATCAAAGGTGTTGTTTTGGCTGAGATGTTGACTAAGACCCTATTGTGACCTTGAGTGGATGTAAAGGATACCATGGATCTAATTGGAAGAAAAACAGAAGCAGGTGAGAACAGCTGGTTTCCTGGGCAATACTCATTTGACAATCAATATCTCTCGCACACACAATATCTGGTCCCCGTATGTGTGCTGTTTTTTTTTTGGGGAGTTCATTTTGCTGTGAAGAACTTTAGCGCGCTTGGTAATGAAAAAAATGCAAGCCTGCCTTCATTGTTTTCCTCTTTCCCTACTCATCCATTCCCTCGCATGTGTGGAATGTAGGTGACAGATTCCCCCTATGTCAAAAACTGACTGAAGTGATACTATGACTATCTTTTTAAAAAATGTTGAGTGAGACTTTGTAATTAGTCACAGTTGCTGACTGCAACCACCTCTCTTCTTTCGTAATACACTATTTTAAACTTGAGGTTTAAACTCGTGACTCTAGGTTGGTGAAGTACTAGCATTCAGCCAGCTGCAAAATGCGAAATTCTAGGCCAGTTGCTTTGCAGCCCTTTTTTAATTTTGGTGAGTGTTTCATTACAGTTGCTTTGTCATTAGATTTTAGAGCTGGAGCCTAATAGCAATTGTTCAATACATTGCATCCAGTTTACAAGCATTCAAACCAACTGGTTTGTTCCAGTGTTTATGCTCCCCATGAACATCATCCAATCAACATGTTCTTCCTATGCATGTCGCTCTTCCTTTTATATACCCGTGGCCCAACCACTCATTGTCCAAAGTTCAGCATAAAGAAAAATGCTCTATGTCTTCCACTTTGAGCATTCGCACTTTTTTCTCTTATCTCACTTGACTTCTCCTGTGCTGGAGCTGCACAGCTTTGTAGTTTAAAGACTGCCGCGCCAGCTGTCTGCACCTGTGAAGTGACCAGCTGCCCTGAGTAGTAAGTTCTGTCCGTCTGGTTTCCATTGTGGTTCTGACGGTCAGAATTGGGTGGAAAAAGACATGACCTTATTTCAAGTAAAGCTATGCTTGCCTTTCAACCTTTTCGTTTAGAAGTAGGTTTTTGAAGAGTTTCTCTAATTAGGAGCTTGGTAAATGGAGTGGCATTGATGTCTATAACTGAATGTGGTGGAGGGTTTTCTGAATCTATGACTTGCAGCAAGTTGATTGTTTTAGCAGTATGAAAAAATGCATTTACATCACAACTTTCATCAGGTTGTTCCAAAATGCCAAATGAGGCGCAAAAATGGTTAAGGCTATTGCCTCACTGCACGAGGGACCTGGGTTCAATTCTAGCCTCAGGTCACTGCCTGTATAGAGTTTGCACATCCTACCTACGTCAGCATGGATTTCCTCTGGGTGCACCGGTTTCCCCGCACGTTCTAAAGATGTGCCAGTTAGGTTGATGGCGATGCTCAATTGCCCCTTAGTGTAGGGGGTTTTGCAGGATAAATAGGTAGGCTTACGGGGATAGGGCCTGGGTGAGATTGTGGTCAGTGCAGACTTGATGGGCCGAACAGCCTCCTTCTATACTGTAGGAATTCTGTGAACTACCTTTCAATTGTATCCACTGCAGCACAGGAAATACGGTAGCTAATTTGTGTATGCACAAGCTCAAAATTGGCACAATGGTTAGCATTACTATTTGGTAATGCCAGGGACCTGTTCTATTCCAACCTTGGGTGATTGTGTGGAGTTTGCACAAAACTCTCAAGAGTTTCCTCTGGATACTTGGGTTTCTTCCTATAATCCAATGATATGCAGGTTGGGTGGATTGGCCATGCTTAATTGCCCCTTGTGTAAAAGATGTGTAGGTCAGGTGGATTAATCATGGTTATTTATGTGGAGTTTTGAATCAATACCGTGAACATAATTCCTTTCCTGTCAGCTTTTAAGCTTTGTTTTATTTGATCTCCTGTATAATGCTGTTTATCTTTGCATTTCATCTGACATTGAACATGGCATTGAGGCCACTGACCGTTTTATTACACTCCTGTAATTAAGGCCCCTATATTGGTCCTATTAGACCCAATTTATTTTCATCTATAAATTCCCATTGTACAACTAAGGTTTGTATTCTCACTGTTAGCGGAGTATGCTAGATCAACACATGAGGGGAAGGGAAGGATATAAAGTAGAATGGGAAATGATTCATGTGGAGCATTAACACTGGTAAACCAACTGGTTCAAATGGCTTGTTTCTGGCGTTCTGTCATTCCTCATTCCATGTGCCCCTTCTATTCCAATTTTCTTCAAGCACACCAACTAACCTATTATTGTTTTTTGAACTATCTTAAATGTATGCCCTCTTGTTCTCAATCTGTGTACTAGATGACTCCAAGATAAAGCCAATGATGAGTTGGCCAATTGCAATTGGCTTCAGTGGTCCATGGATTAGCAAAGAGGAAATCAGCCATCCTTTTTGCCTTTTGCTTATTATCTAGTGACCTCACGGTTGGGTCTTGATTTGTCCTTGCCAACAACCATGGCAGAACTCAAACCTGCAACTTTACAGCAGCACGATGTACTCTGAAGTCAGACACCTTATCCATTTGGCTGGACATCCACAGATCACCTGCTTTTCTAGAATTGACCAGATGAACTGGGGCGCCACAGATGAAATATCAAAATGTATTCTACCAGAGTTGAGATGTTGCTGTGTGAGCGGGTCACAGTCACAAAAAGGATCTTTTATTTTCACTCTAAGCTGAAAGGAATTGAGAAGTGACCCAATGGCAATCATGAATGTGGACAAACCATGTTTGGTCATTGGCTTGATCAAGGAAATTAATGAAGGACGTTGAAAATGCTTCTTCATAATGCATAAAATGTAGAATTCTATGCTGCAAAGTTCATGACACAGTGTCCATTAATTATTTTAAGAAGGAATTGAATAATTTAAATAATTGAACTTAAAAATGGATGACAGACAAGTGGGAGACTCTGATTAGACTCAGATAGAAAGCAGCATGGACACAAACTTGTTGAACTGAACAGCTTGTCTATGTATAATGTGTAAAATCAGTCCTAGAACAGATGCACTGATGGAGCAACTGTAAATGTACCTCTGCAGTAATTGAAAAGCTTCTGCACATGATGCAGTTTGTCAAATTATTACAGCAAAAGTAGAGTTTGACTCGGTTGAGATCTGCATTGCCGTCTTATCAGAGCCCTCATTACTGTATTAATGAGACTTTTTTTGCAGGTTGCACTTCACTGTTTATGTTGTGGCCTATCTGTGTGAGCTTGCTCGTTTGTGCTTAATTGTAGGCACTTGCAACATGCAAACCTGCTAGTTTAAATCCTCCAATCTGTGCCCTATCTTTGCATTGCCTCTTCACCTGAAGCTACTGCAGCCATCACTCATGTAACAAGTAGGTAGCAATGACATTGCTGTGAAAACTACCTAGTCGACACACTTGAATATCGGGTATACTGAGGAAGAATTTGGCATGGCCAATGCATCTAACCAGCGCATTTTTTTCACTGTAGGAGCAAACTGGAGCACCCAGAGGAAACTCATGCCGACACAGAATGTGCAGACTCTGCACAGACAGTGACCCAAGACGGCAATCTAACTTGGATCTCTGGTGCTGAGGCAGCAGCACTAGCCACTGTGCTGTACAAGTGGTTTTATAATTGGTGCATAAAATGTTGCAGCAGAAATCATTTGTTCAGCTATCTATGCTGGCAGTTTTAAAAAAACTTGTCCAATTGCATCCTCTTTCCCCATAGTCCGTCAATGTTCACAGATATCTGGGAAAGCACAGATCCAGATAAGTGGAACCAGTAACACCCTTGAAGTACCTGAGAAGTGCTTTTGTCAGAAGGTTGTTACTGTCAATGTTGTGAGACTTACTACTGCCATAAGGGCAGTACTAGGATATCGATGACAAAAGAATTCATCCTCCAAATGTAAGAGTTTCTCAAGAAAATGAATGAATAGAGATTTAAAAGAGTTATCAAGATTCTGATTTTTAGTGTCAAATACAATGTGACTAAAACGTGGATCTTTTAGACAAGTAGGCATTCAAAGGCTAGAAGGTTCTGAAGTATAATTTGGAGAATGATGGAGCAGGTCACTTTGAGAATGAGTGTTCTCTGGACGGTGAGGAAAAATTATTGGTGAATATGAAAGGCAAGGTGGATCCAGCCACATTTTAAGCAGTGAGAACTAGCTAATGAGAGATGATTAAGGGAATGTTAGAAGGTGTAGATCAAGAGATGGAAAGAGAATAATGTTAGAGACAACTGGAAATTGGAAACTGGAGCCTCCTAATTGAAGAGAAGGATAAAATCATGCAGACACATAGAAATGAACAGAAGACCTGCCTTTGCATTGATTACCTTTTAAAGTTATCACATTTCCTTCCAAGGCTCTTTTTAAAGCACTGCCTTTCTAGATTGCCATAAAACTACATGGAACAGTTTTTCTGATTTTGTTTTGTCCATAACTTTAAATCTGTGACCTCAGGTTAGTGATGTTCTTGTTTGTGGGAAGCTTCTTACAAAAACACAAATTTGAAAATGCTAACTAATCTTCTGTATTTAAAGGAGCACAATCCCAGCTTTTCTACTGTCCTTATTTAACTAAAACCCTTCATTGGCATTCCAGTTAAATCTCTTCTACATCTTCCCCAATGCCTTGATATCCTTCCTGAAGTGTGGTGCCCAGGATTGGTAATTCTATTCTGGTGTTTTTATAGTCTTAAATGGGGAGAGTCGCAGAAAAAAGCATTCTTGCCAGGGTACGCTTGTTCTAGTCATCATGTTCAGCCCTGCTAAGTCTGTTGTGTGCTTACAATGCATGAAGTGCCACAGTATGGGTGCAAGATTTCTTTGCTCCTTATTTCCACTTGTACCTCTGGAGTGATGCTGTTGACTCATTGAGTCTTGTTTGGTTGCCAAGTAAGGAATTCAGTATTTGCATTCACGATAGCCAATGCTTGTATTTTCGAGTGTCATGTTTTGGATCAACTTTCACCTGCAACTGAAGACACACCCTGGCATTTTTATCAGTGAGGCTACCAACCAAAAATACTCTGGGTTTCCCACACACACTTGCGTTATCAAGTTTAGTTATATCATTCGAATAAGATTGGTCAATTTGACGTGAAGCTTCGGATTATTCCTCCTTTCACACTCGAAGGGTTTCTGATATAGCTCTTGTATGGGGTGGGTACTTGTAAATATCTATTGGCCTCTGTTCTTCTGTTCGGTATTGACAGCGTGTATTGGTTGTTACAAAGCACAATCTGAAAGCCAGTGAGAATCAAGGATTAGTTCTCGAGCTATTCAGTTAGCTGAACTTGCGTGGTCCTGTACCGTTTCACAACTGGGCACAATTCAGTGTGATGAAAGGCTCTTTATTTGCCTCAATGGAAACCACACTCTCGAGTAAGTGGCTGATCTAGTGGGCTGCTTTGTCTTGCTGTTTAACTTAAACATGGGCACTGTGGCTGCAGTGTACATCATTTATAAGATGCATTGTCGCAACTCTTTATCCCAAATTCATCACAGTTTGGAACGATGAGGGTAGTGCAGTAAATGCCGCATCAAGTACATTCCTCCCCCCCCCCCCCCCCCCCCCCCCCCCCCCCAAAAAAAACCTACAAACCAAAACTACAAATTCAGGCTTGTATCAAAATCTTAACTCCCTATCGTTGTAACCTGGGTTCAGTTCTGGCCTTGAGGTGACTGTTCTCCCCATGTCTGCATGAATTTTCTCTAGGTACTCCTCCCACAGTCCAAAGATATGCAGGTTAGATGGATCGCCATGTTAAATTGCTGCTTAGTCTTCCAAAATATTTAAATTAGATGGATTAGCCATGGTAAATATGTGGTGTTATGGGCATAGGGTGGGGAAGAGGGACTGGGTAAGGTACTTAGTTGATGCAAACTCATTGAGCTAAATTGCCTCTTCTCTATAGGGATTCTATAGGTGGCACCACATTTGGCTAATTGTTAATTCCCAAAATGTTATCCAGTGGGAATGGAAAGTGTAACTGGATGTTTGGGTAAGGATTAGATCCCACACTATTACTTTCTGCCCACTACTCAAACCTCAATTAGATTGGAAAGCGGCCAAGCCACACTTCCCCTTCTTCTAGCTCCCCCCACTGCCCATATCTTCACAAGATATGGTGCCTTTTAGGAAACGAGAGCCTTTCCCCCAGAGTTATCATTAGTCCCAACCCTTACTGAACTTGGTGATATCAACAGATGAGCCAAAGTCAAAGTGGATTTATGAAAGGGAAACCCACAGACCTCCTGAAAACTGTTTGTTTGAGGATTTAACTGCTGGAGTAGATAAAGGAGAACCAATAGATGTGATATATTTGGATTTTCAGAAATCTGACAAAGTCATGCCTGTGTACAAAATTAACGCACTTGGGATTGGGATACTGGGATGCTTCCCTGAATGTGAAATGGAGGAGAGTGGATTCAGAACAAGGGGTCAAAGTTTCTAGATTGACATAAGGATAAATTTCACTCAGTGGTGAACCTGTGAAATTCTCTACCGAGAAGGCTGTGGAGTCCAAGTCATTGAATATATTTAAGAAAGAAATAGATTTGTAGACTACTAAAGATATCAATGGGGAGAGGACAGGAGTATTGATTTTGAATGGCAGAGCAGGCTTGAGTTGCTGTGTGGCCTACGCTGATATTTTTTCTATATTGACAGTGGTTGCTTCAATACATTGGATTACCAGTTGCAGATGGCTGGGAAAAAGAGTGGTTTTGAATTTGTGCATTCCTCAATCTCTTTCCAAAGGTTTAGAGGAGTTATTGTGGCCTGGCACTGAACCTGATGGGTAAAATGTTAAAGCTGAAAAGATGCTGCAGCTTGCACTGCGCAAATACTAAGAATAGCTTTTGACAATTGACCATCAATTGAGTCATCATATAAATCAGTTCTTCCAATTTAATGCCTTCAATGAAAGATGTACAATATGTATTAATCTGCGTTATGACATTAAATTTGAAAGAAGACTTTGGAATGTCCTATTGCCCTTTGTAGCTTCCACCACTCCAACTCGTCCCCTTCCCCCCCCTCCACCTACCCAAAGCTTTCGTTGTTGTAGGACAAAATCTTGAACGTAGTAATATTGTGCTGATTCTTTGGATGTGGGAGATGGTATTTTGGTCTGAGACAGCCTTCTGGATTCAGGATTAAGATGGAGCTATGTTGACAAAGTCCGAGATGGGGGCGGGTGTGTTGCTTGCAGAAAGTGGGCTCATTTCATTAACAAAACCAATGCATTAAGACATCCTCTTTCACTTTCCAAGGAGCAGTAGAAAGTGGAGTTCCAATCAGCCATGATTTAGTTGAATGGTGCAGCAGGCTTCCTTCAGGAGCTAACTCCTTGTTCATGTGTGTCTTTCCCCCTTGGTATCTAGGAGTATTTGTATGTTGTGAATTAAGACTGAATTTTATTTGTTTTATCCTTCTTTAAAGCTGTTAGACTTGGTAATGACAATATTGGATCACATGATCAATTATAAAACTGAACAGATTGAACCTATTACCTTACATTGATCTTGTGTCCCCCCTTGAGCAGAGGGAGTTGGATAATATCCAAATTTTATAGTTTTGAATATTTGGAACTGCTCTTTTGTCTGGTAAACACAACAATTAAGCCATACAAATTTAAAAGCTCCTGGATTACACCCACACTATTGGCTAAGGTATTGTGTGACCTTCTTTTCTCAAATAATTTTCTCTGGAAACTTAACTAAGAGGGGTCAGACTTCCTGGTGAAGGAAGCTTGCTTTGAGAGAGAGTTTGTACAGTCAAGTGGAAACAACTATTGTAACTATATCTACTGAGGAAGGGCTATCACAGTACTATTTAAAATTTTTTGAGGGGATTAAGTAATTGGCCTGGATACTCTTAACTCTGCTCCTCTTAGAACACTTTGGGATTTTAATTCTTTCATGAGATGTGGGTGATAGTGGTTGGATCAGCATTTATTACCCATCCCAGACTGCCCTCAACTCCAGAAGGCATTTAAGAGTCATGCACATTGCTGTGGGTCTGGGCCATGTAGGCCAGACCAGGTAAGGGTGGCAGATTTCCATCCCTAAAGGATGTTAGTGAACCAGATAGGTTTTTACTACAGTCAACAAAAGGTTCATAATCATCAGTAAACTCTGAATTCATGGTCATCATTCGACTTTTAAATCCAGACTTTTATTGAATTTAAATTTTGCCATCTACCATGGTGAGATTTGAAACCAGGTTCCCAAGCATTACCCTGAGTCTCTAGACTACTACTGCAATGATAATACCATTGCCTTTACATCCATATGGTGAAACAGCGTTTGGAACTGCTGTCTGTCAGCGCCAGTGGCCTGGGCTTGATTGCTGGCTTCAGTCACTGTCTGTGCAGAGTCTGCATATTCTCCTGTGTGAGTTTCCTTTGGGTGCTCCGGTTTCCTCCCACAGTCTGAAAGACTTGCTAGTTAAATGAATTGGCTATGCCAGATTCTGTGTATCCAAACAGTGCCTGATTATGGCGACTAGGGGACTTTCACAGTAACTTCATTGCAGTGTTAATGTAAGCCTACTTGTGACACTAATAAATAAACTTAATCTGAGGTTAGATGGGGCCTCAGTTCAATATCTCTTCAAAAGGTGCACCTGAATGCAACATTCCCTTAGTTATGACACTGGAGTGTCAAACCTTAGTATTTATGCTCAAATCTTTGGGGATTAAATTGTTTCCACTGGCAGATGATATAAGAATTGCTGGAAAAGCTGGGGAAGGAGGTGTGTGTGTGTGGCAATGGAGGGGGTGGGGGGAGCGGTTCGGGGGGCAGGGATTGTTTTTATATCATTATCACCTGAGTGCTGGAGCCAGATTCAATAGTAATTTCCAAGGAAATTACTTAATTGGAGGCTTAACATGAAAAGGAGAATTTTGCAGGGCTGCTGAGAGTTGTGGAGCTGGGTAATGGCCAGAAGGAAGATGGTCATTTCAGCTCTTGAGCTGCTTTCTGCTACTCAACAAAGTTGTGGCTGATCTCATAATTACAGAAGTTTACAGCATGGAAACAGGCCCTATGGCCCAACCTGTCCATGTCTTTAAGCCACTAAGTTAGTTCCAATTGCCTGTGTTAGGCCCATGTACATTATTAAAGTTAATTTTAAAGTTAACAATCAATCTATTAGTTGCTATACTTGGATGAATAGCAAACTTCTATGAGAGATACACTTCCAATTTCATTAGTGAAGGGTTTGATTTTAATTTTTGTGCCCAAGTCCTTGATCCATGGAAATTGCTTCTCTACCTTGTTTGCTTTTGTTATTTTAGATTTGGATCATTCTGGGAATACAGTCCTGGTTTGCTTTAATACTCCCCCTTTAAGTGCTGTAAGACTGAGATTGAAGCATTGACCTTGCTGTTTTGAATGACTCAATGCTGCACAGGATAGTGGGTGTTTCCATTAAGTCAAGTTGAGAAGATTATTTTGCTGGTATTCAAGGCGCAACTTAAGCTCTGAACATGTTCTGTGGCAAAAGTTGCATTATTAACCTTTGCTTTTGTCAGTGTTATTTTACAGCAAGCATAGTTTTTGTACAGATCAGGGAACTGTGCAAGATTTAAGGGTCATCCCTTGTGACATGTTGAGAGAGCAGATTAAACATGAGGCATTGACGGGAAAACTGAACAAACAAATTTTACTGCAGGGAGCTGAATCCAGATAGCTGCTGACTACAAAGCTCTAAATCTTTTATTTTGTGGTGGCAAAGTGGCTAGCGCTTACATCTCATAGCACTATTGACCTGGGTTTGATTTGCAGCTAGGGATCACTGCCTGTGTGGGATTTGCACATTCTCCCCATATCTGCATAGGTTTTCTCCCGTACTTTGAAAGACATGCTGGTTAGGTGTATTGACCATGCTAAATTCTCCCTCAGTGTACCCAAACACTGTTGGAGTGTGACAACTAGGCGATTTTCACAGTAACTTTGCCTGCAGTGTTAATGTAAGCCTGCTTGTATTAGATAAATAAAACTTTAAAAAATGTTCATGTGGAAAAAATCTCTATTGAATCGTGCATATTTCTGTCCTTCTAGGATACGAACAACTTGCATAATACAACCCCTTTTTCACACCAACTTTCTGAAGTTGTTGATATGAGGGCCAGGACACTGGGAGAATGTCCTGATTGAAATCCTGGTGAGGAATTTGCCCACCTGACATATGGCTGATTGGTCTACTTGTACAAGAACTACCTTATCTAACAATCAGGGGCCCATTTAATGAAAATAAAATTTGTGCCTTTATTAGGTGACATTGTGGTTTAAAAATTACATTTTAACCACCACCCCTAAGCCTCTGCTGCTCATTCTGCACTTTTTATGATCCCAGAACTCAGCACAGTTATACTAACCTCTTTGGATGGATGTAATAGTCTTCAGTGTGCAGGTGTCCATTGGATGAAGCGTATATATTCCTTGTACATGAGTCACAGTTTGATCCATCATATCAATGCCGGTTCTGTTGAATTAGTCCCAATCTCAAGCTTTTCTCTATAATCTTTCAAATTAGTCATCTTCAGTACATATCCAGTTGCCTTTTAACATTCCTATGGATTGCTTTGTTCTTTCCAATAGTACTTTCCAGGTCTTAATGCCCTGAGAATACCCCCTAATTATTTTACATCTATGATCTCTGGTTATTTACCCAGTTACCAGATGAAACAATTAATGCTTGCTTTATCAAAATTTTGAATAACACTACCCAAGCAGAAAAAATCTAGCTTCTCCAATCTCTTGCTCGTCCTGCACCTTAGTACTGTACCCAACAGAGTACTTCCTACAGTTGAGATTTCTAACTAGAGATTTGTAAAGGTTTATACTGAGCTCGATCTTCTTGCAGTCATTGCCCCTAATTACAAGTATCCCATACTCTTCTTAACCAACTTTATCACCTTGGGACAAAAGGTTCGGGGGTATGTGAAAATTCATCCTGTAATCAAAATGGCACATTTTAGATATACTGTCCTTCCATATTCCTACTAACGTAGCTTCATACTTGGTTTCCTCCTGAATGTCATTACCTGCTACTTTTTAGTTTTTTTGCATTATCCACAAACTTGAATTGTGCTCCTTATATCATGTCCAAGCAATAATGCCAAAGTGGTTAGGGAATTGGCTTGAGTGGAAGCTGTGTAAGTATAAATGGACAGGCACATCAGTTGGAAGGATGTGATTAGTGGTGTTGCACTAAGGACCATGTGGGGACCTTAAACTATGCGTTGTATTCATTAATAACTTTGATGTTGTAACTGAGTGCCTAAATTTGTAGACAGCCCAAAGATGGGTGGCATTGTAAATAGGAATGTAACATTACTAAATTGAGAGAGCAATCCTGTTAAATGTGATGTCATTCAGTTTGATTCTAAAAAGGATAGAACATAATCATTAATTGGGAAAAAAACTAGAAATGTTGGAGGTCCATGGGTTGCACAGTGGTTAGCACTGCCAACTTACAGGGCTAGGGATCCAGGTTCAGTTCCTGACTTGAGTCCCTGTGTGGAGCCTGCATGTTCTCCTTTGTGTGGATTTCCTCCCACAGTCGGAAAGATGATGTGTTGGTTAGTTGCATTGGCCATGCTAAATTCTCTCTCCCTGTGTACCTGAACAGGTACTGGAATGAGGCTGCTAAGGGATTTTCACAGTAACTTCATTACAGTATTAATGTAAGCCTACTTACACTAACAAATAAACTTAAAAACTTAAACTTGGGCCCGAAGAGATTTTTGGGGGGATGCTGGGGGGGCTTCCAGGTACACCGTTAAAATATCATGAGCTGTTATTAAAATATAATCAAAAAGCACTAATGAAATGCTGCTCTTTGCTTTTCTTTCTAGGAAGCGAGAGTATAATAGTGCTTTAGTTATATGAATGAGACCACACTTGCTCACAGTGCACCATATTTTAAGGAAAAATAAGTATGTAGATTTAGTTTAGGCATATACTCTCTGGAATTTAGAAGAATGAGGGGAGATCAAATTGAGGTATGAAAGATATGGATAAAATAGACGTGGAGTGGATGCTTCCTTTTGTGGGCATTCTAGGACAAGAGGCCATAGTCTTCGGATAAGGGTTAGCAAATTTAAAACAGAGCTGAGGAGAAACTACTACTCCCTAAGAGTTGTGAATTTGGGATTTGCTACCTCAGTACAGTGGATGCTGAGATAGCGAGTAAATTTAAAGAGTTTAGATTTTTAATTGGTAATGAGTTGAGGGGTTATGGGGATAAGAAGCATATCAGCCATGACTGAATGGAAAGCAGACTTAGTGGACCAAATGGCCTAATTCTGCTCCTAAATCTGATGAACCCATGAAGATTTAGTCGACTCATGCTTGTCATTTGTGTTAAGCAGGCGGAAGGTTACACCAGCTAAAATTGTATTCCCCTGAATGTAGAAGGTTTAAGGAGTGACCTGGTGGGATGGGTTGAGAGAGAAAACAATTTATGCTGGTTGGGGAAGCTTGGACTCGAGCATAAGTATTGAAAACAAAGAGCTAGCCCTTTTAAGAGAGACATTAAGAAATGTACTAAAACGATGATAGAAGTTTGGAACATTCCTCCAGAAATGGCTATTGATGCAGGATGAATTAATTTTTAAAAAACTTGAGATTGATAGATTTTTGTTTGTCCATTTCCTTTAGTACCTTTAGCTGACTTGGGTCGTATCCTCCATTTGAGTGGCAGAACCTGTTTGAGGTACTAAATGGCCTGCATATGTTCCTATGCTCCTAATTGTGAATCTCAATGGAATTCTCCCACAGCATTCTACTTGGGGAGGGGAGGTGGGGAACCATGTAGAACTATTGTCTGCCATCTATCCTTGAGCCAATTATTTACTCATTGTGTGGCACTTGAATGTCAGTCCATCATCTAATGCGCTGGCTTCATTAACTCCTCCTCAAGGAACTAGTCAGGTTTGTTAGACATGATTAACCTTTGGATCTGTGCTGCCTTCCCTTATTAGTCCATATTTCTCTCGAGTGAGAATTAATTTTGTCCTTATCATGGTTGTCTTTAATTTTCTTAGTCATTGAATTGTCAGCATCGTTGTCTGAAAGATGTTTGAATGTAGACTGTATTGGATGAAAAAAGAGTTGAGATTTACCTGCACTCTCTATCTTGAGTGAGTGCCTGCAGTGTTAGCAATAGCTTCTTGGAAGCTTTCTGTATGTAGAAAATGCAGACAGTGAATTTTAAAAGCCTGTTGTTTGTAGTAGCACCTTGAGTTTGCACTTAGCAGAGTTGCTGCCTTTGTGCTGATGCACTGCGTCTAAATATGTGGTGTTTTGACATTTACAGAAAGTCATAGAATCTTACTGCATGGAGGAGGCCATTTGGCTATGCCAACTTTTTTTTAAGCAATACCCTGCAGATTGTTTCCTTCTAAGTCAAGGTTTAGATCATGAGGTTATGCTCAAAACTGTATAAAACATTTATACTGCAGCTACAGGACTGCGTACAATCTGCTGACCACGTTACAGGAAGGATTTCTGTACAGAGGAGATTTATGAGGATTTGCTGGGAATGGAGTATTTTATCTATGATGAAAGATTAGATAAGCTTGGGTTGTCCCCTTTGGAACAGAGGAGACTGAGAGGTCTGATAGTAGATAGGAAAGGCCTATTTCTGTTGGCGGAAAAATCAATAACCGCAAGGCATAAAGTAATTGGCAGGAGGATTCGGAGAATTGAGATTTCTGTGGCAATGTGATGCCAAAAATGGTGTGGTGGTAAAACACTCAAAGCACTTGGATAAATACCTTGAGTGTAGCAACTCTACCATTTCCCTCAACCCTGGACCCAAATCGGTCGAGACAGAAAAAACCTTGCTGCAGACTCAGTCACTGGACTCTCAGACCTTAAGAAGAAAGAGCTGCTCATTTGGTGCCTCACACCTGCTGACAGAGTGCCTACAGTGCCTGATCACTATCATCAGGCCACTATCATCACCTGCGAGGAGACACGAGCTCTTGAGTAGGCTGGTTTGACAAGAACCATCAATTCAGGATCTTGACTGCAAGACATTACTGAAGTGGCAGTTCAAAACTGCAGGGCAAATGAAGGCCAAAGTGCAACAAAGAACCTGTAACCTAAAGGATAGATGGTGAGTAGAAACAGTGCAGGAGACTCAGCAACCTGTTGGCAGTCATGTATGGCTTCAGCACAATTCTATGGTCTGAGAACTCAGAAGCATTGATCAGAGAGGCAGTCAAATCCTGCTGGAGAGCACTTGGAGGACTTCTTAAACAAGACACAGCCTTCACAAATGCCCTTGACACCATCCTGCAAGACGCTAGCCTGCCATCATCTCATCACGACCCCAGCTTGCCACAAGTTTGAAAAAGCCATCCAACACTTAAAAAAATAAGGCTTCTGGCACAGTTGGAATGCCACTGACATATTAAAATACAGTGGAGAGGCATTCATCACCCTTTGTCTGGAAGAAGGGAGTGTGCCTGAGGATCTCGGATACATTAATTGTGACTATCCTGCTGAAAGGAGACAGATCTGACTGCGAAAATTAGAGGGATTTCCCTACTCTCTGCCATGGGAAAGGTGATCGAGTGAATGCTCCTCAACTGCTTCCACCAATCAAGAGGCACAATGGACATAATCTTTAGAATGCGAGAAATATAAGAAACAGCATCAACTCTGTACATAGCTGCCTTCGATCGAGCAAAGACCTTTGGCTTTAACTGTGAGGGATTGTGAAACAATCTTTTCAATTTCCCCTGGACAATGTGAATAATTTCCCATACCTCAGGAGCTTGTGTATTAAGCAGACATTGATTAAATCCAGCATCAACTCCAACGTACCAGTGCAGTCTTTGGACTCTTTGATCAGTACTCAATGGTTGAGACTTCAAACCCAGCACTAAGTTAGTGATCTACA
This sequence comes from Sphyrna mokarran, assembly GCA_024679065.1. Taxonomy (NCBI): domain Eukaryota; kingdom Metazoa; phylum Chordata; class Chondrichthyes; order Carcharhiniformes; family Carcharhinidae; genus Sphyrna; species Sphyrna mokarran. Next base: position 84,816,744 of record JAGIQG010000011.1, on the reverse strand, counting down.
ATGCGGTTGTGGTCCCTGCTCTCTTGTATGCATCAGAAACATGGGTCTGCCCCACATTGTCCTTGAAATCCCTGGAGAAATCAACAATGTGCTTCTGCAAAACCCTGTAAATCCACTGGCAGGATAAGTGTACTGATGTGAGCACCCTCTCCCAGGCCAGCATACCCAGTATAGAGGCGCTGAGGTGGGCAGTTGTCTGCACAAATGGTTTATTCAGAGTTCTGCAATGACAAGTGATCACTAGGAGGACAGTGGAAATGCTACAAGGATGCTCAAAGCCTCCCTATCAACACATGGGAGTTGCTTGCCTTAAAACGTACAAACTGGCTGAGAATCTGTGAGCTGATTGCCTCAGGCAGCACCAGGCCAAGTGTCACAGCAGAGAGGGTGCAGAATCTAGACCTACCTACCTGTCCACCTCATCAAACACCACTTAATAGCCTGTAGCAGAATCTGGGCTCCCAATTTGGATTATTCACCACCAGAGAACTCCTCTCCTGGAGTGAAAGCAAGTCAGCCTTGACGCTGATGGGCTGCCAACAGAGGAGTAACCTGCAGGGCCCTGGAGTAGATCTGTATGTTGGAAACATAGACCAAAAATTGGAAAGTGGGAATAGCTGGGCAATTACTGTAGCTGGTATATTATGGTCTGAATGAATGATTGTCTCTGTTGCTATAAGTTCTTAATCTCAGAAATATTCATATAGCTGAAAGTACTGAATTAGCTTTTACCACATTTTTGGGCACCTAGCGTAGCAAGTTGCCATGTGATTGGTAACCCTGTAATGCTAATACTTTGTTTTCAGCAACAATTTCACATAGTGCATTTAAACTAGCAAAGAAGTCAATATAAGCTGGAAATGCAAATAGTTTTCATTGCAAAAACTGAGTACTGCTAATTAAATGTTTCTGCATTGAATGATAATGAATAGGAAGTGAAATTTCAGTCACAATCTGATCACCTATGACCTTACTGAATGGCAAAGCAGACTTGAGGGACAGAATAGCGTACTTCTGGTCCTAATATGCATGCTCTTTGTTATCCATTGCTTTTCTGTACATTGCACCCCAAAAGAACGAATCTGTTGTGATGCTGATTTTCATTATAATCTCCTTAAATCTTGCAGGTCCTCCAGAAACTAGGCAAAGCAGATGAGACAAAAGATGAACAATTTGAACAGTGTGTGCAGAACTTCAACAGACAGCTGGTAAGTGCTTCAATTTAAAGCATTTGTATAGCACCTCTTATGACTTGTATGAAACTGGCAGCAAACTCCCACAAATGACAGTCTCCTTTGTGATGTGAAGATATAAACATTCTCCAGCATACTAGGAATAACTTCTTTGTTGCTCTTCCAAATACTGCACTGGGATTTTTGTATTTCATCGAGGGATGATGGATCCTCTAACATTTTATCTGAAGGGCACCCCTGACAATTGAGCACTCCCTGTGCATTAGATTGCAGTGTCAGCATTGATTTGTGATCCATTCTTGGAATGTGACTCAGACCACCTTCTGACTTGATCAGCACGGCTACTGACTTGAGTCCAACAGTTAAAGATGTGGGGCCGTGGTTGATTAGAGAATGGAAAAAGAATAAAGTCTTTTGCATCCTCAGGAATTTCACTCCTTCCCTTTGAATTCTTTTTTTTCTGTATTAATCGAATTGCAACAAATCCCAAAGTGCTTTATTGCCAAAGAAGTATTTGAGGTTTTGGAGAGAACCACATTATAAGCTCCCACAAACAGCAATCCATTTCAGTGATACTTAAGAAATAGATTTTGACCAAGATGCTTAGGAAAATCATTTTGAATAATGTTGTAGGGTACTTTGTTTCGACAAAGACTGGCACCTCTTGAGGTTCCAGCATTGCGCTAAAGTATTAGCCTAGATGGTTATTTCATTCTGGAGTGAAACTTCAACCCAAATCCCACTAACACTGAGGCAGGAGTGCTGCAAATTGAGCTTGCCAATCAGTTAATAAAAATGACGTGAAGTAGCATGCTGAAGGATGGTGAATACAGGAAACAATTCTTACTGTCTCATCTGAGCCTTTTCTCTGTCCTTGCTGTCTGAAGGTTATGAGAACTATTGACTTAGTAAGTCATGTGACACTTGAGCAGCACTGCTATTGATCTTTCTGCCCACCTGAGTGAATACTGCTGATTGATATTATGTCTGTGATGAAAGTTGTTCCTTGCAGCAGATTTGGCACCTTGCAAATTGGCTGAGATATTTACTCGGTTCCTCTGTAAATCAGTTTGGGGAAATGGCTGATTTCCGAGTGTCATTGTGGTCTGAAAGAATCACAGTTGGAAACGGGTCTGTCTAGGAGAATGAGGATACTAGTCAGCATTGAACAATAATGGGCAGAATGTCCTGTGTCTGACTCAGGCTGATAATATAGATGCTTGCACAACTGCCTGTGGACAGCAATAATGGATAGGTGAATATTTACATTTTAATCCCATGACTGAGTACGGAAGGTGCCATTCAAACCCTTTGAACCTGTTCAATAAGATCATGACTCATCTGTAAGTTAATGACATCTATCCGTTCCTAGCCATTTTTTGGAATGGTTGAGTGACCTGACATCTGACCACAATAGCTTTTTGAGGAAATATACACATGTCTTGATGTCACTCTTGACAGCTTAGCTCCAAATCTGCATACTTGCCTTGTTCTGAACACTCTACTGGAGGAGAGAATTTTGCTCCTTCTCTCTTATTTCTTATTTTTTTTTGTTCTGCGTCAGTCAAATTGTTTTGCATAAGCTGAACAATGGAACTCAAATTTAAGACATTGTTGTACAGAAGGGTAGTGTTCAATCAGCCCAGCGTAGCTTGGTTTAAAATCCATAGTACCTCCTAGTAGCATCTTGTTTCAAGTCACATGTTGAGAACATTTGTCTAGGTGTCAGGAAAATGTTAGAAATTCCAGAGCTTGACATTGCGAGGAGCAGACTGGTATTAGTGGGGCTGATGATTCATGCACTGTTATTGCTGGTACAGAATGGTTAGCTTTCCCATCTGTTACTACCCACGCACACATACAGTGCTCATCAGAAAATTAACGAAACAGCACACCGTGGACTTGATAACTTACTGCCAGACTTGAGTTTTTTCAGCATCAGGAGAGAGAAATAGTCAGAGTCCAAGACATCATCTTAGGAAATTTGGATCTTCTAATGGCTCAGTAGTGTAAATGACCTGTGATTATAAAATTTTGTGAATAGGCTAATTTGAAACTAGAATAGCAAGATGGGCTGAATGGGTTATTCTGTGCTGTGTTGAATGTGGGGCTGTTTTAGTAAATGAAGAAATAAAACCATACTTTGTCCAAATGCAATGCCATTTCATGGGAATCCCAAGTCTGAAGGAGTAATTCTAGCTTTTAACACTTTTTTCTTTGCTATCCTAGAATTTAAAAAAAAATCTTAAAGGCATTTTTATCCTTGATCTATAAATCATTTTTGAGCTGTATCATCTCTCCTGGATTTTGATGCTCTTGTGTAGATTGCTTCTTTAGCAGTCTTGGGAGAACTTCCATTGCAATTGAATCACTCTCATAGATTTGATCTGGCAAACCATCATGACCTGTTTGAGGCCTGCTCACCTTTCATTGCAGTCCAGTAGTGCAAAAAAAAACCATACTGACTCAATCATTCTTAACACTGTTCATCCAACATCAGTGTTTGCAAATGGAAGGAAATTCACGAATTTAAATCTATTCTGAAATTATTTGAACATTGTTAATTTCAGTTGAAATGCTTTTCTATGAGCTGTGTTTTGTTTGTGTGCTGTTTTAGTGTCGCAAAATGTTAAAGTTGCGTCACACTTTGGGAGTACTTGAACAATTCCGAACCACTCGTATTATAGGGACAGTTGATGAAAAGCCTGTTGTTTTCTCCCCCAAAGGAGAATCTTAAAGAAGGAAAGTGGAGAGGTTTAAGGAGGAAATCCCAGAGCTTGGGGCCTGAAGAGTTGAGGGTATAGCTACTAATGATGAAACAATGAAAACCGGATGTGCAAGGCCAGTATTGTAGGAATGCAACATTATTGCAAATTAATATTTTGTGTTGAAATGAAACTAAGTCTACAACTGTAAGTAAATTCTGTGGGAATTGTGTTATTAAATCAAACTCTACCATCTTGATGCTTTCCAAGTCTTCTCCGTTCATCATGTGTGAAGTTTTTGCTCTGATTTCTTTGCCAATCACCTAAATCTGTGCTTCCAACTCTATGCTTCAGCTACTAAACAACAGCTCTTCTCTATTGACTATCTAAACCATTCATCCCACAGAAATGATCAGTTCTGAGGTAGAGCTGTACTTATTATTGGTTGGCACCATCTTTTTGGATCAGATGTCAAATGATGGCCCTGCCTGCTTAAGTGATAGTCATGAAAGTTTACAACATGGAAACAGGCCCTTTGGCCCAACTTGCTCACAACGTCCAATTTTTAACTATTAGGCTAGTCCCAATTGCCTGTGTTTGGCCATGTATCTGTATACCAATCTTACCCACGTAAAAGATCCCGTGGTAATATTTCAAAGATGTGGAGGTGTCAACATTGGACAGGGATAGGCACAGTAAGAAGTCTCAACATCAGGTTAAAGTCCAACAGGTTTATTTTGTAGCACAAGTTTTCAGAGCATTGCTTTTTCATCAGGTGAGTGGGAATTCTATTCACAAGTAGGGCATATAAAGAAACACACTCCATTTACAAAATAATGGTTGGAATGTGTACCTTTTATAGGTAATCAAATCTTTAAAGGTACAAACAAATGTGAGTGGAGGATTAAGCATAGGTTAAAGAGATGTGTATTGTCTCCAGCCAGGACAGTTAGTGAGATTTTGCAAGCCCAGGCAAGTCGTGGGGCTTACAGATAATCTGACATGAACCTAAAATTCCAGATAAGGCCATCCTCATGTATGCAGAGCTTGGCTATCAATTTCTGCTCAGTGATTCTGTATTGTCTGTTGTGAAGGCCACCTTGGAGAATGTTTATCCGATTTTTACTGAACTCTTATGAAATATTGCAGCTCTCATTTGAAATGGAGCCCCACATTCCGTAGGAATTGAGGAATTTATGGAATCAGATTGACCATAATCATCGTTGAATGGTGAATCAGAGGCCGAATGCCCGTGACTGCCGAAGTGTTCCCCAACAGGAAGAGAACACTCTTGCCTGGTGATTGTCGAGTGGTATTCATTCATCCATTGTCATAGCATCTGCATGGTCTCCCCAATGTACCATGCCTCAAGGCACCCTTTTCTGCAGCGTATCAGGTAGACACGATGTTGGCCGAGTTGCAAGTGTATGTACCGTGTACATGGTGGATGGTGTTCTCATGCGAGGCGATGGCATCCGTGTTGATGATCTGGTACATCTTGCAGAGGTTACTGTGGCAGGGTTGTGTGATTTCATGGTCACTGTTTTCCTGAAAGCTGGGTAGTTTGCTGTGGACAAAGGTCTGTTTGAGGTTGTGCAGTTGTTTTGAAGGCAAGAAGTGGGGATATGGGGATGGCTTTGGTGAGATGTTTGTTGCTTTTGATGACATGTTGAAGGCTCTGGAGAAGATGTCATTTACGATATTTAGATTACAATTTTGTTTACAAGATGTCAATTATAATATTTCAAAGCACAGCATAGAAGTTATTCCTAGTATCCTGCCCAATACCTATTCATGAATCAATATCACAAAACAGATTATTACATTGCTGTTTGCAAATTGGCTGCTATGTTTCATACACTACAACAGTGACAGCAAGAACTACTGCAATGGCTGTAAACTGCTTTAGGTTGTGACAATAATTCAAATCTTTCTTTTGTTTCCCAATCCCCGAATAATAATGCTATTTGTTTTTGACAATCTATTACCAGGGGAAAATTTTAAAAGTGAATGCTGCTCAATGACTGGTCAGGCATTTGTCAGTGTTACGCAGTTTTAGCATATTGTTTTGTGTATAAATGTCCAACGCAAACAAAATTAATTTTTTTTTGCCACAGAACGAAGGAAGTAGACTTCAGAAAGACTTACGAACGTATCTGGCTGCTGTAAAAGGTAGGATGTTCAGAAATTTCTACTGAGAACTCTTCCGAAATATTGCAGCTCTCGTTTGAAATGGAGCACCACATTCCATAGGAGTTGAGGGATTTATGAAGCCAGATTGACCATAATCATTATTGAATGGTGAAACAGGCTTGAGGCTAAATGGCCTACTCGTTGTTGTAATTTCCCAGTGAGATACCTGACCAAATTTCCCATGTGGACAAAGGATCTGCCATCCTCAGTTTAACTGTGACAGGCTTGGAGTCTCCTCTGATACAAGGTTGTGTCCATGAAGTTAAATAAAACGCTGTATTAATTAAAATACAAACTAGGACTTGTGGAATTGAAAGTTATATATATAAAAAACTATACGGGGTACCACAAGAGCACCAAAAGTGGTTGGTACTGCTGCCTTGCAGCGACAGGGACCCAGGTTCAATTCCTGACTTTGGTCACTGTCCATGTGGAATCTGCACATTCTCCCTGCATTGGTTTTCATTATGTGCTCAGATTTTCTCCCCAGTCCAAAAGATGATTTGGTGCATTGGCCGTGCTAAATTTTCCCTCACTGTACCTGAACAGTTCCCGGAGTGTGACGACTAGGGGATTTTCATTGCATTGTTAATGTAAACCTACTTGTAATACTAGATTAACTGTTTTAGTTTTAAGGATCAGTGCAAGAAGCTGAGGCTTAAGCAATCCCTCAATGATTTGAGGGCAACAAGTGGTGGTGCTCCTATTAGCACTTAGCCTCATAGTATCAGTGAACTGGATTCAGTTCTGCCTTTTGGGTGACTGTGTGTGTGTGGAGTTTGCATGTGCTGCTTTTGTCTTTATGGGTTTCCTCTGGGTGCTTTTGTTTTCTTCAGTAGTCCAACAATGTGCAGGTTAGGTGGATTGGCTATGCTAAATCCCCTAAGGGTATCTCAAGAGGTGTAAGTGAGGGACATGGGCAAGGTGAACATGTGGGGTGATGGGAAAGGACTTGGGTAGGTTATTCTTTGGAGTGTCAGTGCAGATGTGATGGGCTGAATGGTTGCCTCCTGCACTGTAGTAATTCTGAAAGTGTAACGTTTACCCATGTTTGCTAATGGTGCAACATTAGGTGGGAAAATAAGATGAGGAGATCTTGATTCTCAAAGAATATTAGATAAGTGTTTGGGCAATAAACATTAGAGTGGCACAGTGACATAGTTGTTAGCACTGCTGACTCTCAGCACCAGGATCCTGGTTCGAATCTTTGGGTTATTGTGGAATTTACACATTCTTCCGTGTCTGAGAGTTTCTTCTGAGTGCTCTGATTTCTTCCTGCAGTCGAAAGATGTGTGGGTTAGGTGGATTGGCCATGCTGAATTGTCCCATAGTGTCAGGGGGACGAGCAGGGTAAATGCATGGGGTTATAGATGGAATTGTGGTCAGTGCAGACTCAATGGGCCGAATGGTTCCCCTTCTGCATTAAGTTTCTATAAATAACTATGGCATATTCGATTGGTAAGTGTGAAATTATCCACTTGTGTGTGAACCACAGGTACAGCCAGTAATTTGGAAAGTAAATGGCCCATTAGTTTTTTATACCAAGAGGGGATTGAGGTATGCATGTGAAGAAGTCTTGCTATAATTTTGTAGACAGCCTTGGTAAGACCACACCTGAAATACTTTTGGTCTCCTGAGCGGCTACATCGTTCCTTGGTTTTGAGGGAGTCTAGCGAAGATTCATTTGACTTCCTGAGATGAGGGAATTGTCCTCGAGGAGAACGTAAGTAGATTAGATCTATATTTTCTTGAAATTTAGCATCAGTGGTGATGTAATTTAAACAAGGACTTGACAGGGTAGACGCTGAATAATTGTTTCCACAGGCTGAGGAGCCTTGAACATAAGGTAACTATTAGGGGTCCGTCATTTAGGATTGGAAAAAATGTGAAGCTATGGAATTCTTTGCTGCAGAGAATTGTCAGTGCCCGGTTGCGTAAATGCAAGACAGATGTTTGGTGACTAGAAGAGAATCCTGGGATATGGGGATAGGCAAGAAGCAAGAAACTAGAAGATCAGCCATGATCCTATTCCATGGTGGAGCATGATTGACGAGCCAAATGATCTATTGTTCTTATTTCTAATCTGATATTCTAAGCAGCTGAAATATAACTGACCTGCAAATTTAAATTTTGTTCTAAAGCTATGCACGAAGCTACCAAGAAGCTGTCGGAATTGTTGGAGGAAATTTACGAGCCAGACTGGGTTGGCAGAGAAGATATTCATTCCATTGTAGAGGTTAGGTGCTTTTTTTTTCATGTTTGCATGCTTTCATGCCACTTGCTTCCTCCTCATCTCCATCTTGAGTTTAGCGGCAGCCTTGATCTTTGCCCTGTCTGTCTTCAGCATCAATCTATTGGATTCATATGAAAATACAAAGCAGGGACTGACATCTGTATTTACCTCTAAATAAGCTATTATCTTGTTTAAAATAGTTGCTTTAAGCATTTTAGGAACAGTAGATTTGTTTCTGTACCTGCTGATGTAACTAATTTTGGCTGTGTAATCCTCCTTGGCCTGTTAATGACTTGTGTAATCCTTCTTGTCCTGTTATAACTTGTTTTACAAGTGGAGGAGAAATAAAACTACTTTGCCATTTCCCTTGAGTTCTTAAGAATGCGAATCTTGTTGAAACAAAATTCTGAGAGCACTTTTCAGGATAAATGCCGAGAATCTATTTCCCCCGGTTGGAAAATCGAAAACTAGAGGCTGTAATCTCAGAATAAGAGGCCAGTTGTTTGGGATTGAGATGAGAAAGTTCTTTTGCAACAGATTTTTGGGCATGAGTCAAGGGATAAAGCAATAATTTAACGTGCTATTATCACATATATTAGTAACATGGGCAGCACAGTGGTTAGCACAGCAGCCTTGCAGCACCAGGCACTCAGGTTCGATTCTCAGCTTGGGTCACTGTTTCTGTGGATTCTGTACATTGTCCCCGTGTCAGCATGGGTTTCCTTTAGGTGTTCCAGTTTCCTTGCAGTCTGAAAGATATGCTGGTTAGGTGTGTTGACCCGAACAGGCGCCAGATTGGGGATACTCGAGGAATTTCACAATAAATTCATTGCAGTATTAATGTAAGCCTGTATTAATAAATAAACTTTACAGTGAAAAGTATCTTCTTTCATGCTATACAAAGCATACCATTCCTAGAGAAGGAAAGGAGCAAGTGCAGAATGTAGTGTTACATTCATAGTTAGGGTGTAGAGAAAGATCAACTTAATCCAAGGTAGGTGCATTCAAAAGTCTGATGTTAGCAGGGAAGAAGCTGTTCTTGACTCAGTTGGTATGTGATCTCAGACTTTTATACCTTTTTCCCGGCAGAAGAGAGGATGTCTGGGGTGCGTGGGGTCCTTAATTATGCTGGCTACTTTGCTGATGCAAAAACAATGTCATTGGATGGGAGGCATGATGGATTGGGCTACATTCACAACTTTTTGTAATTTCTTGCAGTCTTGGGCAGAGCAAGAGCCATATTAATCTATGATGTAAACAAAAACAACGCTTTCTATGGTGCATCTGGAGAAGTTGATGAAAGTTGTAGCTGACATGCCAAATTTCCTTAGTCTCCTGAGAAAATAGAGGTGTTTATGCGCTTTCTTAACTATTGTGTGAGCTTGGGGGGATCCAGTTAGGGTTGTTAGTGATCTGGACACCTAAAATCTTGAAAGCTTTGACTATTTCTCTTTCCACAATATTTTATTTCTACAATAAAGTGTCATCTAGATGGAAATTCAGTCAGGAATGGTGGAATTGGCTTACTGTGGCCTACTTACCATTCTTGAGTTCTGTTATCATTTTTGCACAAATCTTGTCTAATTTCAGAATGGTGATCTTCTGTGGACTGACTATCATCAGAAGCTGGTGGATCAAGCTCTCTTGACGTTAGATACTTATCTTGGCCAATTTCCAGATATCAAAGTGAGTCAAATTAGTAAATGAAGAACATTCATTATTTCCACTTTATAATACGTGACTAACATTCTCAAGTGTGTATCGTTTATTGATGAAATTGTAAATAGTTTAGACATTTCCTTTAAGTTGTGTTACTGTGAAATATTTCAAAGGTGTTTGTAGATTACTGGGTTACATCTTTATGGAACAGTTACTACATATTTATTTGAGCAATGATGAAGCTTCTAATCTTCAATGTTGAAGGAGAAGAAATTGGGTTATAAATATTCTGGTTGAACACTAGTTAGAAGGGAGGATATTGTTGTTATCCCTGTTGAGACTGATCGTGTTTGAACTACCAGTTGAAAACTGCAAAGAATGATGTGACAAATTTTCGCATTTAAAACTTTTATAGTAACAAATGATTAAAAAGACTAGTTACAGCACTATATTTTTGTATGCAACTTATGTGAAAGGGGAACAGTTGCTATACTTAATCTCATATTGCACTCCCCATGATGTGGAGATGTTGGCGCTGGACTGGAGTGGACACAGTAATAAGTCTGACAACACCAGGTTAAAGTCCAACAGGTTTAATTGGTATCACAAACTTTCGGAATGCTGTTCCTTCCTCAGATGAATGATGAAGGAACAGTGCTCCGGAAGCTTGCACTCCCAATGGAGTTGCAGTCCACAGTGACTTCAGTACATACTTTCCTCTCTAGCTGTGGTGAGCAATAATCTTCAGGCTGTACCCTCAGTCTTGAGAGTTTATTGACATTAAAACCTGTTCCAATGACTCTTTTCCATCCCCACCCTATTCCAGCTTTTCTCTTTTCCCGGCCACAATAGGACTAATGTTCCAGATTTTTTTTAGATGGCTCGCTTTTTAACAAAAGACTGTTTCCTGCCCACCTGCATCTGGCTTGGGTAGCTGATGAAACACCCACTGTCTCTTTTCTCTGCTGTCCATGCTAGCTGATGTTCTTTCTTGGTCCTGCGCATTACTTTTAATATGACTAGGTACACATTTATTGTCATTGAATAATGAGATCCAGATAAGGAGTCAGATATTTGACAACTTCAATATGGAAAGGATTGTACCTATTCACCTTGACAAGTGAAGTCTTTTTGTGACGCTCCATTTTACCAACTGCATTTCTTGTGTAGACTCGCATTGCAAAACGTGGCAGGAAGCTTGTTGACTACGACAGTGCAAGGCATCATTATGAATCTCTCCAAGGTGCAAAAAAGAAAGATGATGTAAAAATAGCCAAGGTAAATATCTTGCATGTTTATTCAGAAGGAGGCAAGTTGGCTTGTCATACCTGTGCTGCACTTCTGAGCAATTCAATTAGGCCAACTTCCATCCTCTTTCGAATATTTATCCAGTTGCTCTTTTAAAGTTATCTTTTTGCAGGAATTCTAGGTGATGGCAAATCTGTTCAATTAAAATTATGTGTCCTACAGTTACTGACCTTCCTATCTGTCACCCTCAGTTTCTCAGCCACCCTCACTTGTTCAGTACCCAGTTCTGTGGTCGGTAATGTGTGCAAGATTTGATAAAGTAGTTAATTCACTTGTTAACTGGAAATGCTTATTTATATTGCACAGGGATGGAAGCACTTGTGAAAGTTTTAACTATGATGACCAGAAATGAGGATGGGAAGGTATTTGATAATGACATGACTGGTTAAAGTGATGTGCCTGAGACACCAAGGAGTAATCTAATGGAATTCGGTGATTTATTTTGTTCTGCATTGCCAGCACTTTGCGTGTGTTGATTTGCTGCAAATTGGCAGATCCTTGGAGATCACCCGAATGGGTTGACAGTTAAAAATTGAAATGTCATCTGTCATTTTGATAATGAATTTTTTGCCCAGTGCTAAAACACAAAATCCTTCATCCTCGCATTTGTCTGGTCTTTCCAAAAGAGTTGCATACTCAAGCTAATTTTCCTCTGTTTCCTTTCACTCCAGGAAATGTTGTTATCGGATAATCCTGAAAATGTATTTGACAAATTTCTGTTCTTATGTAGTTTGCAGTAGAAATGGACTCTAGCCCTAACCTGTCGTGCTTGGTTGGCAGCTCTTGAGATTTTCGCTCTGAAGTGTTGTTTGCACAATGGTGCCAGTCTGTTTTAATCCACCTGTCAAATTCTCATAACTATATTTTTGTGTAATGACATAGAATATTTTTGCAACATTTCATGCCACTATGTAAATAAAGTTTATAATTTGGTAGATGAGTAATGATTTGGTCAAGCCTGTTCTACCATTGTTAGATCATGGCTGATTTGCCCATCAAATCCTAAAACTTTCTGAGCAACCTGATTTACTGCTCCAGAGAGAAATCGTGAAACTAGATGATTGCAATTCCACATGACTATTGGCATTCAAAGTTACTCAAAATCGCAGAAGACTACATGCAGAAGAGGCCCCATCAAGTCTGCACTGATGCATGAAATGCCCTAACCTGCCCAAGAGGTGATTCACTTTGGTAGGAATAACAGGCATATGAAATATAGGGTTAATGGAAGGACCCTTAATAGCGTTGTCGAGCAGAGGGATCTTGGGGTACAAATACATAGCTCTTTGAAAGTTGGCACCCAGGTTGATAAAGTTGTTAAGAAGGCGTACGGTGTGTTAGCTTTTATTGGTAGAGGGATTGAATTTAGGAGCCGTGAGGTTATGTTACAACTGTACAAAACTCTGGTGCGGCCGCACTTGGAGTATTGCGTACAGTTCTGGTCGCCGCATTATAAGAAAGATGTGGAAGCATTGGAAAGGGTGCAGAGGTGGTTTACCAGGATGTTGCCTGGTATGGTGGGAAGGCCTTATGAGGAAAGGCTGAGGGACCTGAGGTTATTTTCATTAGAGAGAAGAAGGTTACGCGGTGACCTAATTGAGGCGTATAAGATGATCAAGGGATTGGATAGGGTGGATAGTGAGAGCCTTTTCCCTCAGATGGTGATGACCAACACGAGGGGACATAACTTTAAATTAAGAGGTGGTAGTTATAGGACGGATGTCAGAGGCAGGTTCTTGACACAGAGGGTGGTGAGAGCGTGGAATGCCCTGCCTGCAGCAGTTGTGGACTCGCCTACTTTGGGGGCATTCAAATGTTCGGTGGATAGGCATATGGATGATATTGGAATAGTTTAGGTTGGAGGGTCCACTGGTCGGCGCAACATCGAGGGCTGAAGGGCCTGTACTGCGCTGTAATGTTCTATGTTCTAATCCCACTTGCCAGCACTTGGCCCATAGCCTTGAATGTTATGGTCTGCCAAGTACTCATCCGGGTATTTTATGAAGGATATGAGGCATTTGACCTCCACCATCCTTCCAGGCAATGCATTCCACTGATATGTTGCTCAAAATTTATCAGGAAGGCCTAAACCTTGATTGCACTGTACAAGTGGGTAGAACTGATGCAAAGAAATGTCTGAATATGGAGATTCTTGTAACCATTGCCAGGAAGGATGGAGAGAGAAGAGCCCACTCTGGTTTCTGTATGCAGTTGTGTCTGGTAGTGATGTGCTAAAGTTCACTCAGTCTGGGTTATGAATCTATGGATAGTGATGGTAAGAAGCTTCAATGTTCTTGCCATGTGTGGCTGATCAGGATTCGCTCCAACTCTGCCTACTGTTTAAATTCTTAGAGTGCAGAAGGGGGTGATTCTGCCCATCAAGGCTGCATTGACCACAATACCATCCATGCATTTATCCTAGTGACAACTAAGGGGCAATTTAGCGTGGTTAATCCACCTAACCCGCACATCTTTGCACTGTGGGAGAAAATTGGAGTACCTGGAGGAAACCCACACAGACAAGGGGAGAATGTGTGTGGGGTTTGCACAGTGACTCAAGCCTCAGTCTCTGGCACTGAAACAGCAGTGCTCATCACTGTGCCATCCTATTATTCTTGTAAGGATTTTCAGGTTGATAATCTGGCTGCATTAACAATGTTTCTTGATCATTAAGTACTAGGGTGGAACTCAAACCTAGAGCTTCTTGCTCAGAGGTAGGGATGCTATTCATGGTGCCACAATATCACCTTGTCACATTGCACTAATGTTGCAGGCAGTGCTGCCTTAGCTACTTGATATGAAGAATGAAAATCTGGAATTCCCTCCCTAGTAAAGCTGGGCAAATAGAAATTTAAAGACTTGCGATTGATGTTGAAATAGGCAAGCATATTAAAGGGTTTGACATAGAGGTATCCAACAGGTGTCAGCATCTCTGGTAAGGCCAGCATTTGTTGAATGACTTGCTGGATGATTTCAAACAGTCAACCGTGCTGCTGAAGGTTTAGAGTCCCATGTTGACCAGATTGGGTAAGGAAGACAGGTTTCCATCCCTAAAGGACATGACTGAACCAGAAGGGTTTTTACAACAATAAAATGTGCAAGCTAGAGGGATGGGCTATGCTAAATATGCTATGTCCTTTAGTGTATTTGCTTGTGTAGGTTAGAGGGATAAATATATGGACTGATAGGGAGAAGGTGAGATTGTTGTTGATGCAGACTCGATGGGCCGAATGACGACTGCCTGTACTGTAGGGTTTCTATGACAATCATAGCTTCGTGGTCACCATTACTGAAACTAATTTTTGGTTGCATATTGTGTTAATTCAATTTAAATTCCTCCAGCTGCTGTGGTGTGATTTGAACTCATGACTTCAGTGCATTAGGCTTGAGCTTCTGGATTACTAATGCATTACCACAATGCCACCATCTCCCTGTATTAATATGCAGTGCAACTATAGTCTCATTGGATGAATGTGCTTGTGGGGCTGTGTTTTGATTTGGAGGATCTGGGTTATATATGTGACTTATTAACTGTGATCTTGAATGTACATAGTATGAAAGTGAGGTTGACGTTTTAATCTGCATTCAATTGTGTTGCATCTCTACATGGAAAGTACACAAGTCCTTGTATGCAGAGCTTCTGTGGAGAGAATTGAATGTTAAAAACATATACTTTTACCCCTCTTTTCCCAGCCTTCCAAAATGAGAATTTAACCAGTTCCGGTTTTTTTTTGTTTTTCCAGCAAAAGAAATCACAGAATCTGTAGTGTAGAAGGTGACCATTCGGTCTGATGAGTCTACACGAGCTCTGATAGCTTTCTATCTAGTCCCTCTCCCCTGCCTTATCCACGTAACTCTGCACATTATTTCTGTTCAAATAGCTGCCTGTTATATATTTAAGCAATTGCAGATTTTAAGAGCCAATCGCATGAGTTGATGGTGACGTCGTTAGAACATTAGAACATAAGAAATAGGAGCGGGAGCAGGCCATCTAGTCCCTCCAGCCTGTCCTGCCATTCAGTAAGATCATGGCTGATCTGATAATGGTTCAGTTCCACTTACCTTCCTACTTCCCATAACTCTTAATTTGCTTATTGGTCAAAAATCTATCTGTCTGTGACTTAAACACATTTTAACGAGGTAGCCTCCACTGCTTCAATGGGCAGAAAATTCCAAAAATTTGCTGCCCTCTGGGAGAAGAAGTTCCTCCTCAACTCTGTTCTAAATTGACTCCCCCTTATTTTGAGGCTATGCCCTAAGTGGAAATAATCTCCTTGCTTCCACCCTGTCTCGTCCCTTCATTATCTTATGTCTCTATAAGATCTCCCCTCAGCCTTGTAAACTCCAGTGAGTACAGGCCTGATGCACAGGCTGCTGTTTCAGTTTTGGTTTGTACTCTGTACAGGCAAGAACTCCTAAAATAAATCTGTTGTGTGTTACTTTGGATCTGTGTGGGCAAACCACACTTTTTCTTTATAATTCCCTGCTCCTAACATAATTGGGACATGCCACAATCCAATTCCCAAATATTCCTGCCTCCATCACCTCAGGAAGTTCATTCCAAACTTCAACTACCTTTGTGGGGGGAAATATTTCCTTGCATTTGTCAATTATTTTGAATCTGAGAATGCAATATTGAAATGAAATCTTGTTTTGACTTTTTTTAGGAATTATTGGCTGCATCTTCTGTCTGACGCCGAGCTTTTTCTTGCATTTCAGTCCCTGTTTCTTGCTGGGAAATTTTGTTGGAGCTGATGTGCTCTCATTTGCACCCCTCCAGTCCCAGTGGAAGATTAAAATGCATGATAGTGACACATGATACTCCTCTTGACAGCTGGTGTGTTTTGTTCAGAGAACCCAAGAAGCTGCTTGCCAGAAGAATGGCAGTTTTAAAAATTATGTAGTCTGCCCTCTGGAGAAATGGAAAAACAACCCAAGGCTGTTCCTTTGCAATCTCTTCAGGGATCCCTTCAGCAAGGTTCATGTGTGTGGACGGTGGGGTACAGATAGAATTGGAGGTATCTGCCAGTACTTGCTGATGGTGTAAAGAAAGACTCATTTGTGTGAAGGAACCATATTTCCTAAGTTGCTATCTTCATCTCTGGATGAAATTTTGATCAAATCAGAATATTTTCAGACTCATTACTGAGTCAGTGGAATTAAAAGATTACAAGTACAAAGCTTCTGTCTTCTGACCGTTTTTCAAAACTGCTGTAACACTCATCGCTGCAGGATTGTGTGCAAGCACCAAGGTATTTCTGCATTTTCATTAATGGGAAATAGATTTTTGTAATTGGGGCATGGGGTTGGCACCATGGAGAAATGCATAAGTCAAAAGTGACAGTGCAGTTCTGGCTACCAAATGCCCAGAGACACAAGTGCAAGAGCCTTCTTCAGCAGACTGTCTTGTCCCATTGGGACTCCCCAAAGTGTGCAGTGTAGAAACTGTCCCATTGGAGCAAGAAACTGACTGTGTTTAGAGATTTGTTACTGCTACTAACCTGTTGTATAAAACTGAACTATCTCTTTCTCCCCCAAGTCCCCCTTGTTGCCTGGAACACAATAACAAATGGCTGTAGCTGGTGGTCAAACCTCTACATGTGAATCCTGGACTAAAACCAATCCTGACTGCTTACACCACATGAGTTATCTGTAAATCACTCACCTTGTGCACTCAAGTTTATGGCCTTGTTGCCTCTCCTTCCACCTAAGCACACTGTCAGCTCGCTCTTGAGTCATCTGGGGAATCTGGACTTTGCAGCCACATACTATATGTGTTGCATTGCTGAGATTGGTAACTTATTGTGACTAACTGCTCTTCTGTCTTATTAACTATTCTTTGCAGCTGACCTGCTCTTGTTTAATTGTGTTGCTGGGAAGTCTACGAGAAGCTGGTGTATCTGTGGCTCGGTGCTGTTGATTAATACAATGTTATTCCACCCCTGCCCGTCTTGTACCCTGCTCCCTCTCTCACCTCCCCACCCCCCTCAATTCCAATTTACCAAGCTGTTGCTCTTGCTGTAATCTTTCTGTGTGCTTTTTTTGTGTTTATTTTCCTCCCTAGCCTGTCTCGTTGCTTGAGAAAGCTGCACCTCAGTGGTGCCAGGGGAAACTTGTGGCGCATATCGTTGCTCAGTCCAACCTGCTCCGAAATCAGGTGACCACATTGTTCCCTTTTTTGCCTTGGTGTGGTGTATCTATGGCTGTGCTTTACTGTCCACCTGTTTGTGATGTGATAGATGCTTTAAGCTCCGTGTTTCCATTTCAAACACTTCAAAAGCTGCAGTTTGTAGTAGATGGTGTAGCTCCATTTTTTGTGTGTGAGATTATAGATGACCCAGTTTTTCTTTCCTTGTCTCTACGAGAATTATATATTTTGTGGTGCAATAGTGAGCGAAGACCCTTAACAGACCTAGGGAAAAAAAAGCTAGCCAGTTCTTGTCCTATGGTTTTGTGCGGGTTGTTTGATATTTGTGCCCAACTTCTGAATTGTGGTCATTTCACTGATGTTAATCATGCTGAGTTGAAAGCAAGCTGATATTTAACAAGCCTCATATTTTCAGGAAATTCTGCTGTAATCTCTGAAGCCTCTTGTTGAAACTGTTGTAAACTTGGCCTGTGACTAAATGCTTGTGCTTCTATTGATTCTTTCCTAGCTCATTGGGAATCACCTTGAATGTTAACCTGCTCTGTTGGGCAGGATGTGGGTAGTTGAGGAGGAGGAAGTGATCAATGGACCACGGAAAGCTGGATAAGCCAGTACCCGACCAGTGGTTGGGGTGCAAGTAGGGGGAGGGCTTTGCAGCCAGGTTTTTTTATTACTGTCAAACTAAGCAAGTTCTTCATCCTTGTGCTGTTCAACCACCAAATCCGTAGAAACATAGAAAAGAGGTGCAAGAGTAGCCCATTTGGCCCTTGAAGTCTGCGTCACTATTAAATATGCCATGACTGATCATATGCTTTCAGTATTTCACTCCTGCTTTCTCTCCATACTCCTTGATCCCTTTACTGCCATTGCCGTGACCAGCTCCCTCTTGAAAATATCTAACAAATCAGCCCCAATAGTTTTCTGTGATAGACAGTTCCACAGGCTCACACCTGAGTGAAATTCTTCCTAATCTTGGTCCTGAATGGCTTACCCCCTTATTCTTGGACTGTGACCCCCTAGTTCCAGATTTCCTTGATATCAGGAACATTCTTCCCACATCTAACCGGTCTAGTCCCATCAGGATTTTATGTTTCTATGACGTCCTCTCATTCTTCTAAATTCCAGTGAGTACAAGCCCAGTCAATCCAGTCTCTCCATGTGTCACTCCTGTCATTTTGGGAATCCACCTGGTGAACATTCGTTGGACTCCCTCAATCCCAAGAATGTTGTCAAGACTAGGAGACCAAAACTGTACACATTACTCAAAGTGTGGCCTCATCAAGGCCCTCTATAGCAAGACATCCTTACTCAAACCCTCTTGCTATGAAAGCCAGTTGAAGGAACAGTAACAGGTCCTGCAACAGATGTGGCTTTGCAAGACAACATTTATTTCCCATCCTGAGTTGCCCCAAGGAAGTTGATGGACTCCAACAGGAGCTCTTGTGGCTGTGCTTTGGGGTATTTTTTCACAGTGACTTACTTGGCTGTCTGAGGATGCTTGACAGCCAGCTGCCAGTTGATGTAGAAAATACTATGGTGGTTAGGGTTGCCAACTGTGATTAAATGTATCCCCCCCCCCCCCCTGTTAGTCAGTGAACATACATCCATCATTGTGACGTACTTGCTATGGCAATTGGAAAGCAAAAAAATTCATTACCCAGCTGGATGATACTTGACCAGGCCAAGAGAAATGCTCAAAAAATAAGCAATTCTTAATGTTGCATATATTTTCCAGGGTTGCATATTGATGTTGTGGAGATTTAATGTTCTCATTCCTGGAGACTCCAGGCCAATCCTGAAGGGTTGGCAAGCTTAATGATAGCTGGAAATCAAAGTAACCACTTAATATGCTGCAAATAGTCAGGAGGCTGGGTAGAATGTGGGAAGAGAAGCTATTAACGTTTCTATTCAATAACCTTTTGTTCCACCGTGAAACGTTAACTCTTGTTTCACTCCCCAGACGCTGCCTGGCTTGCTGTGTATTTCCAGGTTTTAAATCAAGTCACCGTGCTTGTTGGGGCACTGGAGTAGTTTATGTAGACTAGATTGGGCAAGGATGGCAAAATTCCTTGAAAGATGTTGGGCAACTAGCTGCATTTTTGCAACCCTTTCAATCTAATAATAACTTCAAAAGTAGTCTGATTTTAAACTATCATGATGGGCTTTTTAAAATTAATTTTTTATGAGGTGCCAGTGTCACTGGCAAAGGCAGCATTTGTTGCCTCTTCCTAATTGCCTTGGGATAGTGGTAGTGATGAGATGCATTCTCAAACCACTGCAGTCCATCTGTTTCTAGTCCAGCTCTATTGTGTGCTTCATCACCATGTCCAGCCTGAATTTTTAGCTCTGTTTTTAGATATGCAATCTGGACCCTGCAGTGAGTTTTGCTTCTAACCGCTAGCTTTGAGGCCTGCCCAGATTGAGATGTTTTCTGCCTGTGAAGAGGCATGGAACTATACACCACAAACCTAATCCGAATTGACAAGATTATCAACATTAGAAAATTTTCATTCTGTAAAAGCGGGGAGAAATAGAAAATATTTCCATGTGTATCCAGAGCTAGAATGAGTCACTGGTATGACCTCAATATGAAATTCGGGACGGATTTTTTTTTTACCCAGGAAGTGGGGAAAATGTGAAACGCTTTGCTACCAGAATAATTAATTGGATAGCATGGATGCATTTCAGGGAAAAGTTATATATACTTCACCTCTGCCATAACTGGCTGCGGGCTATAAGTTACATGTTAAGCTGTGTTGCCAGAGCAATCCTGACCGAGTGCTGGTTGTTTGGATGGTCAGATTGGTGTCAATGGCACAGGATTTGATTTCCCCATTGTGGCTGGGCTGGATTTGTGACTTGCTTCCTTTCCTTACCCATGGTGGGGTCTATGGCATTGAGGTTTGGATCTGCCATCAGGCAGAGAACTGAAAAAGAATAATGATACACATCAGATGGAAAGGAACAGGAGGATATGCTGATGGGGTTGGATGAAGAGGAAGTGGGAAAAAGCTGACAGCCAATTGGGCTATAAATTCTCCACTGTCAATGCAAGCTGCACTGGGGATTCAAAGCTGTCTGACCATGTTGGAATTTTTGTGTATCTGAAGCTCTTGGCTGCAAACCATATGTGATTTCCTGCACTTGACAGGAACAGACAAAAATGAATTTGATTAGTCTACACTGAGGGATAATGATGAATTTTTAAAATTTGAGACTAGAAAGAGAAGTGAGAAGTCTCCAGTTAAAATAGAGGCCAAAAGAAAAAATGTTGGAAAATCTCAGCAGGTCTGGCATAATCTGTAAGGAAAGAGAAAAGAATTAAGGTTTCAAGTCTAGATGAAAGCCAGAAGGTCATTTTGAGTTGAAACATCAGCTTTTTTCTTCTTACAGGTGCAGCCAGACCTGCTGAGATTTTCCAGTATTTTCTCTTTTGGTTTCAGATTCCAGCATACACAGTAATTTGCTTTTATCTGGATAAAGCAGGGGCTTGGGACAAAAGATCTGTCTATGCTGCTGCATAGAGTTGGCTGTGTAATTGTTAAATGCCGTGTTTCCTACAATGTAGCAATACCTACATCAAAATGACTTGATTGGATGTAAAGCTTTGGGATGTCATTTGTAATATATATTTCATGATTTGCAGGAATGATTATTAAGTTTGTGGACGACTAAGGTTGGTAGATTTGCAGATAACGATGAGGACCGTCAAAGGATATGGCAGGATATAGATCAATTGAAAACTTGGTTGAAGAGATGGCAGATGGAATTTAATCTGGATAAATGTGAGAGAATACTTTTTGGAAGGTCTAATACAGATAAGAAATATGCTATAAATGGCAGAATTCTTAAGAGTATTGATAGGCAGAGGGATCTGGGTGTGCAGATACACAGGTCACAAAGTGGTAATGCAGGTGGAGAAAGTAGTCAAGAAGGCATAGTGTGGTTGCCTTCATCGGCTGGGGCACTGAATTTAAAAATTGGCAAGTCATGTTGCAGCTTTATAGAACTTTAGTTAGGCAGCACTTGGAATATAGTATTGAATTCTGCTTGCCATACTGCCCGTAGGTTTGGAGAAGGTACAGAAAAGATTTACCAGGATGTTGCCTGGTATAGAGGGTTTTAGCTATGAGGAGAGGTTGGAGGAAGTTGGTTTGTTTTCACTGGAACGATGGAGGTCGAGAGGAGACCTGATAGAAGTCTACAAGTTTGAGGTTTATGGACAAAGTGGAAAAATTACTAGTGGGCATTGCTTAAAGGAGATGTACGAGACAAGTTTGTGTTTTTACACAGAGTTGTGGGTACCTGGAGGAGGTGTGGAAGTGACTTAAGGGGTGTCTTGACAAATACAAGACTCAGATGGGAATGGAGGGATATGGTTCCCGAAAGGGAATGTAGGAGGGTCACAAGGCCTGTTGTTGTGCTGTAATTTTCTTTGTTTTTGTTCTAGAAGAACCAAAAAAGAAAGAAACACTTGTGAAATATTTGTGGGCAAGCTGAAGGTATAGATAGCTTTAAAGGCCTGGTGAGATCTTTTCTCTTTCTTAACTTGGCAAATACGTAAACCTGTCACAGTAACTCAATAACTACGTTAGTATTTATGCTGGAAATGAACTTGTATACCATGGAATAGAAGATAAATTCTCCTTGATGCCTATCTAGGTTTCTCTTAATTACTTCTGTGCTATTTGCCTCAACTATTCCCTGTAGTGATGAGTTCTACATTCTAGCCACTTCCTGGGTAGTTTTTCCTGAATTCCCTATTTGATGACTTATGTCCCTGAGTTTGAACTCTTATGCAGGATCTCTTTTTTTTGCTATCCCTTCATCGCTTTAAAACATTTAATTACCTCTGACTTTTTTCCCCACAAGAAAAGAGCCCTGGTACGTTCATTCTTTCCTGATAGTGTCAACTTAAGAGCTAATTAAAAAGCTCATTATTTGCAAAAATCAGCTTTGGTGGTTAAGTGGCCTAGAGGAGGATTTGGGTTTAAACTATAATAACGTCATTCCTATCAGACAGTTCTGATAGTGCATTTGATTGTTGTGACCTACAACAAGTAATTTTGAATAAAAACATGCACTTTAGTGTAAAGTGTGTAGTGCACTGAATGGTGAAACAGCCAATCACTTCACTGACCAGCTACGTACAATACTTGAATGGAGTAAGTTGGTGATTGAGGGATGTGGAGATTGTTGGGGAGAAATAAATATTGGCCTGGCCACATGTGCTCCCATATGTCAAAGTCTCTTAAGTTTCCTACATGTGTGATATTTAGTCTGGCGAGCAGTCTTTGTGAATTAGCTAATGCTTTAGCTTAGATCTTCTGTCTACCTTGGTCGTTCTTGAAATGTCAATTCAGTTATTTATTTGGTATTTTCTTTGTGTTTGAAGGCAGAAGAAGAATTTTTAAAAGCCCAAAAAGTGTTTGAGGAAATTAATATTGATTTGCAGGAAGAATTGCCATCACTATGGAACAGGTGAGTGCTTGGTATATTTAATGTTTTTCTATTGTACGGATGTTGGTGCTGATCTAGCTCCTTAGTGGAAGAAGTGTTTTTTAATGAAGAGATGAAATCTGCACTTTTTTAATAGTGGCCCTGGTTTTCCCCAAGTCATAGAATCATTGAATCCTGCAGTGTAGTAGGAGGCCATTCTGCCCATTAAATCTGCACTATCCACAATCCCACCTAGGCCCTATCCTCAGGGGAACCCTAGATAGTCTCCTGACACTAAAGGACAAGTTATCATGGTCAATCAACCTAACCCGCACATCTTTGCACTGTGGGAGGAAACTGGAACAGGCATGGGGAGAATGTGTAAGCTCCACACAGACAGTCACCCAAGCTGGGAATCGAACCTGGGACCCTGGTACTGAGACACACAGTCCTAACCACTGTGCCTCCCCATTGTAACGTTGCTGTTAATGTAATAAGAACAGTAAATGCTGCAAACACTCTGTAGGTCAAGCGGTATCTGTAGCGAGACAAAGTTGATTTTATTTCATTTGAAGATCGATATAAACTCAACTTTTTGATTAGGCACTTTGTAGTCTTTTGCATTTAACTCCAATCCTAATTTCCATCTCTGCCCTGTTCACTTTAATTTTGTAAGAAGTCTCAATACCAGATTAAAGTCCAACCCAACCCAGTCCAATATCGACATCTCCACATCATTTTAATCTTTGCAGGTTTCACTTTTACTGGGTATTTTATTTTGTGTTTCGTTCAGACAGAAGCTGTTCACATCTTTCTGCCATTCATTACCATGCCTAGAGATGACATTTGGCTCCTTATCTGTCCTGTTACCATTCTCCTTAGAGTTGCATCATTAACGCTCATTCAATCTCCACCCAACTAAAGACCTTCATTTTTTGCTGTCCGGAAATTTCCAAGCCTCTTTTACTTGTTGAAACATATTTCTACTCTTTTTACTTCTGATAAAAGCTTATCAACCACATTCTTCTGGTGTGTGGCAACTAGAACTGGACGCAAGACTCCAAATGTGGCTAATCAAATTTCTATACAGCTGTAACATCAGTCGCCAATTTTTATATTCTACACCCCATCTATAAACGCAAGCATGCCATATGCCTTCTTCACGACCACCTCCACCTGTGTGCCACCTTCAAGGATCTGTGGACTTGCACACCCAGGTCCCTCTGTGTGTGTCTGTATTTTTGATGGTTCTGCCATTTATTGTATAGCTTCCTCCTACATTAGTTCTATCAAAATGCATCACTTTGCATTCATCTGGATTAAATTCCATCTGCCAATTCTCCGCCCAATTTTCCAGCCTATCTATATCTTGCTGTATTCTGGATAATGTTTGTTATCTACAGGTCCAGCCATCTTTGCGTCATCTGCAAATTTACTGATCACACCAGTTGCACCTTCTTCCAAATCATTTATGTATATCACAAACAGCAGAGGTCCGAGTACAGAGCCGTGCGGAACACCATTGGTCACAGACCTCCAGCCGGAAAAAGACTCTTTCACTTTGTCTTCTCTGGCCAAGCCAGTTCTCTATCCATCTAGTCACCTCTCCTTTTATCCATGAGATTTCACCTTTTGCACCCACCTGTCATGAGGGACTTTATGAAACACTTTACTAAAATCCATATAGGTGACATCCACGGCTCTTCCCTTGTCAGCTGTTTTTGTCACCTCCTCAAAAAACCAAATTTGTGAAGCATGACTTCCCTCTTACAAAAACCATGTTGTCTATTACTAATGAGATTATTCCGTTCTAAATATGCATACATTCTATCTCTAAGAATCTCCTCCAACAATTTCCCTATCACGGATGTCAAGCTCACTGACCTATAATTACCCAGGTTACCCTTGCTACCCTTCTGAAACAACCACATTCGCTATCCTCCAATCCTCAGGAACCTCACCTGTGTCCAATGAAGAGACAATGATTTCTGTCAGAAGCCTAGCAATTTCATCTCTTGTCTCCCTGGGCATTCTAGGATAGATGTGATCAGGCACTGGAGATTTATCAGTTTTAATGTTCTGTAAAAACACTTTCTCCCTTATAATGGAGATTTTCTCTAATGGGTCAACACTTCCCTCTGAGACACTCCCAGTCAACACATCCCTCTCCTTTGTGAATACTGATGCAAAGTATTCATTTAGGATCTCCCCTACTTCTTTGGGCTCTAAGTATAATTTACCTATTTTGTCCCTGAGAGGTTCGATTTTTTTTTTTCCCTGACAACGCTCTTGTTCCTAACGTACGAATAAAATGCCTTCTCCTTAATCCTATCTGCCAACAAAATTTCATGACCCCTTTTTGCCCTTCTAACTCCCCATTTGCGTTTTTTCCTACTTGTTCTGTATTCCTCTAGTGCTCTGTCTATTTTCAGTTGCCTGTTGATGCAAGAACAAGACAGGATGTGAATTTTCAAGGGAGGGATATCTAGTACATAAATGAAATGGGTTGTTCTCATGGTGATGGTCATTTGTGCTTTCCTACTTCCTTTTTTGTCCCCGTCTCCGTCCCTCCCCACACTTTGCAAGTGCCAGGTTTAGTTTCCATATGTTCCAAAAAACGATTCAGAAGAAAGGTGTATTTGTGACCAATATATGTTGTAACCCAAGCCCACAGAAAAGATGGTGGAATAGAAAGAGTGAGTGCAAATTCTGGGAAACCTGAGGTAAAGTCTACAACAAAGGCTCACAATCTCGGGTTAAAAAAAAAATCAGCAAATTAGGACACAGATGGCAAAATTTCTTCAGTGAGTTTTTAAAATTCTGAGTATATTTAAGACACAGGATGAGACAAGTTTGGGTACTATGGGAATAAGGGATGTGGAGAAAAACTGAGTTGATCTTGCTGAAGGGCAGAACAGATTTGAAAGAATGTGTAGCCTATGCGTAATCTTGTATTTGTTACAACCACATGAGATGGGAGGTGAAATGACTTGTCTGTTGTCTCCCTCCATGTCTGACTGTAACAGGGTTTTTTGTGAATTTATAAGGGTGGAGGTGTTAACCTAACGTCTATGTCTACGCTTTATCTGTTTGTATTTACTTGGAATTCCCATCAGACTTTTTCCTTTGCAAGAAGTTTGTATTTTTATTCAGATAAAAATCCAAACGGATAAACCCAGATCCTATCCTAAATATAGACACACAAAATTATAAGCTCTAAAGTAGGAATTAAAATTTACTGAGTCCTTTGGTGGCATCCAGGGCCCTGGCTTAAACAAAGTTCTTCTACAAGGATATTCAGTGGAGTGAAGCTAATGGATATTTTTAAAAAATGAAATCCAGCTTTTCCAAACATTGATCATTTAGTACCTAATCCCTTTGCTGAAGATACCTCCTCTGTGCTGGAGCTCTTTGGACAGCACTTTGCAAACCCATGATCATTGCCATCTGGAAGGATAAGACAGCAGAGACATGGGAACACCACCTGGAAGCTTCCCTCCCAGATCACTTGCCGTCCTTACTTGGAACTATATCGCCATTCCTTCACTGTCTTTGAGTAAAAATCCTGGAAAACCAGGTATACTTACACAGCAGAAATGGCAGTGCTTCAAGAAGACAGCTCACTGCCAACTTTCAAAGGCATTGAGGGATGGGCAGTAAATGCTTGTCTGGCCAGCTCTATATGAAATCATTCATAGCTCAAATTTGCATCAGATCACTGCTTAATCCTTTAAATTGCAAAATTGTTCAGTACAATCTGAGAGTGGTCTAACCAGGACCATATACTTGTGCATGATTTCTATCTCCTTGTATTTTGGTCATCTATATATAAAAGCTGACAGTCCACTAGCCTCTTTGTCTTGTTTGTATTTGTGCAGGACACTTTATTAAACTATGTATTTGGATCTTCACTACTACTCACTCATTTATAGAGCCCTTGGATCTATCGTTTGGTCCAAACAATTGATTTGCGGTAATCTAGCGTTAGTGAATGCAGTTTTTAATTTGGTGCTATACTCTGTATCAATGTGCTCTTTCTGAACAAGTCTATTTTTTTTCTTTTAGCCGCGTTGGTTTTTATGTGAACACATTCCAAAATATAGCTTGTCTGGAGGAAACATTTCATAAAGAAATGAGCAAGGTATGAGGTAATTACTTGGCTTGATGTTTTGGATTCTAACATTTTGAAAGTGTAGATTTACAAATCATGACTTTGTTTGACTTGAGTAAACATTGGACAGCAAGTTGAGGCATGAAAATAGGGACAGAATTTAAGACAACCTAGATTTGAGGTTGTCTTAAATTCTGCCTGTATCTTCTTCCCTCAACTTGCTGTCCTATATTTACTCAAGTCAAACAAAGTTGTGATTTGTAAATCTTTTCCCTTCCATGTGCTTGGTCCTCCCCTTGTAGTTTCTTCCAGCCCTGCAATCCTCGCAGGTATCTACACTCATCTAATTTATTGCTTCTTGTGCATTCCCATTTGTAATTTCTCCCCCATTGGTGACCGTGCCTTCAATTGCCTTGGCACCCAACCTCAAAAATTCACACCCTGCATCTCTCTGCCTTTTAACTCTTTCCTATATAGAAATGTGTCTACTTTTCTGACTGAGCGTTAGGCCATCTGGCTTGCACCTTGAGATGTTTAATGTCATTTTTATTTCCTGTGAAGTGCCTTGGTACAATGATTGCATTAAAAGGGCTGTATAAAAGTTTTGTTGTGGAAAATCTGTAAAGGAAGCATTAGGCGATTACAATAGAAAGTGTGCAGGGTTATGGGAAAAGACTGGAGATAAGTTATCATCCTCATTGGAGAGCTTGTGCAGACATATTGGGCCTCGTGTATTATAACAAATCTGTGGAATTTATTTAACGTAAAAAGCTGCAGTCTGGTGATAATTGCAACCATCGACTATTGTAAACTTCCATCTGTCTACATGTGAATCCAGGCCTATAATAACATGATTGATTCTTAACTGTCCTCTACAATGGCCTAAAAAGCCACTTATTTCAAGGGAAGTTGGGGATGGGAAACAAATGCCAGCCTTGCATTTTCTTAAAGAAAAAAAGAAAAACAGCTGTATGGACTTGCACAAAACCTGTCATCCAGAATCTGATTGACAATTGTTCAATGTCTGAAAATTCTCATTGTTCTCCGCTCTTTCCTGAACACTCAACTTTCATTGCTTACACTCAAACTGCTGGAAAGAAATGTAAAAGACAACCCAGCAGTTTCTTCTCAGGGCTGCTGTTCTTCTCTTGCTTGCAGGCTCTCTGATTTGTGTGTGCTGTTTGCTTTTTCTTTGCTGAAGTTTCAATGTAAAATTACACAACTTAAATGGAATATTCAGTCCTGCCATTCCATGCAAGTTCCTTCACACTGTGCTTCATCTCTTTCCCTACCGTGTTTGTTATTTATTTATTACTGCCACTAGTAGGCTTACATCGACATTTACTGTGAAAATCCTCTAGTCACCACACTCCGGCACTTGCTCGGACATACAGAATTTGGCACGGCCAATGTGCCTAACCAGGAATCTTTCAGACTGAGGAAAACAGAGCACCCGGAGGAAACCCATGCAGACATGGGGAGAATGTGCAGTCTCTGCACGACAGTGACCTAAGCTGGGAATTGAACTCGGGTGCCTGATGCTGTGAGGCAGCAGTGCTAACCACTGTGCCTTGTTCCTTCCCCCCACGAGTGTTTATCTGGCTCCCTATTTACGTGTGCCTAAGCTTTCTGCCTCGACTATTCATGTAAAAAGTTGCTTATCCTAATAACTCATTCTGACTATCGTATCACCCCTAGTTGTGATGCTCTCCATCCTGAACACTGTTTTTATTTTGCCCCTTCCACAGTTGAACCAAAATCTAGGTGAAGCAATGAATCAACTGGAAAACCAACACGTGGGCAAGTCCGTGACACCAGTCAAGGGAGCACAGAGGTTAGTTTTATGTAACATCCCTTGTTTAAAAAAAAAAATCTGAAGATTACTTTCAAATGTTTTTATATTTTGAATCTTTGAAAGTATAAATGGGTCTCTTGCCTGAGTTGCTAAACTTGCCACTGTGTATGATTGCTTCTCTACTGAGATAGTTGACCTTGTCTTCAGGCACTGCATTGAGGGATGGGCTTCCCATTCCCATTGACCTTGTTTTTAAAAAAAGAAATGACAGATTTGCATTTTATACAATACCTTCCAGGATGTCCTAAAGTGCTCTGCAGGCAGTGAAGTATAGTCATTGTTGTAATGTAGGAAACACAACAACCAGTTTCATAGAATCCCTACAATGCAGAAGGAGGCCATTTGGCATATCACATCTGCACCAAACACAATCCCACCCAGACCTGTAACCCCTCATATTTACCCTGCTAATCCCCCTAATACGAGGGACAATTTAGCATGGCCACTCAACCTAACCTGCAAACCTTTGGACTGTGGGAGGAAACCAGAGTACCCAGAGAAAACTCTCACAGACACACGGAGAATGTGCAAACTCCACACAGGCAGTGACCAAGACTGGAATTGGACCCGGATCCCTGATGCTGTGAGGCAGCAGTGCTAACCACTGTGCCGTGCTGCTGCCCCTCTAAAAATTTCCATTGCAAGCTCTCACAGACAGACAGCAAGGTGCCAATGAGCAGGTAATCTGTTTTGTGATAAATTGAGGGATACATGTTAGTTAGGATACTTTTTGAAATAATGCCATAACACCTTTTGATCTCTGCGTGGGAGGCCAGATGGGCCTCTGCTTCCTGTTTTATCTGAAAGACACTCGCTAAGCTGCTTTGAGGATCTCCTGATAAGTGCTTACAAGCATGTCTTGTAGTCTGGAGTATGCTGCCACCTGGGATATTTAACTGGTTACAGACACGTGACAGTTTGAAGAGGCAGTTGGGAAGGTAGAAAGTAAGGGTGTAGAAAGCTTTGATTTTCTTTTGCTTCTTTTACTTCTGGGATACAAGGACAGTTAGCTAGATGGATAAGTAACTAGCTTGGTAATAGGAGACAGAGTAATAGTGGAAGGGTGTTTCTCTAGCTGGAGGTCGGTCACTAGTGGTGTGCCACAGGGCTCGGTACTGGGACCTCTTCTATTTGTAATATATATAAATGACTTGGAAGAGGAAGTAAGTGGAGTAATCAGCAAGTTTGCAGACAATACGAAGATGGCTGGACTTGTGGATAGTGAGGAGCATTGTCAGGCGATGCAGCAGGACATAGGTAGGCTGGTAGCTTGGGCAGACAGATGGCAGATGGAATTCAATCCTGATAAATTTGAGGTGATGCATTTTGGGAGAAAGAATGTAGGGGGGAGGTATATGATAAAGGGTAGACCTATTAAGAGTATAGAAATTCAGAGGGACCTGGGGGTGCAGGTGAACAAGTCTCTGAAGGTGGCAGAGCAAGTGGAGAAGGTTGTGAAGAAAGCATATAGTATGCTAGCCTTTATAGGCTAGCATACTATATGCTGGCCTTTAATGTTGCAGTTGTATAAAACGTTGGTTAGACCTCATTTGGAATACTGCGTCCAGTTCTGGTCGCCTTACTACCGGAAGGACGTGGAGACTCTGGAGAGAGTGCAGAGGAGGTTTACCAGGATGCTGCGTGGTACGGAAGGTCTGAGTTACAAGGAGAAATTAGGCAAATTGGGACTGTTTTCCTTAGAAAGACGTAGACTTAGAGGAGATCTGATAGAGGTGCACGAGATTATGAAGGGGATAGATAGAGTAAACAGGGTTAAGCTTTTTCCTAGGATGGACTCGAATAGCACAAGGGGTCACGGGCTTAGGGTGAGGGGGGTAAGGTATAATTTGGATGCTAGAGGGAGTTTTTTCACACAGAGGGTGGTGGGGGTATGGAATGCGCTGCCAAGTGAAGTGGTGGAGGCAGGTACTCTGGGGTTATTTAAGAAACACTTAGATGGGCACATGAACAGAATGGGAATGGAGGGGTATAGAAAACTGATTTAAACTAGGGATCATGAGCCTTTGGAGATGATATTGATGTACTTGTTTTTATCCTACAGGTGCTTTGGTCCACCTTGTTGTCTAACAAGGGGCATACACACGATGGGTCGTGAGAGGACTTCTCTTGGATCTTTTTCGAGAGTATCCTAGTGCTTCATGTCGTTAGTGTATGCTTGATTTGGACCATTTGATGGGCAACACGACAGATCCGTGACTATCGCCATGCTGTGCAGATACATAGATTTGGGCCTGTGTCTGTGGGAGTTTGCACATTCTCCCCATGCTTGCGTGGGTTTTCTCCAGGCGCTCCGGTTTTCTCCCACATCCCAAAGATGTGCTCTTAGGCTAATTGGCAAAACAAATTCTCCCTAAATTGTCTCAAATTTGGTTTTTAATCCATAGATCTATCAACATAGACAGGGATCACGGGTAGAGGTGGGAACATTGGGGTGGCGGCGTGGGCTCATTGGGCCGAAGGGCCTGTTTCCTGTGCTGTTTTGTTCTTTGTTCTTTATTCTTCCTGTGACATACAAGAAAACCAAACAGTATGGGGAAAAGTCCTAGTCATTAAACATTGCCTCTGTGCACTCTGATATACTGGAAACCTCTACCAGCCCTGATTTGTTTCCATCACAGCGGATAATTGTGAACAAAATTATCAAAACCGTTCAGTTGCAAGAATGCTCTGCTTCAACATTTGCAAATAGATTCTGTAATTGTATTCTAGACAGTTGCAGTAATGAAGTTTCTGCAATCCATACCCTTGATCTTTCTAACTTTAAGATGACTAATATTCTAACATTTCAAAATATGATTTCCCAATTCCAGGTGATTTGGACCTGGTACTTAAGGAATCTTTGTGAAAAGTGATCAATTTAATGTGGTTAAGCTTTATATCCCACTCAGTTCACTTATCCATCTGTTTAATGCATTATATGAAACTGTGATTGATGACTTGTGTGGCAGTTTTGGAAAAAGAAATAGAACTCATAGAATCCTACAATGCAGAAGAAGCAATTCGACCCACTGAGTCTGCACCAAACACAATCCCACCTAGTTCCCATTCCCATAACCCCATGCATTTACCCTAGCTAGTCCCCCTGACGTTAAATGTCAAATTAGCATGGCCAATTCACCTAACCTGCCTGTAGGAGGAAACCTGAGCTCCTGGAGAAAACCCATGCAGACACAGGGAGAATGTGCAAACTCCACACAGGCAGTGACCCAAGTCAGGAATCCAATCCAGGTTCCTGGCGCTGAGAGGCAGTGGTGCTTACCGTTGTGCCCCTGTGCGCTCTGGTCAGAGTTTAGTTATGAGAAGGCTTTTGAAATGATGTTTGGTTTTTTTAAGCTATGTTATAACCATTGCTGAAGGGCATTTTACTGTAGAGTGGATACAGAGGCGGGGAATATCAATGATTTCAAAACATGAGATGGGAATTGAGGCAAATAGACTTGTGTGGAAATGGGAATGGAGTGAGGGAACGTGACTGTTTGGATTGCTCTGCAGAGGGCTTATGTGCACCTGATGGGCTGAATGGCCTCTTGTGCCATATTAACTCTTGTAGGGAAATGCATGTTGAGCGCTTTGGATCCAGATTACCTTGTAAGGCTACAGATAAGCTGTCATGGGGCAGTTTTAATGTCATCATGTTTTCTTTCAGGAAATGAAACACCTCTAATATAACAGCTGTGGTGGACATTTGGCACCACTTCTCTGTATGCAGATTCAAGCACTTCTTGAAAGATCTCTGTTTTCCTGTCCCTTCTATTATATAGAGAACTCCTAGAAGGTTCTAATTATGACGAATTTGAGTACCCATCTCTTTAAAATATCTTTAGAAGCCAGGTTTAAAATTCTGAGCTAGTCTCGCATCCAGTTACCCTCTGCCTTTGCTACTGTTAATCTCGATGGAAACTTTTCTATGCATTTTTGCGTTTAGCTAAGAGAGACGTGCATGCTTTTCAGTAGACTTGTTCTGTAGTCCTATCCTCCAATGCAACCTTTGACACTGACCCATATTGTGGGAGATTTGCCTGTAGCTTTAAGTTAGTTTTGAACCGCTGGTAGCATGCTTAGAGAGTCATGTTTCCTGATTGTACAGTTTTGTCACACCGCATCATGTACGCTCGCTATCAGATTGCCTTCCAAAGGATTACATCACTTGGCTGTAATGCTGCAGAAAACTGTGGCTTGTAACCCATGTGGTTATGATTTTTGAGCCAAAATGTTTGTAGATTTTTTTTCAATCATTGGTTTCTTGTATGACTTGGACTCTGTGGCAATCTTTCACTCGCTTCTCAACAGGAAGTTGTTGAGCTGAGGAAACTAGCTGCTGGCTGGCTTATTCACATTCTTGTTGACTTCCGCAGTGCCATTAGCCAATGTTTGATTGCTGGTTGGTTGGCTTAACTGCAGGGGATTTTTTTTGGTTCTGAAAGCTGCTGAATGATATTTCAATAAGGAGGCTCGCACTTAACATGACACTATTTGAAAAAGGCAAGAAAACTTGTCTTGAAAATCCAGAATAAAATGAGGAAAGCTGAAGGTAGAATCCCTACAGTGGAGAAAGGAGATTACTTGGCCCATTGAGCCTGTACCAACCACAATCCCATCAGGCCCCCATCCCTATCGAGCTTTTGAGAGTTCAGCTGTTTCAACCATGTCTTTTCAAGTATCATGTTAATGAGAATATTTCAGACTGAGTTTGGTGTTCAGAGACAGTGAAATCTGTACTTCATCTTGACTTTCCCTGTAAGCTAATCTAAAAGGCAATTTGTCCTATCTGTTTGTCCTGAGTGAATTAGGAGGAGTGGCAGATGGGGTCGGGGGGGGTGGAATGGCAGGTATAGCTTTTAATTGTGTTTTAAAGATTATAATCTGTAGGAGATTGAAATTGTTCTTATTTACCCTGCTAATCCCCCTGACTAATGAACAATTGAGCGTGGCCAATCCATCTAACCTGCACAACTTTAGACTGTGGGAGGAAACCCACACAGACACAGGGAGAATGTGCAAACTCTGCACAGTCAGTGATCCAAGCTGGAAATCGAATCTGGGGCCAGCAGTGCTAACCACTGTGCTGCGCTGGTACCCAATGTCAAGAGGAAAGATAAGTTCAGTATAGTAGTATAAGTTCGGTAGAGTATAGGGCAAATGGTAGGATTCTTAGTAGTCTAGATGAACAGAGGGATCTTGGTGTGTATGTGCATAGATCCCTGAAAGTAGGCAGTCAGGTCGAGAAGGTTGTTAGGAAGGCATATGGAGTCTTGGCTTTTATTGGTAGAGGGATTGAATTTCGGAGCCGCAACGTCATGTTGCAACTGTACAAAACTCTAGTGCGGCCGCACTTGGAGTATTGTGTGCAGTTCTGGTCCCCACATTATAAGAAAGATGTGGAGGCATTGGAGAGGGTACAGAGGAGGTTTACCAGGATGTTGCCTGGTATGGAGGGCAGGTCTTATGAAGAGAGGCTGAGGGATTTGAGGTTGTTTTCGTTAGAAAGGAGGCGGCTAAGAGGGGACCTAATCGAAACATATAAGATGATTAGAGTTTAGATAGGGTGGACAGTGATAGCCTTTTTCCTAGGATGGAGAAAGCTAGCACGAGGGGACACAGCTTTAAATTAAGGGGTGATAGTTATAGGACGGATATCAGAGGCAGGTTCTTTACCCAAAGGGTGGTTCGGGAGTGGAATGCCCTGCCTGCAGCGGTTGTAGATGCGCCAAGTTTGGTGGCGTTTAAGAGGTTAGTTGATAAGTATATGGAAGAGAAGGGAATGGTTTAGTTTGGAGGGGCATTGCTTTTTATATTGGTCGGCGCAACATCGAAGGCCGAAGGGCCTGTTCTGTGCTGTAATGTTCTACGTTCTAAGTTCAGGGTGCAACTATTTTAGTTGTTTTGAAGGAAGGGAGGAGAACGCACACCCAGAAAGCTAGCGTACAAATCTCTGGATTCTGATTGCCTGCTGCATGTTAACAGTTCATAAACTTCCTTCTGCCTGTGGTTCACAACGCAACACTAAACATGGGGCATTTGGTAGATAATGTAGACTTTATTCACATACAGCTGAGGCTTTCTGCCTTTGAGTCCTCCGAAGAACACTTTGCTCCTTTCTTATACTAAAAATTTCCCGACATCAGGGACGTGAGCTCGATAAAGACATCATGTAATCAGTTGTTTACTACTTTGTCAAAGCTTTGACAAAGGGACATCTGGACTCAGCATCAGCTTTTTTCTTTCCTTACAGATGCTGCCAGACCTCCTGAGATTTTCCAGCATTATCTGGTTTCAGATTCCAGCACCTCAGTAATTTGCTTTTATCCGTTGTTTACCTCAAAGCTGTTTCTCTTTTGAGCAAGCTTAATTAACAGTTAGCTTTGCATATTATAGTTAGAGGATCTTTCTACCCATTGCCCTAAGCATTAAAGTCATATTTTAATTATTTGTGCATAAACTCGCTATTGTTGCTTATTTCTTTGCCCAAGCGTTTCTTGTATATAACATTCTGGCATTAAAAGCAGAAGATCAGTCATGCAGATCTTAATCTCACCTCATATTATGTACTGAAGAGCTTTGACAAATCCACCTATTAACGGGTTCAAACACAATCCCATCAACTTGACCAGGTTTCACTTGAGTCATGAAGCAAGTGTTCGTTTTGGGTACAAGCTTCTTTTTGCAAAGCACCAAGGATCAGCCGCTTGAGCCTGTCTTGCTGTTCCATCAAGTCGTGGCTGATTTGTTTTAATTCCATTTCCCCAATTTCAATCCATATTCTTACCATTGTAATAAAAAAAAAACAATCTTCAGTCTCTAGTTTTAATTGAACACCAGAACCTTTTAGAAAGGAGAGTTTGTTTGAGCGTTTCACTGCCCTTTCTGTGACAGGCGAGTGATTTCATTCCTGAATACTGAGCACAGTGCAATGTAAGATTTGATGCCCAACTGTGCAAAGTTTAAGGGTAGGTGCGTTGGGAAGGATGAGCTGTTTGGAACAAAAGCAATTCTTGCACCCTGGAAAATGAGGACAGTTCATAGATTCTAGAACCCTACAGTGCAGAAAGAGGCCCTTTGGCCCATTGAGTCTGCACTGACCACAATCTACCCAGGCCCTGCTCCATATCCCTGCATATTTTACCTGCTAATCCCTCTAACCTAAGCATCTCAGGACACTGAGGGGCAATTTTAGCATGGCCAATCAACCTAACCAGCACATCTTTGGACTCCATCAGTTTGTACCGGTGTCTTTTATTTCATTTCTTTCCTTCCTTGACCCCAAGCAGATCTGTCAGAAGCAGTTACTTGAAGGTGAAGAAGGCAGGTTGTTGGCCTGTTCGAAGGTTTGTACTGACGCTTGTGGTGGTTTAGTTGGAGCTAGTTGACTTGTGTGGATTGGTTTCTTCTTTTTCCCTTTATGTAGAATCCTTCTTGACATTAGACTTCCTGTGTGATTCTTTACTGAATTCCCATTTGGATATTTTAATAACCTAAGGCTTTATTTTAGATTGAATTGACATCAGGAGCAGAATGGAGGTCTTGTGGCCCAGTGGGTGAATGGTATCCCTACCTCTGAGTCGGGAGCTCCAGGTTAGACTCCCACCCCAGGTTTTGATGGCCAAAGAAGGTGCATCCATAACGTGGCCAATCGATTAAGTATCTATCTGTAAAATCCTTCAATAAGCCAACGGCTGGTGGTAAGAGCAGGAACTCCTGATCAACCATGCTTGGTGTGGCATGGTCCCTCAAGCTACAAGTGTCTGATGATAGACCAGCAACTTGTTCTGGTAAAATCTGGAATGGAATGAGATGAAAGTCTGCTGCATTGTCACAGGTACCATCTTCTGGCTGAGATGGTGGACCAGGATCCTGTCTGTCACTCAAATAAAACCTTCCACAGCAGTATTTTGAAGAGCAGGGAACTTACCAGGTCATTATTTGTACTACAGTCAGCAGCAAAAACAGTTTAGGTCATTTTGCCTTGTTTTGGAGAGTTTACTGTGTGCAAATTGGCTGCTGTTTTCCACATTCCAACATTGGTGATTACTTTGGTTATAAAACATTTCTGATGCATCCTGATATTGTAAGATGTGTAAACAAAGTCAATCTCTCTCCTTGTGTAATAAGATGGCACACTAAAGACTGTTTCTAAAGAAAACAAACTGCATTATCCTCCTGGAAATGCTGACATGGGCCACTTCTTTGTGCTTTTGCACACAAAATCTATACTGCCCTTGATTCAATTCAAAACAAATAGTTTTTTTTGAATATTGGGCTCTGCCGAGTGTTTGGTTTCAGTTCAATTTTGCCAGAACTGTTAGTGCAACTCATGGGTGACTTATCTCCATCATGAGTCACTGAGGGCTGCAACTATCTTGGCTGATTTCAGTCAGTGATCATTGACCTGTAAGACAGCTTCAGTGCATTGTTTAGTTTTGATCAGCTTCACTGGGAGCCCAGGTTCATTTATAATTGTCAATGAACTAGTAATCAGAGGCCTAGCCTATTGATCTGGAATGCAGATTCAAATCCCATCACAACAAAGAAAATTACAGCACTGGAATAGGCCCTTAGGCTGCATCCACTATGCTTCCCATCTGAACTAAAATCTCCTATCCTTTCGGGGATTATATCCTTCTATTCCCATCCTATTCATGTATTTGTCAAGGCAGCTAATTTAAAAAAAAAATCTGAATTGAAAGTTAGTAACACTGACCATGATTGAATCCCATCTGCCGCACAGCAGTCAGTCTGGCACCCTTGCCTGACTCTCTGTCACTCCAGACCCCGCAGCAATGTGGTGGACTCTCCGGATGGGCAACAAACACTGGTCTTGCCAGAATAAAAAAAACACAAATGTCGCATCCCGGAGGACAGGATGAGATTTTTGAAATTGAGGCTCTAGCTCAAGCGAGAGCCAGTAAAGATCAGTGAACACGAGTTGCGGGGTCAGTGGGTCTTGATAGAAATTAGGGCATAGCTTCAGTGTTTTAAATTAACTCTGGTTTGTAGAGGCCAGATGGATAATGGAAGACCTGCGCACTTAAATTCCACGTCCATTTGGTTATTTCATGCACCGAGTTCAACATTGTTGCCACTTCTGTCCTTGAGTGCTATTAACAATTCTCAATAAGATGATGACCCATGATATGTGGTTGCAATTATGAAAAGTGCTATAATTTTTTTTAATGACCTGTTGCTGCTAACCTGATTAAGTAGTATTAAGTACGTCACTACATTTTTGGCTCCTGCCTGACTTTTAAATCTAGGTGGAGAATTAAAATTGCAGGCCCATTGAAGCTCTGTCATTCTTGTGGACTAAAGGTGTTTTGCAATCTGCTGTTGGAGGAGATTGCATTTTGCGCAATAAATAGAACATATTGGATTGAAAGTATACACAAATCTCTGCTTCAGCTGGACGGTGTGTTTGAGGTTTTGTACGCTTCGGGGAAGAGTGTAGAAACGGCAAATGTTGCATTTGCAT
Source organism: Sphyrna mokarran (assembly GCA_024679065.1). Classification (NCBI taxonomy): domain Eukaryota; kingdom Metazoa; phylum Chordata; class Chondrichthyes; order Carcharhiniformes; family Carcharhinidae; genus Sphyrna; species Sphyrna mokarran. The sequence goes on along the minus strand of JAGIQG010000011.1, from coordinate 84,778,413 downwards.
TAATGGGTGCTGCAGGAAAAGAACGGAGTGTTGGGGTTGAATGAGGAGTGGACCAGGATATCATGGAGGGAGCATTTGGGAATGGTAAAATTGGGAGGGCGATGTGGACATCATCTGGAGTTAGTAGCAATGTGGAAAACAGTCTGTTGGGCTGCTGAGGTGGAAGGTGAGGAATCCTTTCATGGCTTGCATGCTTAATCTAGCATATTGTATTCATTGCTTAAAGTGAAGAAATTTCTCCTCACCTCAGCCATAAAAGGTTTACCACCTGCCCTCAAACTATGGCCCCTAGTTCTGCACCACCACCTCCTCCACCAGAAGCATTCTTTCTGAATCTAACCTGTCTAATCCTGTTGGAATTAAAGATCTCCTCACTCTTCTAGAACATAATTCTAAGTGAATTAGTTTCTCCTCATATGACAGACCTGCCATCCCAGGAATCTGCCTGTAAACCTTTGCTGCATTCTCTCTATAGCAAGAATGTCGTTCCTCAGGTAAGGACACCAAAGCTGCTGCACACATTCCAAGTGTGGCCTCACCAGCACCCTATACAATTGCAGTAAAACATTCCTATTCTTATATTCTCATTCTCTCTCTATGAAGACTAACATACCATTTGCATTCTTCACTGCCTGTTGTACCTGTGCACTTACTTTCAGCAACTGAGGCAGAAGTGTGCCAAGGTGCCTCTGAGTATCCACCTCTCTCAATTTACACCCATTCAAATAATCTACCTTCCTATTATTGCTACCAAAGTGGATAATCTCACGTTTACTCACATTATACTGCATCAGTTGTACGTATTCTCACTCTATTCTTGTGAACATTATACTGTGAATTTTAAAGAGTTGTGTGTTGTTCCAACAGTACCCCTGTGAAACCAGAGAAGTCTGTATCACCAGCAGTGGAAGAGTCTCCTCCAGGCAGTCCCACGACAAAGAATGACAACCATGTACCTGCAACCTCTCCCGCACCACATGTCCCTCCTATGCCAAAGTCGCCATCCCAGGTAATGTAGTTCATCAATTGTCTTTGTGATGGCATGCTATCTTCTGATTATATTCTTCAATCTAGTAATTGGTGTTTAAGTTTTCAGTGCGTCAACACACAGGATACGTATTGGTAGTTGGGGATAGTGATGGAATGCAGGGAATGGAATGGTTTGGTTTGGAATTTTGCAGCTGTAATGAGAACATCTGAACTTTGTTCATCATAGTATAAAATTTGTGGGTTTTGTTTTATACTGGCCAGTGAATAAGCAGTCTCTCCAATTCTTTAGCCATTTACTGATTATGCTTGTGCTGAGTGTGGTACCAGGTCTTGTCATCAAAATAGTTTGTATTCTGCTAAACTGTTTTTCATTGAGGATTGAAAGTATCTAATGAGAGTTGTCTGTGAAACCTTTAACTGAAACAGTGCCCTGTAGCACTTAATTCAGTCTTCTCCATTGCATGGCTGTAATGTCCCATGCATTGGAAGGTAGCAAAATGTTCTGTGATTTCATGATCAGTGATTTTTGTTAAAGTAAAGCAGAGTGATGGTGTGTGAGGTACCTCGAATATCAAGATAACCACTAATAAACCCAGTGAGGGATTTGGACGAAACCCTTTTGTGATTTAAAAAGTAGAGCTTACTACAGTTGTTTTTTTTTGTGTATGATGGGGACAAAGTAGTGTGTGACTGTTAGTGAAGGTTAACCTGCTTATTATAAATGGAGAATGAGTCCCAGTTGTTACAGTGGATAAGGATTTGGTAATTTTAGATGATGGCATGAAGCCTGAGCTGGCTGCAGAGAGATTAGCATGTGAAAAGTATAAATAGCTGATTAGATGTGTGTCATTTAGTTCCACTAGCCCTGCATGGATTAATTTGCTATCTTGAATTAAAAATGGCTAATATTAATTTGAATAAATGAATCTCCAATTGTATTTTGATGCTTGAGAGAATTGAAAGCAAGTTAAAATATGCATTTTTCTCTTTTTTTGCCATGCCTCCCATTCTACTATATGTTTAACGATTTGTGAGTGCTAGCAAAAAGAGAGATGAGACTTGCCTGTTTAACCAAAGGAAGAGCAGGAGGAGACTATTCAGCCCCTCAAGCATGCTCCTCTACCAAGTTTTTTCAAACCTGATGTTTACCTTAACTCGCCTGTCTTGATTTCATAGATATGGATTTCTGCCTCTCTTTTGTGTAACGAACTACTTCCTAACCTTTCTGCTGAATGGTTTTCTTGTAATATATTTGTACCTCTACGTTCCAGAATTCCAACCCCTTTGGCATGGACAATATTCAATCCAAATTGGCATCTTTTATCACTGTATGACCCTGGTGGGAAGGATATTTTGGAGTTTATAAACTGTGCCCCCACCCATGTTTGCCACTCTCTCTCAAGGTGCTGAGCCTCTGCTGCAGGATGGTCCCACATGGCTTACTCGGTAATTTAGTAAAACCATCTAATTGCTCCCAGAATTGCCATTGAATGCTAAACCATGTCTTTGGATGCCCCTTCAGTGACTTGGGCCTTGCCAATTAAACTTGAAATCTGCCAAGAATGGTAAAAATGTGGGATTCTCTGCAACATGGGAGTTGAGGCAAATGGCGTTGATGTATATTTTTAAAATTCATTCATGAGATGTAGGCCTTGCTAGCTAGACCAGCAGTTATGTAATTGCTCCTGGGAAGAAATATGTAGAGTGGGATCATGGAAAAGAAAGCAATGGAAGGTTGTGGGTGAAGTATGGAGGAGACTCACCTACAGCATAAACACCAGTATTGTTCGTTAGGCTTGAATGGCCTACGTCTGGTGTAAAAGTTTATATAATTGTGTAACCCTTGCTCAAAGCATGAATACAGTTTTACAACTATCGAACTTGAAAGACACTTGCTGAAAATGCGGTTTTTATTTAAAACCACACAGATTTGAGTGACAAGGGATGATTATGTAAGAGTGTACTTAGTGTCTTGCTTGGTTTATCACCAATGACTTTATGAAGTATTCTCCAGTCAACTGTAACCTAGACTTCCCTTTCCGTCTTATATATTTTGTTTCCTGAACACAAGTGTACATTATTTGAACTCATGATTTCTCTGATAGATTGACCATGTTCTTATTTTGTACTGTGTTTGTGATTAGTGGGGTTGACGTAACTTTTTTTTTCTACCGAAAGGGGAAATTTCCTAAGAGTTCATGATTGTAAGATTTTGGTAGAATGGACTGGGGAGTAAACTGATTCCAGTGGCAAGAGAATCAGGAAGCTGAGGGAACTGGTTTAAGGCGATTGGCAAAAGAACCAGAGGAAATATTAGCTGTGGCTCAGTGGATACCATTGAGTTCATGGAGGCTGCAAAAGATTTTTGTTTAATGCCAGTTGTTAATGGATAAGGACATTAGTTTATTCTGGTGAAAAACAGGTGGAGAAGATGGAACTGATGTTTTTAAAATGAAGAGTTGGATGCTGTGCACCTTCTCCCGTGCTCCATATCCACTTAATATGGAGATGAGGAAAATACGTAGAACTGTGCTAAGACTGCTTGGGCAGGACTAGTTTTCACTGGAGCAAAGTCAAAGAGAGAATTCATAGAGACGTATAAAGTTGAAGGGCCCAGACAGTGGATAGGAAGGATCTATTTTCGTTAGCAGACGAGCCAGTCAAAGGGAAAAATTTAAAGTACTTGGAAGAATCAGAGCGCAGTGGGGAATATTCCCACTTAGAGGAAGGTGGGGAATCTGAAACTCACTCGGCTGAAGAGGAGAATCGTCATCATCTGATGGAGGTCGGTAGTGGAATGATTCACGAACTTTAGTTTCTGAGCAGCACTGCCATGGTGGGCCAAATGGCTGCCACCTGTACTGATAGTTTAAACATCTGAACAGCAAATTTCCCTTTATCTGCCTGTCTGATCTATGTTCTACCTTTCCTGTAGGGTCCAGCCTGCTTTGCTGTTTCTGGTCCTCAATCCACTTGATCGCTAGACTGATTATTTGTTATAATGTTTAGCGTTGATTGTCCTGCCTTGCTTTCTGTTCCTGCTTTTTGCTATTGATGTATTTTTGTGCATATGCAGCAAAGGAAAGGTCCTCCAGTGCCCCCTCCACCAAAGGTCACACCGTCAAAGGACATCAAGCAAGAAAATATCCTCAATTTGTTTGACGACAGTTTCATTCCCGAGATAAGTGTGACGACACCTTCACAGGTTAGCCACTCCCCGTCACAACAGCCTTGTTGTGATCTTCATCAACGTTTTAACACCCCTCCATCTTCATCACCACTTTCGACTAATCTTCACCTATCCATTGTGCATGAAGCATGCTTTGGATTAGTTGAGTAGCTTCTTGTCTGATCCCTTCCTTCAGTTACTCATCCAAGACTATTAGTCGTATCTTTGTTCCAACTAGACTGGAGTTGCCACCTTTCCTAACCAAAATAAAGACGTTAAAAGGTTCTAATCTGTGATGGGTCAAATTTTCAAGAATCCTGAAAAAAAGTCAAAATGCAGTATTGTCAAAAAGTAATTTGCATGTCAGGGGAGAAAGATACCTGACTGCTCGTATTTTTGGCACTCATGATGTGTGGCAACTCCAAATCTTGTAGAGTATTTTGCCCACTGTCTGTGGCTGTCTGGGCCTTACCAGATACTGCAAAGTCAAAATACTAATTGTTTCTCGGAGTGCTTGTTCTGCTAACACTTGGAGGAAACTGGTTATTATCTAGTTCAAGAAAGTGTCTAATGGACTTTTGTTTCAGGAACAGCAGTTTCTTTTTTAACTGAAGTACTTGTACAGAATTGATGTCAACTTGAATGGCTTTCAACAGTTTATAACGGTTCAAGAGTCTGCCCAGAAATGGGGGAAGATTTGTGGTTTATCTAAAGCAGGAAGTTTTGTTTTTATGAGTTAAGAGACAAAGTTAATTTCAAGTGTTCCTTTAGTCAGTGTTCAATTTATAATGGAATGTTTTGCACAGGGAATCATTTTTAAAATCTGTGGTTACAGTAAGTTTCGCATATTGAAAATCTTTTTGAAATGACAGTAATTGAATATGATATGGCTTGTTGGCCTGTTTGAAATGGTTAAGGGCTAAGCTTTATTAAAAATTTATATGCAAAGCATGGGGTTAAGTGCCCTTTGAATAGACTGCTGAGGTGAGATGTGTATATAAGTAAATATGAGGTAAGTATGCAGTTGTTATGGTTTTTTAGAAAGAAAGAGGTACTTAAACCTTAAATATTGGATATGAAAAGGATTGAGATTTGGGTTATGAGCGACTGAAATTGCATGTTGCCTATATGATGGCTTTGAGTCAAATAATCTCCACAAGGATTTCCTGACTTAGTTGCAGATTGCTTATGTATTCCAGGGGATAAGGTGGGGAAGTAAACATGTTTGTGGAAGAATAAGGTGGTGGCACCATCTGTGGAGAGAAACAATTTTAGTCCAATATGACGACTCCTCGGAATTCTGAAGCAAAGTCTAATTGGACTCTTCTTTCTCCAAAGTTACTGCCAGACCTGTTGAACTTCTCCACACTTTGTGGATGCTAGAAATCGGAAATAAGAAACAGTATTTTGCTTTTATTTTAATTGCATTGATAAGATGGCACAGGCCTACTCAACATCCCTGCAGAAGTTTGGGCTTGATTCTACTCGTTCATCTCTTGGGTGCATAAGCGAATGCACGTGATGAGTACAGTCACTGTAGGTTGACACTGCATCGGCATGGAGGCTTGGCATTCCTCCTGAAGGCCTACACAAATTCTTTTAAACCTGTATTTTTCTTAAATTTGATTTCTAATTCGTCTTGTCCTTTCTTTCAATATGGTGGAGACCAATATTCAACTCTTTTCCATAAGCATGCAAATTGGAATGCAAGGCCAACTTGATGGGTTTGCTGGCTTCTGCTGGGAATATCGAATGGAATGTTGGATGGAATCTGTTTCTTTTCCTTTGGTTAGTCCCATCTTCCAGATTCACTGATGGACCATCCAGGGAGGACTTTGGTAGTAATCTACATTCCTTGGACTACTACTTATTGTTGGCTGGAGGAAGATACTTGAATGTTCCTGAAACAGATGGGAGGCTCTTCGGCACGTGAGCATCAGATCCTGTGGCATGAGAGTCCAATTCAACAAAACAATTGTTCTCATTGATCAAAATATAGTCTTCCTTTCTCTTAAGCTGGATGGGGAGCTAGAGGGAAAAGGTTGTCCTTTTGGAAAAAGAGAGGGCAATCAGCATCTAGACTTGGGTTTAAATTTCTCAGTTGTCTCACTACTACCTCTGGGTCAGCTGGGTGTGATTCCCTAGGTTTTTCTCCATGCTAATGAGAAGTGTAACTCTATCAGAGAATGTTTGGGATCCTACTGCTTTCCTAGTTATGAGTAATCGTGTAATGTTTCCCTGCTTCCCTGATGGTTTGCAGAAGTGTTTCAACCAGTCCCACCAAGGTCGTTGATCAACCCACTTAAGATACCAGAGAAAGGTGGCACGGTGGCAGTGATCAGCACTGTTGCCTCTCAGCGCAAGGTACCTGGATTCAGTTCCAGCCTTGGGTGACTATTGAATCTGCACATTCTCCACTTGTCTGTGTGGGTTTCTGGCCACAGCCCAAAGATGTGCGGGTTAGATCAATTGACCACATTAAATTGTCACTTAGTATCAGGGCATTAGCAGAATAACCAGGCGGGGTTACAGGGGTCAGGCCGGGTGGGATTGTTATCGATTGAGGCTTGATTCATTCCCCTGCTGCACTGTAAGGGATTCTGTGATTCGAAGATTATGCTGCAAATGCAGATTTGTACAGGAGTGTAGCTCTCCACTGCCAGAACTGACCGTTTGTTCAGCACACCTCTAGCTATCTGGCCAACATTTCAAATGAATGTAAATAAGCTGGTACTGAAACAGGAATGTCATTGAATTTTACAAGGTATCCAGTCTGTTTATTCCACTGATTGCAGAGCTAAATTTTTAAAAGACCCTGCTGTTCCGTTTTGCTGTGGAACTGTTTAGATGCCGTCCAGTAATTGATTCTAGGCTAATTCAAAGGACTTGAGTAACAGCTGATTTATAAACAATTGTGCCTTGAGCCATGTCCCACTCAATGAACAGGATGGCCACAAGCTTAAAATTCTGAGAAATCTATTCTATAATCTGATGCTCTTCTGTGTCCTTTTCACTAATTATAGTTATCTGATCTGGCCAGGACACTTTTTTTTATGTATCTTCTCTTTGTGAGTCAGCCCTATGCCCTACCTAAATATTTGGAATATCTCATGTGAGATTATGTTAACAACTTCCATTCCCTCACTGTTCCACTCTACTGGCAGCAGCAAGAAAATGCAAATATATCTTTTGTCCAATGTTGGTCGACAACCATTGGTGTATAGGCTTATTCACTGAGGATTGTTTTACCTTGTCAAAGATGTGTGGCAAATCAAAATGGATGTTTTCATTAAAGATAATATGCATCCACCTCAGTGTAGTGCCCAATAAAGTCTTGGGCTTATCTGGATTGTGTGTAGATTGAAGTAAAATTACTGTTGATAAATAGATGGTTTTCATGTGTTGTCATCTTCAGTGGGTTCTTTGAAGTCACACTTGTTAAATATTATTGTTGTCTTTTAATGTTGTCTCATCTACCTTGTCTTTCCTGTTTTAAAGTCTACTCGTGTTTTTTTTTGTGTTCAGCTACTCGACACTTCATTTTAACATAACCTGTGTAGCAAATAAGTAAACTACTTTCTCTTTGTTTCTCCTTTTTCCCCCTTCTCTCCATACTGTCCACTCCTTCCTAGTTTGAGGCTCCTGGGCCTCTGCAGGATGAAGGAAGCCTATTGGACTTTGATCCTCTGAAGCCAGAGTCCAATCCAGTAGGGAGAGCAACTTCTCCAGTCTCTCAGGTTTGTTTAGCTCAGTCTTTTCTCTGATTAGTGACCCAGCCATTCCAGAAAATGCTGTTGGCTTCCAGAAAGAATTGTGGGGAGGGGAAGATGCTAGTTTTGTGGAGAATGACACACCTTAAAATTTGGACTTTTTTCCCTTTTGGGAAGTGTTCATTAATTGCCTGTCCTTCGTTGTATCAAGAGGATGGATCCTTGGGCATCTCAGTGCACTCCATGGGGTGACTGTGCTCCTGTGATGGTATGGAGTAGGGAATGCCAGGATTTTTCTTAATTCATTCCCAGGCTGTGGTGAAGCCTCTTTTATTACCCATCCCTTTTCAACTGAGTGGCTTGCATTAGGGCAGTTAATAGAAAATAGGAGCTGGCCATTTGGCCCTTCAAGCCTGCTCTGTCATTCAACTTGATGGTGGTACTCCAGCGCTTTCTCCTTACCCCATAAGAGTAAACCATCTGGTGCCCCACGGTCCAGATGAGGTAAGAACAGCAAACTTCCTTCTCTGGAGGACATTGATGGACCAGATGGTGTTTACAACAGCCTCATGGTTTCACAATCACCACTTATGGTGTCACCACCTTTATTTATTTAATTAAGTTGAATTTAAATTTGCAGGTTGCCATGGTGAGATTTGAACTCAGTGGATCACTGTTGCAGGCCTATAGTTACTAGTCCAATGACATGACCACTATATTATCATTCCTGCAAAGTACTAACATAACATCCATCTCAACAGCTATAAAATCATTGCAGGTTGCAATTTTGTTCCCATCAAACTAGAGTTGATGGCTGTAGAACATTCACTAATGGTAGTTTGTAGATTCTAGTTGCATGAGGTTTTTGAAAACTGCACTAAGGAACAACATGGGAAATTAAGCCAAACTGACTGCAGTTATTACATGTATGCTTTTTAACAGTGGATGTTTACCGTTCAATGTGCTTGAGATAAATCTTTTGAAAACTCTAATTTTTGAGCATTATTAAGTGGTCCAACAAGGCTTTGCTGCATCCAGTCAGGGTGTGAAAGAGACGTTTTGAAAATGCCACGTACAATAGATCTCACGCCATTGAAACTGAAGGAGTGAAAGATTTTTCTTTCTTCTCATTCTCTGCCACATACTTTTTCTCATTGCTTTTCAATGTACTATCTCTGGTCTTATCCCCATCATCCCTGCAGTGGCTGAAGACACATATGCAGTGTGGGTGCCGTTGCCCAGGGTGGGAGCAGCATTGTTTCAGCCGTGGCTCCTCTGTTTTCTTTTCTGTCAATACCCTGTACAGCTAAGAATGCAGTTTGCGGAGTATTGTGTGAAACCTAGTTAATTTCTTCTCCCTTCCCCTCCCAAGAATTGAAATAGGAAAAATTTGAGATTGGAACTGGGTTGCCTTGGTGCAATGGGCTGAAAGGCTTCTTTTGTGCCATAATATTCTATAAAGTTTGAGCTTTCTTTCAGGCAGTGAACATTTTAAGATGTTACAATATTTTGTTAGCTGATGACATGGAGCTAGATTTTAATTAACTGTCATTAACTTGTGTGTTTACTGATATTGTCTCTGAAATGGGGAGAGGGAGTATAATATATACTTACTATAAGGTGTAACTAACGCCTGCTCAATTTACATGTTTTATGTATTTTATTCAACATGCTAGTCTTTACCTTGGGATTTGTGGGAGGTAAGCAACATGGATCATTATTTTAAAACACACCTAACATTCAGCATGTACAAGTCTCGCCTTTGCCACTGCCCATCCAGCTGATGTCTGCACCTTTTTTTGTGTACACAGTTTATTGCTCTAAACAGCTGCTGGCAGAATCAAAGCTTTAGGTCGTCTTCCTACGCTTGTTTGTTCCTCCTTGTCTAAAATCACTTCACCCCTCCTGTATCCAGCCTCAGACTCAAGCAGCTTGCACGGTTGCTTTGTATTAAAGCCCAGCCTGTCTTATGTATGAGTAAATGTTACTGTTTGTATGTCTGTGCCAGTCTTTCTGTACCTCAGTTTCTCTAGCCAATGATGGCTTCACTTATGTTGCAGCATGGCTGTCATGTTGAGATATTACTCTTCTTAAAAAAAAAAAAAATTCTGTTCCACTTTGTGGTCAAATCGGAAAAGACCTTTTTAAGATGAGGTGAATTCTTCGTTAAGCAGCTGACTTAAATAATCCTATTTTTATTTAACATAACCCGTCTGAGTTCTGTTTTCTTTTGGCAGTTGCAGGCTGTGGTGCACTCATTGGTTATAACTTTTTTGAATATCCATTCATGAGTAAGAGCGTTTTATATACTTCAAAAATGCAGACTGAATTGGAATACTTGGGCACTGCCTTGGGTATCTGTGAACACAGTAAGAAGTCTGACAGTATCAGGTTTAAGTCCAACCAATTTATTTGATAGTAAACTCACAAGCTTTTGGATTTTTACCTCTTCTTTCAGATTTGTGGTTCTACTCGTTGAAATAGTTGCTTATGTTTAGGTGGGGGCTTATGTTGCTGTTACTTTCCTTCACTAGAAAACTTGTCAATATTAGAAGCCTTGGCAAAATTTGTTGCACTGTTCAACTGTGTGGCATATTTACTTGATAAAAGTACAATTTTTCATGAATAGAAACCCAGATAGGATTTGTATACACAATAACATCTTTTCCAGCCTCCCACATATGCAATCACTCAGGAACGCTGTAAGATTGGAACCGCTTTTCATGTTGTTATTTTATGGTTGGTAACTTCCTCTCCCAGCTGTAAGGAATTGTGACCAAGTTACATTGAATGACAACTTTAGAACGCTTCTCTGCTTTCTACATTCCATGGCTGCTGCAGCACAGCATTAGTGGGACTGTGGATGTGGGCCTATCAGTTGTTTTAATCACTAAATTTGATGAACAAGATCTATTCGGGGTTTCAACATAATATGCTCAAACCCATTTTATTGTATTGATTTACCTTAAGCTTGCATGAATTGAGTTGTGGAGAATTGAGTATAGAAATTATACCAAGTGCCTCAGTCTTCTGCCACCCAGTATAATTTGTCGGTTAATGCTATTGTGTGTCTAGTATTTTTATCTGATCTGAGTAACAATAAAGGTTCATCTTTAATTGGCTTCAGTTAACCCTGGGTGAAGAATATTAGGGGGAGAACAGAATCTAGCCAGAGTTTCTAGTCATTATTCTGCAGCAATCCTTGTTCAAATCCACTCAGGCATGGCGTGAAGGCAAGGTTCCCTCTGAAAATATGCAAGTCAAGAACCTATTTGAGCATGACTAATGGATGAAATATGGAGGGCAGCGGTTTAGTGGAACTAGCATATGGAAACATACCCTTGGGATATATTTAAAACCAGGCTTTATTCTATTTCCCGTGATTGCTAATCCTAAGATTGCAACTCTCATCTTGTGGTGCGAAAGCTGATTCTCCACCTCTCTAGAAAACTAGTGCCAATTTTGGCATGATGAAAAATGCTCTTTTTTAACATTTTGGGATATGGGTAGCAATAGCAAGGCTAGCATTTATTGCCCATCTCTAATTGTTTTTAACAGAGTGGTTTGTTCGGTCATCAGAGTGCAGGTGCATTGTTGTTGAGTCACAAGTTAGTCATGTTGGCTAAGGACAGCATATTTCCCTTCCTAAAGGAAATCAGTGAACCAGAAAGGTTTCAACAACAATCTGATCGTTTTCATAGTCACCACACTTATGAACTTTTTATTCCAGATTAATTTATTTAGCTGAATTTACATTCTCCCAGTTGCTATAAATCATGTACAGTACGAAATCTCTCAACACCAAGTTTATTTGTAGCACAAGCTTTTGGAGCACTGTCCCTTCATCAGGTGAGTGGGAGTTGTGTTCACAAACAGGACATCTACAGACACAAACTCAATTTACAAGGTAATGGTTGGAGTGTGAGTCTTTACGGGTAATCAAGTCTTAAAAGTACAGACAATGTGAGTGAAGAGAGGGTTAAGCACAGGTTAAAGAGGTGTGTATTGTCTGGAGACAACACACACTCCAGGCAAGTCGTGGGGGTTACAGATAGTGTGACGTGAACCCAAGATTCTGGTTGAGGCTGTTCTTGTGTGTGGAACTTGGCTATCAGTTTCTGCTCAGCGATTCTGCTTTGTTGTGTGTCATGAAGGGGCAGTGCTCCAAAAATGTGTGCTACCAAATAAACCTTTTGAAGTTTAACCTGGTGTTGTGGGACTTCTTGCTGAGCCCACCCCAGTCCAAAGCCGGCATCTCCACATTGTAAATCATGTAGCTATAGGTCCCAGATGAACGTAGGCTACTCTGCTTTGAAGGAGTGCTGACTGGTGAATTATCTAAATACAATACATGCACTGACTCAGTTTTATCCACATCTTATGTTTAACCAATTTATTGGAGCAATATCATTTCCCTTTCACAAAACCATGTTGATCCTTCCTGATTTTTTTTTTTTCCTTTCCCAAGTCCCTGTTATGCCTTATTAACTTCCAGCAATTTTGTTATGACAGATGTTAATCTAACTGGCCTGTAGCTTTGTCTCCCTCTTTCCTTTTTGAATAAATGAGTTACATTAAAAATTTTCCAATCTCTTGCTGGCGTCTCGGGAATTTTGGAAAATTGAAACCAATAATCAACCATCTCTCCCTAGCTGCCTTTTAATGAAGATTGACTACCATCCTACAGCTTCGACCATTTGTTTAGTGCCACTTCTCTGGCAATTGTGAGTTCCTCCCTCCCTCCTGTTTTTATTCATTTGTGAGAGATGGGTGTTGCTGACTGGCCAGCATGTATTGCCCATCCCTAGTTGTCCTTGAGAAGGTGGTGATGAGCTGCCATCTTGAATTGCTGCAGTTCACGTGCTATGGATTGACCTAATATGCCATTAGAGAGGGAATTCCAGGATTTGAGAAGAAACAGCAATATATTTTCAAGTCAGGATCGTGAGTGGCTTGGAGGGGAACTTGCAGGTGCCCATTCTAAAATATACCTTTAGAGATGTAGTAGCTGTTATTTATCAATCTTTCCCTTTGATTAACACACTGCCTCACTATTGTTATTTAATGTGTGTGTCATTTGCATGCTCTTCTCACGCAATTGAGTTGGCTGAGATGACTTAACACTTAGCCAGCTGTTAAGTGGTGGGAATGCCTTGAAAAGAAATTCCGCTTCAGTAGAGAAAAAGGGAACTGTTCTTTTATTGTGAAGAGGAGTTCTATCTGGCACAAATCAACGTCTCCCTATGAAAGAATCTCTCATCCACTTATGCTCTTTAGGAGAATTTGAGGAACTTGTGGGGTCGTTAACCATCAATCGACAATAAATGCTGTTGGTGCATTTCCTTTTAATTGGTGGCTGGAAAATTACACACAGTGCTTCTTGTACCATGGACTTCCTGAAGATCTTGCAAAGGTTCTGATTGTAATTCACAAGTGCTTTACATTGATTCTGGACAAAGATTATAAGTAAGTTATGTGTGATTAGTGCAAAAACTCACCAGCCTAGGTATCAGGTAGAGTATGAATCATCTTGGGAAAAGAAAATTGGGTAATTTGAGATTTGTTGGGAGTGACATTTGACAATAGCAGTTGATAAAAACCTGGTGCTCTTGCATTTTGTCCTCATTTGTGTGGATCTCCACTCCATACCTGTCTTTATTTTTTTTTTACTGTACTTCTCTTTGTTTTTTCACTGGATTGTACAGCCTGAAAAGAGTGCATCTGACAGCATGTCTTTGGACCACCCTCCAAGTATGGCCATGGGAGATGTCCCTGGTGAGAGCAGTTTTGCAGTGGACTGGTCAGCCCAGCCTAACCTCCTCCAAGGGAACGAAGATATCGCTGCTGAAGTAAGTATAAATAATTGCTTAATTTTTTTTTGTATTTTCACAACTGTGGATATTCTGTTGCTGCAGAGTAGATCATATTGTAGGCAAAGAATTTAAAGATGACTTGCAATTCATTATAACTGTTGGCTGAGTTTGGGTTGCCTGCTCCAGTAGGAAATACTCTTGCAACAAGGCTGAAAGATGACTTCAGTAAGAAGTCTCACAACACTAAATTAAAATCCAACAGGTTTACTTGGAATCTCGAACTTTGAGTTGTGCTCCCTCAGGTGAATGGGGACCCACTCACCTGATGAAGGAGCAGTGCTCCGAAAGCTCGTGTTACCAAATAAAGTTGGACTTTAACCTGGTGTTGTGACACTTCTTACTGCGCCCATTCAATCCAACGCCAGCATCTCCATTTGGAAGGATGACCCAATCCAACCTTCAAAGTAGTGAAAGGTTTAGATGGAATGGATACAAAGAATGCTTCCTCTTGCAGCGTAGCATTTAACGAAAAGCCATCAGTATAAAATGTTCACAAGAAATCTAATAGGGAATTCCAAAGGAACAACTTTTTCTAAACAGAATGTGGAACTTTCTAAGACAGTGGTTAAAATGAATAGCAGTGATGCATTTACAGATAAGCTAGAACTGACAGGTTCAGATGAAGAAGTATGAGCAGAGAGAATGCCGCATGAACACTAATGTGGAATGGTTGGGCCAAATGACCTCTGTTGTTTGCACTGGTTTCCACACTGACATTTATTCTAAATTGCAAAGTAAAGAATAATTTCAGGAGTTAACACTCTGGTCTTCTTGGTGAACTTAATATATTTGGTTACTAAGGGAAGCAATTTGTTGTCATCTTTATCCAGAAGTAAAACAATGCTAGATTTTTATGTTTAAGCATCAGATTTGTTCTTTCGCTTGGTATAGGGAAGGAAGATACAGATTTGCATGTACTTTTGGTAATTGTAATGTGATATAAATTTGCCTTTTCTTCACTTATTTGCTCATGTGCTGGTTTCTATTCCCCTCTTAAGTTGGGGAGCTGAGGCTTTAGGCTGCACTTGCAGGCCACATTAGGAAAGGGTTCAATGTAGAGCAACAGGAATAGCTTCTAAGTGCTCACAAAATAGTAAATAAGTATGTACCAGCAAAGTAGCTGTTCATCTGCCATCTCCTTGTTTTGCATTATTAATTCTTCAGGTTCTCATCCTGTAGGGCCAATGCTCATTGGCAACTTGTTCCTTTTTAAAAATATTTCTAGAAATTCCTGCTCTCTTATTTCCTGGCCAGTTTTCTCTCATACTCTATTTTTCCCTCTTTTGGTAATATTTTACTCATCCGTCGCTTTCCTTGTATTCTGCCCAATCTCCTGACCTCCTACCTGTCTTTGATCTTTAACCTTACCAGTTAACCATGGATGGAGTCCATCCTTTGGATTTTTCCTCCGTTTGGAATGTATTTCTTACTCATCTGAATGTATTGTGTATACTGAAATATCCTCTTAAATGTTTGCCATTGCATCTCTGTTGGCCTATCCTTTAACCTAATCTTTTATTCCCTCACAATTGTCCTCCTTTCTTCCACAAACCGAATGTAAAATTCGATCATATTTTGATGCTACTACTTAGGATTACTGAACTCTGTGATGGTTCTCCTATCTCATTGCACGATAGCAGGCTTCAGTATAGTTTGCTCTCTGGATGGCTCTAAACATGCCATTCTAGAACTACTCATCTAGGCTACTGTTGCCCATTTGACTTTATCAGTCTATATTTAGATTAAAATCTCATAATTCTTGCTGTTACCTTCTGACTTGTAATTTCTTCCTTTATACCTCATTATTTCTTTGTTTAAATCTCATTCTACCATGTGTTGCTACATTACTCCCACATGTGACTTCTTGCCTTTGCCATTTCTCATCTCTATGCAAACTGTTTCCATATCCTAGTTTCCTGAACTCGAGTCATTTCCTGTACTAATGCCATCGGTAATGGGGTCACCTCACACACCTTTCCCTTGCTTCCCGGTCTTCCAAAATGCCTTGCACCCTTCAACATTTTGCTCCTAATCAGTGTTCCCTTGCAGCCATGTCTCTGTAATGGCTGTCAAATCATACTTACTTATTCCTATATGTACTCTCATTTGTTTTGTTTCAAATGCTTTGTGCATTCGGTTAGTCTTATTATTTTTATTATTATAGCCTTTTGTTTCACAATTTGATGTACTGTTAAATTTGTACTCTCCATCTTGTTCTCAATCCTTCCTGTCATTGTCTGCTTTTTTCTGTAGTAATACTTTTCATAGAATATAGAACACTACAGCACAGAAACAAGCCTTTTGGCCCTTCTTGGCTGTGCTCAACCATTTTCCTGCCTAGTCCCACTGACCTCCACCTGGATCATATCCCATCACTCCCCTCTCATCTTAGGTTGTTAAAAAGGCGTACAGTGTGTTAGCATAATGGTAGGACTTTTAGTAGTGTAGATGAGCAGAGAGATCTCGGCGTACAGGTGCATAGATCCCTGAAAGTGGTACTCAAGTTGATTAGGTTGTTAAGAAGGCGTATAGTGTGTTAGCATTTATTGGTAGAGAGATTGAATTTCGGAGCCGAGACGTCATGTTGCAACTGTACAAAACTCTGGTGCGGCCGCACTTGGAGTATTGTGTACAGTTTTGGTTGCCACATTATAAGAAAGATGTGGAGGCCTTGAAAAGGGTGCAGAGGAGGTTTACCAGGATGTTGCCTGGTATGATGGTTAGGTCTTATGAGGAAAGGCTAAGGGACTTGAAGTTATTTTCATTAGAGAGAAGAAGGCTAAGAGGTGACTTAAAAGTGTGAGGTAATGCACTTTGGCAGGAACAATAAATGTGTAGAGTATAGGGCTAATGGTAGGGCTCTTAATAGTGTTGAGGAACAGAAGGATCTTGGTGTATGTGTCAATAGATCCCTGAAAGTAGGCAGTCAAGTGGATAAAGTTGTTAAGAAGGCATATGGAGTCTTAGCTTTTATTGGTAGGGGGATTGAATTTAGGAGCCACAGCATCATGTTGCAGCTGTACAAAACTCTAGTGCGGCCGCACTTGGAGTATTGTGTGCCGTTCTGGTCCCCACATTATAAGAAAGATGTGGAGGCATTGGAGAGGGTACAGAGGAGGTTTACCAGGGTGTTGCCTGGTATGGAGGGCAGGTCCTATGAAGAGAGGTTGAAGGATTTGAGGTTGTTTTCGTTAGAAAGGAGGCGGCTAAGAGGGGATCTTATTGAAGCATATAAGATGATTAGAGGTTTAGATAGGGTGGACAGTGATAGCCTTTTTCCTAGGATGGAGAAAGCTAGCACGAGGGGACACAGCTTTAAATTAAGGGGTATGAGTTATAGGACGGATATCAGAGGTAGGTTCTTTACTCAAAGAGTGATTAGGGAGTGGAATGCCCTGCCTGCAGCTGTTGTAGATGCGCCAAGTTTGGTGGCGTTTAAGAGGTTAGTTGATAAGTATATGGAAGAGAAGGGAATGGTTTAGTTTGGAGGGGCATTGCTTTTTATTTTGGTCGGCACAACATCGAAGGCCGAAGGGCCTGTTCTGTGCTGTAATGTTCTATGTTCTATGTTAATTGAGATATATAAGATGATCAGAGGGTTAGATAGGGTGGTTAGTGAGAGCCTTTTTCCTCGGATGGAGATGGCCAACACGAGGGGACATAGCTTTAAATTAAGGGATGGTAGTTATAGGACAGATGCTAGAGGTGGGTTCTTTACTCAAAGGGTAGTAAGGGCGTGGAATGCCCTGCCTGCAGCAGTTGTGGACTCGTCAAGTTTAAGGGCATTCAAATGGGCAGTGGATAGGCGTATGGATAGCACTGGAATAGTTTAGGATAGAGGGTTATAAAATTGGTTACATTGGTCAGCGCAACATCGAGGGCCGAAGGGCATGTGCTGTGCTGTAATGTTCTATGTACCTGTCCAAGTTTTTCTTGAATGTTAAAAGTGAGCCTGCATTTACCACTTCATCCAGCAGCTCATTCCATATTCACACTACTCTGTGAAGAAACCGCACCCCCCCTTCCCCCCATATTCCCTTTAAACTTTTTCCTTTTCACCCTTAACCCATGTCCTCTAGATTTTTTTCTCCCCTAGCCTCAGTGGAAAAAGCCTGCTTGCATTCATTCTATCTATACCTGTCATAATTTTATACACCTCTATCAAATCTCCTCTCATTCTTCTACCTCCAGGGTTAAAATCCTAATCTATTCAACCTTTCTCTGTAACTCAGTTTTTCAAGTTCCAGCAGCATCCTTGTAAACCTTCTCTGCACTCTTTCAACCTTATTGGTATCCTTCCTGTAATTAGGTGACCAAAACTGCACATAATGCTCTAACATTGGTCTTACCAATGTCTTATGTGGAGATGCTGGCTCTGGACTTAAATCGGTTGGACTTAAACTTAGTGTTGTCAGACTTCTTATATAACCTCACCATAACACTCCAATTCTTACACTCAATACTTTGATTTACAAAGGCCAGTGTTCCAAAAGCATCCTTTACAACCCTGTCTACTGTGATGCCACTTTTATGGAACTTTTTTGCCTTGTCTCTGCTTTTTGATTCATTGCATCTTCCCAAATTTGATCTCTTGCCCCCACTCCTTAGGAATTGGAAACATTTCGACTTGCAGAGATAATGTTTTATTGGTATTCTTTCTGACTTAAGATTCAATTAGTACCTACCTAAAGCTTTTACATAGTTATAATAGGAAAATCCGATTCATTTTGCTTCATTTAACAGTTGCATTTTTCAGGAATGCAACCAGAGTATTAAGCAGGGAATTACTATATTGTCACTTGTCCAATGCGTTGCTTTACGGAGTTTGGATAGATCCAGACATTGAAAGAGGTGAACATCCACTTGACATTTCATTTTTTTAATTATTCGCAGGCTGTAAGCATAACCAGTGAGGCCTGCATATATTGTCTATCTCTGATTGGCTTGATTGACTGTTTCAGAGTATAGTGTTTGCTGTGGCCTGACGGAGTGAGGATAGCAGATTTCGTTCCATACAAGGCATTAGCTAACCGGATGGGTTTTAAATTTTGATCTCTTCCTGATGCAGGCCTTAAAGCTAGTTTAAGTGCTTGAATTTTAAATTCATCAGCTGCTATAGTAGGATTTGTACTAGTTTCTCCAGACTTGTGGTCTGCTACATTACTATTCCCCGTGTTGGATGCAAGTTATTTACTTTGAATATGATGCTAAGATCGGTTTGTTTAATGCTGATATGCATGCACCATCTTGCATCTTTTGCAGTTATTTTTGTGAATTTTTGACACTTGCTGTCCAGTGCCACCTAGAGTCTGGTAAAATCCATATCTTGAATGATGCACAGAATAGTATTCACCCAGTATGTAGCATATCTATCTGATGTTTGTATTGAAATCAGCTTCTTTCGACATTCCTGAAGTGGGACAGGTTTTTGCACTCTGCTACTGAGCACAAATTTGTGTCATTATTTACTGTCTGCCTCTCTGTCTCCAACCTAATCTGGCTGTTCGTACTGAACATTAGAGTTCCTACAGTGCAGAAAGAGGCCCATTTGGCCCATTGAATCTGTACAATCCCACTCAGTCCCTACCCTTGTAACTCCACATGTTTACCCTGCTAATCCCTTGACTCTTATGGGGCAATTTAGCATGGCCAATCCATCTAACTTGCACATCTGAAGAAACCCATGCAGACAAGGGGAGACCCTGCAAACATTATCACAGATTTTTTTTGCTTTCTTCTTTCATTGATGTGAATAGAATTCTAATTTAGACACTGTTCTCTCTCCAACACTCCCAAATGTCATATCCAAATAACTTGCTTCAGCTGTCCTCTGATTTACTGCATGTACTGTGCAGTTACCCTCTAATGCAGATTGATAAAATGGCCTTGTGCGGCAATGTCATCTCGATTCTGGAACTGTTTGCAAGTAGAAAGGAGATCTTTTCATCCTTGTGGTCAAGCTGTGTTTTGAGTGCATGGGTCTCCTAATCTGGGCTTTTAATATTTACCTGAATTTTAACCTGATATCGAGTCTCACCTGTAAAAGAAAAATGCCAGTTGCAACTGATTTGGGGTTGGCTGTTATTTGGAGTTTCAATAACCATCTGACTCAGGTTGAAAGCTACTTAGTTTGCTAAATTATAGTGATATGTTGCAATGGATTTGGCAGATTTCTACACACATGACACAGACTCTGATTTTTGTATTCTTTGTAGTGGTTGGTGTTAATGAGTGCGTAATCTCTTGCCCCAGTGCCAGGATTGGAGAAGTTTGGCTTGTAAATGGGTGTAATTAGTTGTTGTGCCAGTTGTGTTGATCCCTGGGGTATATTATTCATCTTTGACTCAGTGCCAGAAGATGGAGGATTGTCTGCTTTTGATTACCTGAGACACGCAAGAGACATTTGAGCACTGAAGACATCGCAGAGAATAGTAACAAAGGTGTTCCCAGTTATCGAAGGTTAGAGAAACATGGGCTTGTTACCTTTCCAACAGTTCATTCAAAGGCGGATTGAACAAAATTGCAAATGGTATTGAAAGCTCAATCCACAAAATTAACTAGAAGAAAGAACAATTAAACTGGTGGCTAACAAATTATTGTTCACAGTGGATTCTTGAGAAACTTTGGAATTGTTTGAGAACCACATTTGATTTGATTTATTGTCACTTGTATTAGTATACAGTGAAAAGTATTATTTTTACATGTAAGACAAAGCGTACCACTCATAGAGAAGGAAATAAGAGTGCAGAATGTAGTGTTACAGTTACAGCTAGGGAGTAGAGAAAAATCAACTTAGTTCAAGGTAGGTCTGTTCAAAAGTCTGATGATAACAGGGAAGAAACTATTCTTGAGTCAGTTGGTACGTGACCTCAGACTTTTGTATCTTTCTTCCTGGCGGAAGAAGATGGAAGAGAGAATGTCCGGGTCGCGTGGGATCACTGATTACGCTGGCTGCTTTTCCGAGGCAGCAGGAACTGTAGACAGTGTCACTGGATAGGAGGCTGGTTTGCGTGATGGGTTCGGCTTAATTCACGACCCTTAGTAGCTTCTTGCGGCCTTCAGCAGGGCAGGAGCCTTACCAACCTGTGATACAACCAGAGAGAATGCTTTCTATGATGCGTCTGTGAAAGTTGGTGAGAGTCATAGCCGACACGCCAAATTTCCTTAGTCTCCTGAGAAGGTTGAGATTGATGGACTTTCACTTGGATGCCACAGTAGTGGGGACTTCGGGGCGAGTTGTGATCATTTCATGGTTTTATTCCAAATATGTGAATTCTGCAGCTCCCCGACAATGAACCCTGGTATTAGCTGTGACTTGAGTGTTCCTGGACTATCATTGCCCGTAAGCATCCAAATCTCTCCCATGGAGTGCATTGTTACTGTTTAAAATGAGAAAGTGGAAGTCTGTTTTAAAGTCTGGAAAACTCTCAGAATATTTTGGATGGCAGAGGGTAAAATGTGACTTCTGTTGCCCTTAATATAAAGTAAAGTAAAAGCAACGTTTACTTATTAGTCCCAAGTAAGGCTTATATTAACATTGCAGCGAAGTTATTGCGAAATTCCCCTAGTTGCCACCAAATCTTGCACTGTTTGGGTCAATGCACCCTAACCAGCACGTCTTTCAGATTGGGAGGAAACTGGAGCATCTGGAGGAAACCCACAAAGACACGGGGAGAATGTGCAAGCTCCACACAGAGAGTGACCCAAGCCAGGAATCAAACATGGTCCCTAAAACTGAGAAGCAGCAGCGCTAATCACTGCGCCACCGAGCTGCCTATTTAGGGCTAGTTCAGATGGAAGTATGCAATCTGTTCCCAATTATAAGGATTTAACGGTATGTTTTTGAAGCCTTTCCATCTAACTTTCCTCCTCAGACACTTTGTAAAACCTACCTGTTTGACTAAACTTATGGTCACCTGACTTGTATCTCCTTGCATGGCTTAGTGTCTCGCTTTGTTTTATGATGCTCCTATGAATCATCCTGGGTTGTTTCATTATATTTAATGGCACTATATGAATACAAATTGTTGATAGCATTGATCTCCAATTGAGCTGCATAGTTCTGATTTTTAACTGAAGCATCTTTATACTTTATTCTCTTGCAGACACTGCAACAAGAAAATGCCAGCAGTGCTGCTACAGAGAAACCAGCTGAAGATACTGCAGCATCTGCTACTGTAGGAACCAGGATTATTTTTTAATTGGTCTCATGTTGTGGGGATGGATCTTGGCAACTCTTAATCAACCATTTTGTTTTGTGCATGATTTTTGTAATATCTTTAAGTGAGGAGTAAGTCGGACTAATTTAGGGCCACAAATATTAATATTAAGAAATATTAGTTTAAAGAATGGATTTCTTTGTGGTGATAGACTTATGAGGCACTTAATTTGATCATCCTTGTAATTAAGCATTTGAGTTAAGCAGAGCCTGTTATTGTACAAACTCATGGCTAGCATTGCAGACATTGGATCTGTTTGTCCATTGACTGACAATAATAATATGCCAAATAATATAAAGTAGAAAGCAGAAGCTGCAATGTTGGAGATTTTGCAGCCAAAATTAAGATTGCTTACATTACACTGCTGATTAGCTTTCTTTATAAATTGATGATGCATTGAAAAGAACGGAGGGCATGTGTTGGGTCATGGCGAAGATATGAGAATGTTGAGGGATTGTTCCTCCTTTTAGATAGTGAACATTTCTAAAGGCTAGATGTTGAGAGTAGAGCTTCAAAAGATCTTCCAGTTTTTGCTCCCTCCACACCAGTAACTCTGATGTTAATTCCCAAGAATTGAGAGGTGGTTATTATTTGAGAGTTTCCAGACTCAGAGAATTTTTGTTCTGTCATCTTTTGCACTGAAGATACTGCTAATTAAGGAGGTGGTGGCAGAGATATCTTCTCTTAGTAATCCATAGACCCAATCTGTGTTCAAATCCCACAATGGCAGATGATGAAATTTGAATTCAATAAAAATCTGGAATTAAAAGTCTAAAGGTGAATATAAAACAATTGTCGTAACAATCTATCTGGTTCATTCAAGTCCTTCTTAAGAAAGGAAATCTGTTGTCCTGACCAGGTCTGGCCTACATGTGACTTCAGATCTACTGCAATAACCTTGCAAGCCACTCAGTTCAAGGGCAATTAGGAATGGGCAACACATGCTGATTCAGCCAAGTCACATGCACATCCCATGAAAGAATAAAAAATATCATGCAGTCTAGTACCTGAGTACAAATTGCTACAGATGAGCTTGATTATTGAATCTTGAGAGATTAGTGTGCCTTTGCGTGCTATATAGATGGTGACCACTCTGTCCATCATGCCTGTGCTGGCTCTGTTTACTGTTTATACAGTTTAACACCGGGTTTCCTGGACAGAGAGAAAATGTTTTGTGCCCAATGAACCAATTGGGTAGTATTATAGGATCCAGCCAATTTGTACAACTGATCATTTACCTCATTTTTATGTGGGGGCTTAATGTTTTAAGGATCATTCGTTAAATTACTCAAGACACTGGAGTGATCTCCATTGGTTGTCTTCATAATAGGACTATGCAATATTTTATGCCCACCTGAGGTTTAAATCAACTGAAAAATGCACCTCACTACACTGGAGTGTCAACCTAGCTTGTGTACTCCAGTCTTTAGTGGGTCTTGAAATCTTGATTCCGGTGAGAATGGTATGCACTGAGCAGCAGTCAGTAACATTGACCCTAACCCCCATCTTGCCTGAGTCAAGCATGTTGCGAGTGATGGAGTTGCATGAGGGCAGACCAGGAGAGGATATATCATTAACCACCATCTCTAGATACCGGTCTTCTATTAATCAGTATTTCCCTGAGTTTGCACCTATGAAAGGTATTTAGTGAACCAGATGAATTATTCTGTTTGTTATTGAGAGTAGCCTTTTATTCCAGATCGGCTGAATTTAAATTCCCCCAACTAAGAATTGAACTTGTGCATCTGGAGCATGCATGCAAACCTCTGGTTTGCTAGTGCAGTAATATTACTGCTATGCCACCATACTGGAGTAACCAAAGCATTAATACTGTATTTGTTTATAAATTCAGGTGGCACCATAATTAGCACTGCTGTCTCACAGCACCAGGGACCTGTGTTCAAATCTGGCTTTGGGTCACTGTCTGTGTGGAGTTTGTACATTCTTCCTGTGTCTGTGTGGGTTCCTTTTGGGTGCTCCCGTTTCCTCCCGTAATCCAAAGACGTGTGGGTTGGGTTGATTGGCCATGTTAAATTAACCTTTCTCTCAGGGGAATTAGCAGAGTAAATAAGAGGGGTTACAGGAATAAAACCTGGGTGGGATTGTGGTTGGTTCAAAATTGATGGGCCAAATGGTTTCCTTCTGCACTGTAGATTCTATATATCATTAACCATCATCTCTAGATATCGTCTTCTATCTAATCAAATATTTCCCTGAATTTCAGTCAGAGGGACAACAGGAACGAAAGGAAGTAGTTTTGGAAAATGAGACTGGAGTTGCCATTGCTACAGTAAGTTGAATAGTTCACTTTTATCAAGGCATTCAGCCCCTCAAACATCAGTTACATCACGGCTGATCAGTCTTCTTGTCCATCTACCTGTCTTGGTTCTGCAAGGCTTAATAGCATTCTTAATAAATGTTGTGTTTCCAGGAAATTGGATTGAAGATGCTGCTCCAACTTGTTTCTTGCTCATCCCAGCCGGTTTTTCTCTCTCTCCTGTTTAACATTTTCAAATGTTCCTCCACACAGCTGAGAACAGCTGGATGAAATCATGCCTTGTCATTGTTCCCTTTTGTGCTATTATCTCCATTCCATTCCCAGAGAGAAGGTAACCCAGTGTGAAGTTTTGTTAAAACAAAGGAAGTGCTTAAAAATGACAGGAACTGTTGACATTTGACTGAACTGGAGGCAAACTAATCTTTGGCAGGATTCACCAGGAGAGAGCCATTTTTAACAGTACAATTTGCTCTCATTGCCCAACATTTGGGTTCTTGGTCTCTCATTTCAATATTTTTAAATAAGTCCCTTTAAGGCCCTGCTATTTCTAACCATCTCCCAGTTCTACAATGCTCAAAAACCATGTGTCATCTCTCTGGCTCATTTGCACCAGCCATTTTTTTAACCTCCTGATTGGTTTAGGCTCTTTGCTTTAGATCAGTGTCCATACCTTTTTTAAGAATGTATTTAATGGCGGGGCAGAGAAGAGGAGGAGTTGGGTGTGGGGAGGGTGGGGTTAGAACTTGTAAGCACCTTTAACGTCCTTCAAATTTCCCAAAGAGCTTTGTGCTTTTTATAGTATGGTCACTATTGTTTTGTAGGAAAATATGGCAGTCATTTTGCACAAGCAAGATCCCACAATTGGAAAAATGAGATGCAGGCCTAGTTAATCTGATTTGATAAGATTGAGTGATTGAGGGATCAGTGTTGATTAGAATGTATCAGGAGAACTCCTATTATCATTGGGTAGTGCAATGGGATCTCCTTTTACTGACTAGGTGTGAATTTAACATCTCCTCTGAACAGTGATATTGTTCCTCTTGATAACTTACTGATGTGCCAGTTTGGGTTTGTGCTTAGCTTCTGAAGTAGGTTCTAATCCCAGGGCTTCATGACATGAGTGTGGCTAAACTCTCATGAGCTTAGAGTCATACGAGATTCTGCTAATCCTTTGCTAACTCCAACTCGCAACCTCCCAGTGCCAACATGCTTGTAATCTAACTTTGCCACCTGGTCCAGCAATGCCTTATCTTAAAAATTCACATCCTTTAGTTTTCAAATTGCTCCCTTTGCTCTCTCTCCTACTTCTCAACTTTCTCCAGCTCTGCACAGCTCTTGGATATCAGCACTGCCCCAAATCGGACCTCTTCTGCATCCTTGATTTTATACATTTCCACCATTAAAGGTTTTGCCCCAAGCTCTGGAATCCCCTCTGTTAAAGCTTGTCCTCATGGGCCTATGCACATGGCCCTCCCTTAAGTTTAAGTTTATTTATTATAGTCACAAGTAGCTTACGTTAACACCGCAATGAAGTTACTGTGAAAATCCCCTAGTCACCACATTGCAGTAACTGTTCAGTTACGCTGAGGGAGGATTTAGCATGGCCAATGAGTCTAACCAGCCTGTCTTTCGTCCTGAGAGAGGAAACTCATGAACGTGCAGACTCCACACAGACAGTGAGCCAAGCTGAGAATTGAACCCGGATCCCTGGTACTGTGAGGCAGCAGTGCTAACACTGTGCCATCCAGTGCTGTTTTAATATGCTGCTTAAAACTCACCTCTCTGACCAAACTTTTTGAACATCTCCAGTACCTGCACATATATATACATATAATTGTGCCAAATTCTCCTATTTGTGCCTTGGAACATTGATAATGTAAATGCAGATAGAAATAGTGGAGTGGTATATTTTGACCTTTCAACACCATTGCAATTTTGCTGACATTATACCATCTTACCTTTCAAGCCGAAGGATGTTTTGCCAGCTGTGGTGACGGAGACGCTTCCAGCGACCACCAATGGAGCCTTGTATGACACTGTCCCTACTGAGGAGATTGAAATGCCCCCTGGATTTCAGTTTAAGGTGGGTGTTAAGCTTGGTTATTTTGAGAGCAACGAATTGAAGCAGCGACCATCAAACTTCTGTCAAGACTAACCAGCAAAAAAAAAAACCCAAAATCTGCCAGCTAATGTATAATCGAGATGTTTTTAATCTGGGTAGGATCAATAACTGTTGTTTGTTTTGTCTAGACCCATTCCAACAGTACTGTCCTACGTTCTTGGCCCAGAGATCTTGTGGCACAGTGGGCATTATCCCTGCATTTCGACCAGAACCTCTGTGTTCAAGTTGGGCGAGGAAGGCATGTTCATAACATTGCCTAGGGAGTTGAGGATCAACCTGCAAACCCTTCTGATAAAACTCTGCCAGACAATAAGAATGGGAGAGTATGTTGGTCACCCAGAAGCGTGCAGTAGCTGCAAAACTCTCCACATTAAACACACCAGGTGCAGACTCTTGTCCCGGACTGTGCTCCATGGCAAGCATCCTCCTCGTTTTGAGTGTGTACCAATGATGATGGACAGAGTGGCAGAATAGCCATCTAATAATGCCACTTAACTTGAACTAATGGCTCTGGAGGAGATTGAAGAACTGAGAATTGTTCTGCTAAAGATTGATGGAATTGAAATCTGGCAAAGTAATGCATATGGAATTCTGTGCCCTGGGTTCGTGGTTTTATTAGCGAGTCCCCAGGGGCTGCTGTTTGACCTCTTCAGCATTGAAGGGGATTGGGCACCTTTCATATGATGACCCTGTAGCCACCACCAGGTGCTGTGACCTCTGTGTCCTAGCAAAAGATGCCTGATTTTTTTTGCCACCTGGTAAAAATCCCCACATTTTCCTTTGGTCTTGAGCTGTAACTGGATTTCGTAATTCCAATTTTGACTGGTGTTGAAAACCATACCAAACTAGAAAGTGGGGTGGGTGCAAACAACATAGCTTATTTCGACTCTCCTGAAACCAGTATTGTAGTGTGTAATATCCACCGATATTGGCTCCTAGTCTGATGGTACCTCAGTTTAAAATTTGGCAATCATTATTTTCAAATACCTCTATGCATCTCTACCTGAAGGATCACTTTTTAATGTAGAATGTATACTCCCTGAGACTGTTGATGCTCACATTATAATATTGCTGTGAGGGATTGCTGAGGATTAGTTGCTGAGTTAAGAGGATAAGTTCATGTAGAAAAAAAACGACAGTAACTGATAGAGTATGATGCACTGTTCTGTTAACACGCTTTCTGCTGCTGTTGTCTCAGGTTCGAGCTCTTCACGATTACAATGCAACAGACACTGATGAGCTAAATCTTAAAGCAGGCGATATTATTTTTGTCGTTACCCACGAAAACCCTGAGGAACAAGTAAGGACTTTTGTCTTTCTAGTTGTGGTTAGAGATGCATGTTCTGTCTGGAATACTGTGCAGTGATAGAAGAAAGAGGAGGAAAGATTTTAGTGTTGGTGTTTGAGATGAATATTCACAAAGCCTCTGTCCAGTTCTACTCTTATCACTTAGACTGCAGTGTAAGATTTGCCCTCCTTATTAATTCCCACAATTTTTTTTATTGTCACTGAACTATCCAAATTCCAACAAATTAATTTTAAAGCTTCTCTGTCCTTTGTCGATTTTTTTTTCCCCCATACTTTGGTCATCTCCTGCAGCTACATCCTTAATACTTGACACCATTTTCTTTTCATTGCTGCAAGACTGGTGCTCCTTCAAACGGATCTGTTCTTGCTCTCAAGCTAATCCTAATCCATCAACACTCCACTTTGCATTTCTCTCTCCCAAATTATTAATGTTGCTACTTCCATATTATCTGCAAAATAGAAAGTGTCCAAAGCTATCAATGGGAATGAGGGAATTGGACAATTGTTTCTATTCTGGGGACATTTTTGTAAACCTAAATTTCATAATTGCATCTTGCAAGTTCAATACTCTTGCAATCTTCAATTAAGAGCAGCTGATATTTGGCAAGGGACGCATGTTAGAAAGTAGTAACTTGAACACGGCATCTAGGCTGACTCAATCAGCGGTGAGGGAGTGCTACACTGTTACCCCTCAGACACGGTAGACCAGTGATCTGCCTACCTTCAGGTCAATTTGAAAGATCCCAAGCTCTATTTTGAAGAGGAATAGGAGGATTCCCCCTAGTGACCTGGACACTATTCTATCCCTCAACAAACACCAGCAGAAGAACGTTCCCATTCTGTCCCAATCCCACTCCTAGGTTTGATAAGTTTCTAAGTGGCTATTTATTGTGTAAAGGTTGGTTCACATTGCCTACATTAACGTGACTACACTTAACATCCAATGGAAATAAGTTTTGACACCCTGAGGTTGTGAAAGATTCTGTATAAATGCAACTGGTTTTCCTCTAAGTGTACAGTAATTTTAACATTTTAGGTCCTGTCAGAAAGTTCCCCAATTGGTGTATCCTTATATCCCTAAGCCATCTTGGATTGCCATCTGAAACTCAATTTGAGAGTTTTTTAAAAATAAATCTAATGAATGGTCTGAATGTTGCATTTCAAGCAGTATGTCTAATACTTGCTGTTGTAGCAGTAATCTATCTGCCCAAGGATAGAGCTTCTCATTCCTCCAATCGTGGGGCCTTTTCTTCGGTGCTTATAGGAATCCACTCATAGAATCAACCTCTGCATTCTCAATTTCAGTGGACAATGTGATACAGCAAAAGAATGAGGTGTTTCCTATTGCCTTCATGTGCTGAGAGAAAACTCCCTTTCTTGAAGGATCCTCCTTTACTTGTTGGCAGCTAATGTCCCTCGTTTTAGCTCTTTAGCCAACACCAGTGAAAATTTACTGGTGGCGTTGTTGACTTTGGCACCATTTAGCACGGTACTCTTACCAGGTCTGGGGAAATTTGCCAATGGACTGGGATGACCACTCCTTAACGTCCTAAATGACCATACTCACCTGTTTAATGCTGTTTGTCAAGTAGAAATTGATTTCCAGATCAAACTAAGTGGCAGGGCTGGCTTTTACTAATGTTAGATCACTTTTTTTTATTTGTAATTTCCTCGCAGGATGAGGGTTGGCTAATGGGCATAAAGGAGACCGATTGGATCCAACGGAAAGATCTGAAGTCTGCCAGGAGTGTGTTCCCAGAGAACTTTACCGAGCGTGTTCAATAATTGGGTTGGAAACGGGAGACCAGCAAGGTGGGGAGGAGGCACCTGAGGCCTGAGGTGGAAGACCCGCACCAGTGCAATTTCCTCAAACACTCAACCGCAATGCAGAAGTTGCCATTGTAAATGTGAAACATTTCAACTTGTGATTCATGTTTACCTATTCTGGTTATGGTGCTTTTGAATGTCAGTTTTTTTTTAAAAAGTGCAGCTGGTCCCTGGAACAAGCAGTTCTACTATTGAAACAGCAATTTAGTTTTTACATTGCATGAAATTCTGTTGTGGCAATTTGAGCGTACAGGAAAGTCAAACATATCTAATGATATTGTGTGATATCCAGGTTAGAGTGGGCGAAGGGCGATCGATGCTTTTAGGGGTCTTTCCGACCTTCAGAATGCTTCCACTAGCCAAGAGAACCTTGACGCTGCAATGTCACTTCATGCGATGCAGTTATGTGTGATCGTTTTAGAAAATGGCCAATTTCGAGCTTGACTATCGTTTGGGTTGATTAGTCTGATGGCGTTGGGATGGGCAGTTGAGAACCGAATTATATGAAGCTATTTTGGACTTGGTTCTCCTGCCTTTTTAAATTTGCTTTTGTGCAATTTCTTAAAAGGGAATGCCTTCTGGCTTATCGACCATTCATTATTTTTACAGGCACTCCTGTCACTAGAAAGCTAGAAGTGAATCTGTAAAAGGAACATGGGGTTACTGCAGTAGATGGGCCGCTATAACCAGTGAGTTGAAGGAAGTCATGACCTTCATAGTTTTCGTCACAGGGCAGGAAGTCTGATCATCATTTGAGAATTCTGATGATGTTCAGA
Source organism: Sphyrna mokarran (assembly GCA_024679065.1). Lineage (NCBI taxonomy): Eukaryota > Metazoa > Chordata > Chondrichthyes > Carcharhiniformes > Carcharhinidae > Sphyrna > Sphyrna mokarran. The sequence goes on along the minus strand of JAGIQG010000011.1, from coordinate 84,748,141 downwards.
CTCTCCATTTTTTTTGTGGGAGTTTTTTGTAGGCTGGAGCAGTGGTAGAGATTAGTCTGCAGCTGCTGTCTAGAGAGAATTGCCGTCCCTGGATGCTTCATCATCTGATTTCCTTCCCATTGGCCATTCCGTATGTTCATCCCTGCACCGCTCTGCCTTTCCCCTGACCAATGGGGAAAGTAAGGAGGTTCTTCATTACTCAATTGGGCTGATCCTTGACTGTCACTGAAACAAACTTCTCCTTCCCAATTCCAAAATCTTTTTTAACAGCTAAACCATCAAGTATTGAAAGGAAATTATTTTTTCTTCTCTGTTGTCAGGTGATTATTCTTTAGTTCCTGGAGACTGCAGAGTAACCGGGAGTGTTGACAGTCTGGGTGAAACCAAATTGCCATCAATCATTCAGTCTTTGTCACGACAAATTTGTCATCAATTAAGATTGAAAAATTGGCTGGTTTCCTAACCCTGGCTGCAATCTGTTTCATGTGGAGCATTGATGACTCATTCTCTAAGCATGGTATACTGCACACCTTTTGCTGTTTTTTTTTCCCCATTCTTTCCTCTGCCTTGCGCACTCATTCTCATAAAGGTAAAGCAAGAGATGGTTCCATAATTGCTGCCAGCTCTGCAACCTGGCCGAGAGGTCTATTGAAGATGAACTTTGGTAAGGGAGTGCAGGTTTTTTCAGGCATGTTCGTGGGGGATGGGAGGTGAACATGATGGTAGAGTTAGCTGATCCTTGATGTCCCTACATTATGCACATATCCAGCAGGGTCATGGGGTTAACAATCTGGATTGAGGACTCTCGTCTGCACTTTAATTCCACCCCTTGGCCCCTAACCCAGGGACAACTGATGCCAAATGCACCCATCAGCCCTATTTGAGCTCTTGTCAAAATAATTATAAACCTGCCCTGATCGTTGCAAGCAGTCTGAATTAAGATGTTGATCATCTTTTAGTTTTTTTTTAAATGCTGTCGTAGCCTCAGCTGGTCAGTCTCCAACTATTAGGACCTGACGTAGCAGTATTTTAATTATTGTAAATCCTACGACCATGTATTCTTGAGTGAGATATTAGTTGACCTTGCAATCGAGGGTTTTCTTCTGAACTAGCCATCTGTGTACTTCATCTTGGCTCGAGTCGATTATGTTTAATATGCAAGTCAGCGCTGCCATCTGTATGTGTGTATGTAAATATAATAGTTTCCCAATAGTCTGATCATTTTTGAAGTGGTTAATTTCAGTATTGCATTATTTAAGAGGTATGGCTAAAATCCCAATACTGGAACATCAGTTTATTAATTGATGAGCTTTCTGTTGGTGAATTATTTCATGGTGTCTTCCACGAGCGTCCGCTGTCTTGAATATTTGGTTCACTCGCCAGCAGCCCTGATGTTCATTTCTGTGTGGTGTTGCAGCCCTGTGAAATCGCTCATCCCCAGTGATGTATACAATGCAGTTGGAATTGCTCTGTTCATAGCTAATGCGCA